>JASPKZ010003046.1:2497500-2833787 GCA_030220185.1 Diploptera punctata | reverse complement strand
TAATGCAAAAAAACCGGTAGAAATTCAAAATTCAAAATTGAGTTTTTCAAGGCCATAGTCTTGGTGTTTTCCAAAAAAGTGTCATAATGTTCGAAATTTCAAAACTGCAAAATACTTACTCTCTGAGAGTGCGAGTAGGAATTATATTGCAAAAAATCGGTCTAAACCTAAAATTTAAATTGAGTTCAAAGGCTATAGGACTTGTGTTTTTCAAAAAAATGTCAAAATTTTCGAAATTTCAAAATGTTCAAAAATACGATCTTGGAGGCTTAGTCCGATATTATAATGCAAAAAAAGCCGGTCTTAAATCCAAAATGTTAAAATTGAGTTTTCAAAGGATATAGTGTTCGTGCTTTCCCAGAAAATGTCAAAATATCTTCGAAATTTAAAAAAAAAACTGCAAAAATACTATCTACAGGGTGATCTCCGTAATTAATAAATGCCAAACATTTGGGCTTGGTGGCTTTTCCAAAAAAAGTTCAAAATTTTTCGAAATTTCAAAAAAACTGCAAAAGGACTATCTTGAGTGTGTGTCCGGGATTTATAATGCTAAAAATCCGGTCTAAATGCAAATTTTAAAATAGTTTTTCGGATGTTTTAGTCTTGGTGATTTTTTAGAAAAAATTGCAAAATTTCCGAAATTTCAATTACTTGCAAAAATACTGATCTAACAACAATACGGTGTGTCCGGGGTTTATAATACAAAAAAACCGGTCTAAATCCAAAATTTCAAAATTCAGTTTTCCAATTTTCGAATTTTCAAAAACTTCAAATGACCATCTAGAAGGTCTGTCCGGGATTAATAAAGCAAAAAATCCGGTCTAGATCCAATTATTCAAAATTGAGTTTTCCAAGGCTATAGTCTAGGTGTTTTTTCCAAAAATTGTCAAAATTCTCGAATTTTCAAAAACTGCAATATTACCATCTAGAAGGTCTGTCCGGGATTAATAAAGCAAAAAATCCGGTCTAGATCCAATTATTCAAAATTGAGTTTTCCAAGGCTATAGTCTTGGTGTTTCTCCAAAATTTGTCAAAAATTTCGAAATTTCAAAAACTACAAAAATACTATCTAGACGGTGTCCGGGTTTATAATGCAAAAAATCCGGTCTAAATCCAAAATTTCAAAATTCAGTTTTCCAAGGTTTTGGTGTTTTACAAAAAAAATGTCAAAATTTTCGGAATTTCAAAAACTGCAAAAATAATATCTGGAGGGTGTGTCCGGGATTTTGAATGCAACAAATCCGTTCTAAATCCAAAATTTCAAAATTTAGCTTTCCAAGACTATAGTGTTGGTGTTTTCCCAAAAAATGTGAAACTTTTCGAAATTAAAAAAACTGCAGAAACACTATCTACAGGGTGTGTCCGGTATTTATAATGCAAAAAATCCGGTCTATACCCAATTATTCAAAATTGAGTTTTCCAAGGCTATAGTCTTGGTGTTTTCAAAAAAAAGTCAAAATTTTCGAAATTTGAGAAACTGCAAAAATTATATCTACGGAGTGTGTCCGGTATTTATAATGCAAAAAATCCGGTATAAATCCAAAATTTCAAAATTGAGTTTTCCAAGGCTATTGTGTTGCTGTTTTTCCAAAAAATGTCAAATTTTTCGAAATTTCAAAAACTGCAAAAATAATATCCAGAGGGTGTGTCCGGGATGTATAATGCAAAAAGCCGGTCTAAATTCAAAATTTCAAAATTGAGTTTTCCAAGGCTACGGTCTTGGTGTTTTTCCAAAAAGTGTCAATATTTTCGAATTTTCGAAAACTGCAAAAATCCTATGTAGAGGGTTTGTCCGGGAATTATAATGAAATAAATCAAGTCTAAATCCAAAATATCAAAATTGAGTTTTCCAAGGCTATAGTCTTGGTGTTTTTCCAAAAAATGTCAAAATTTTCGAAATTTCAAAATGTGCAACAATACTATCTTGAGGCTTCGTCCGGATATTGTAATGCAAAAAAGCCGGTCTAAATCCAAAATTTCAAATTGAGGTTTTAAGGATATAGTGTTCGTGTTTTCCCAGAAATGTCAAAATCTTCGAAATTAAAAAAAAAAACTGCAAAAATACTATCTAGATTTAAGATTTAAGATTTATTTAGCCTGGTGGAGTTAAGGCCATGTGGCCTTCTCTTCCACTCACCAGGACAAACATATATTACATAAGAATATAACAATCTTAATTAACTCTAATATTAAACACTAAGTAAAAATTTGATCAAAAGATAATATCTAATATACATATTACGATCTATAATACAATCAGTTAATATTAGTTAAAATTAAGACTAAAACTAATAATAAAATGTATACAAGCAAGACATATTAAATTGTCCCTGTCTAGTGTATATAAAAAACAGGAAAATAATGAGATATAGAAAACTAATTTTACGATTATACAATATTTAAAACAAAACAAATAAAAATATTTGTTATTCTTAATATTATTTACATAAATAATTAAATATATTAATATTGCTAAAAGAATACTATCAGTGAGGTGTATAAGTCAGTTTGTTATTAAATAATTCTTAAGTTTGTTTTTGAAGGATGTTATAGTTTGACAGTCTCTGACATAGGGTGGAAGGGAATTCCATGTTTTGGTAAGTGACACCGTAAAAGATAATGAATAATATACAGTGTGATGAGGCGGGATATAAAGGACAATGTGCTGATGGGATCGAGTGTCAAGATTATGTGTGTCGGATAGTCTGATGAAGCGGCGTGATAAATAATTAGGCGATGATGTGTGAAGTATTTTATAGAGAAGGGATAGGGAATGGACAGTTCTACGATCTCTTAGACGAAACCACGATAATTGTTCCAGGGACGGTGTAACATGGTCAAATTTGCGAATACCACAAATAAAACGTGCGCAAGAATTATGAACACGTTGAAGTCTTTGAGTGGAAATAATATTTAAGTCTGTAAAAAGAGTGTCACAATAATCAAAATGGGGCATTGCAAGTGTTTCTACTAACATTTTCCTAAGGGCGAATGGCAAACAATTTCGTACACGATTTAATGAATGTATTATTGAGAAGACTGTTTTGCATGTATGGTTTATTTGTGTATTCCAATTTAAGTTTTTGTCAATAAATACTCCTAGAATTTTTACTGTCTCACTATAAGGGATTTGAACTCCGTTTAGTGACACATGCGAAACTGTGTTTAGGTCAATTGTAGATAATAGTCTCTGATGACCCATAATGATTGATTGTGACTTTGTAGGATTTAATTCCAGTCCATATTTAACTGTCCAAGTCATTAGTGAGTCAAGATCCTCGTTAATTTTGGCAACAGCGTCATTTAGTGAATATTTGTCTGTGTGGATGTAGATTTGCATGTCGTCTGCAAATAAATTATGTTTGCAATGCTTTAGGGAGTTAGATATGTCATTTATGTAGATTGAAAAAAGCAAAGGTCCAAGTACCGAACCCTGTGGAACCCCAGCTTTACGGAAGGACCAAGAAGAACATAATGTATGATTTCCTATAACAGATTGCTGGCGCTCATGAAGGTAGGAATTGAACCATTTCGTGGCACTATCAGAGAGTAAGAGGTTTTTAAGTTTATGCAACAATAAGTCTAAGTCTACCGTGTCGAATGCTTTACTAAAGTCCAGTAATGTAAGAATGGTAAGTTTTCGATTATCAGCAGCTTCGCGTATGTCTTCGCAAATATTTAGTAGAGCAGTATTTGTATTGTGTCCTGTCCTGAAGCCTGACTGGAATTGATCTAGAAGGTTGTAATCATTTATGTATTCAGTCAGTTGTTTATGGACTAATCGTTCCAGAGCTTTTGAAAGAGTAGGTAAAATGCTAATGGGTCGAAAGTCGTTCGGGGTTGAGGGCGTTTTAACTTTAGGCAGTGGACGTACGAGGGCTTGTTTCCACAATGAGGGATATGTAGAAGTTTGTAGTGAGGAGTTAAAAATATGAGTTATAGTAGGTAGTATAGCTTCGATTATTTTATTCAGTAAAGTAATATTTATACGGTCAGTTCCTTCTGCTTTGGTTTTTATTCGCATGATGGCTTTCTTTACGTCGTAGTCTGTAACATATGAGAAGTGGAAATGTTCTCTGTCGGGTTGATTTGTCAGTGATAATTCATTTATTGTTTGTTCTTTATCCTTTGGAGTAGTAGTTATACCTGTGAAGTGATTATTGAGTGTGTCCAGGGAAACAGGTAATTTGTCTACCTGTGTGTCTTTTCTCCCAATTCCCATTCTATTCAAGTTTTTCCAGATTTCTGAAGTATTGGTATTTGTTAGGTTGTATAAATGTCTAAGTTTGGCGTTTCTTATAGCTTGATTTGTCTTGTTACGTAACTGTTTATATTGAGTGAGACTTGTGTCTGTTTTGTTGAGTCTATATTTCTTATGTGCTGCGTCTCTATCAGTCATCAAGTTACGAATTGAAAGAGTCATCCAGGGTGCAGGGCGTCGTTTCACGAGTTTAGTTTTTGGTGGGGCATGTCTGTTGTATAATTGTAGTATAAAGTCATTTATGTGTCTCAACTTTTTCATCTACAGAATGCAGCGTCCATATTGAATGCCACGGCATCTGCATAGCTTCTTCAATTAGGGTTGCATTGTCTATATGTTTTAAGTCTCTATACGTAATAGTCTTTCGAGTCGGTTTAGGGCACTGCAGTGAATATGCTAAGAATATAATATCATGTGCTGATATTCCCGGGGCTGGCAGTTGCCCGTGAGTAAGTACTCTGTCTGGATTATTAGTTGCAATTAAGTCAAGTAACGTCTCAGAGTGATGAGTGTGATGTGTAGGTCGTAGGGGTAGGAGTGTCATATCACAAGCCTGGAACGTAGCCATCAGTTGTTGTGTATGTCTGTTATCAGTGTCTAGTATATTTATATTAAAGTCGCCCATAACGATAACGTGTTCATATTGTATTCGCGCGTTTTGTAAAGTGGACTCAATTTCAGCGATGGCTTTTATTTTAGGAGGTTGGTATACTACACAGAGAAGACATTTTTTGAAACTGACAAATATTTCTATGAACATAATTTCGGCAGATGGTTCGTTATTAGATAGATACACAATTTTAGGAGTAAGGTCTGTTCTAACGAAGGCTCCAATACCGCCCCCGCGACTGTAAACACGATCGTGTCTAAGAAAAGTATAACCATCCATGTCAATTAAAGAAGAGGTAATGGTGGGATTTAGCCACGTTTCGGATATGAGAAGAGCATGAATATTTAAAGAGAAGAAAATAGTTCTGATCTCATCTATATGTGCAGTAATACTCTGAGCATTGAAATGGGCTACCTGCAAGGAAGTAGGGTATGTGGACAAAGCTATTTCTAAAGCATTCCTTGAAGTAGTGGGGTCGAGAAGGGGAGTGGGAAGGTTATTGTCCTGTAGCCTGTCAAAGACTGTCAAAGGAAAATCATCATTTAAACGAAAAATGGTCGTAAAATATTTCAACAAACTTACAAACTAAACTTGGTATCACGTCACTAAGAATATCTTAATTTTATGTACTATTAATAAAATGTTTAAAGTGATAACTGTCGGTTATTCACTGGCCGTGTTTGCACTAATTATATTTCTGAGGCCCGGAGAATGATGCGTTTGTTATCTCCTTCTTTAACATGGATTGCTCCGTCAATTGTCCACACATTTGTTACACCATATTTGGTGATGCATTCTTTTAATAGCTTATACCTCATTTGAGTTAAGTCTTCCCTAATTGTAACACCACTCCCTTTCAGCTGTTTTTTGTTCTGGAAAACCTCTCTCCTTTTCCGATAGCTTACGAATTTGACGATAACCGGCCGTGGCCGGTCCGCCTTTCTCCCCACACGATGACTCCTATCTATATCGCATGTTTCCAATTTAATACCTATTTTAGACGCCACATCGATAGCTATTTTGTCTGTATCCTCAGCGTCCATCTCCGGGATGCCAAAGATACGTAAGCATTGGCGGCGTTGGTACTGTTCAAGGGAATCAGTTTTTTCGCACAACAGTTGTTCTAGTTTCATTATTTTAGTATCCCTTTCCTGTAACGACAGCTCCAACTGTTTAATGACCTCAGTGTTCCGATCTATGGTTGTTTTCAACTCACTCACTATAGCCTCACGCACCGAGTCCTTTAGCAGCTGCAACATGGCAGGGTCCCTCAAACATTCCTGCATCACACGCTTTGTCATTTCTTCTTTATTCTCGTCGGAATTCTTTGTTTTGCGTGGCGCCATTATTACAGAATAAATGTACACACAAATAATTTCAAAATATCCTATACTACCTGTAAAACACAAACAATCACCTGCTGAAAACTGTGCAAAAACACGAGCGACCAGTATATTCACTACTCACTGTCCGCCATGACACTACTTACCACTCGGGTGGTAGAGGGTGTATCCGGAATTTATAATGCCAAAAATTTGTTCCAAATCCAAAATTTCAAATTGAGTGTTTAAAGAGTATAATCTTGATGCTTTTCCAAAAGAATTTTCAAATTTTTCGAAATTTCAAAAACTGCAAAAGGACTATCTAGAAAGTGTGCCCGGGATTTATAATGCGAAAATTCCGGTCTAAATCCAACATTTCAAAATAGAGTTTTCCAAGGCAATAGTCTTGGAGTTTTGAAAAATAGTCATATTTTTCGAAATTTCAAAAAATTCGAAATTACTATCTAGAGGGTGTGTCCGAGGTTTATAATGCAAAAAATCCGGTTTCAATCCAAAATTTTAAAATAGAGTTTTCGGAGATTAGTCTTGGTGTTTTTACAAAAAAATGTCAAAATTTCCGAAATTTCAAAGACTGCAAAAATACTATCTACACGGTGTGTCCGGGGTTTATAATACAAAAAATCCGGTCTAAATCCAAAATTTCAAAATTCAGTTTACCAAGGCTACAGTCATGATGTTTTTCCAAGAAATTTCAAAATTTTCGAATCTTCAAAAACTGAAAAATTACCATCTAGAAGGTCTGTCCGGGATTAATAAAGCAAAAAATCCGGTCTAGATCCAATTATTCAAAATTGAGTTTTCCATATGCTACAGTCTTGGTGTTTTTCCAAAAAATTCAAAGTTTCCAAATTTAGTTTTCCAAGGCTATGGTGTTGGTGTTTTTCCAAATAGTGTCAACATTTTCGAATTTTCAAAATCTACAAGAATCATATCTACAGAGTATGTCCGGGATTTATAATGGAAAAAATCCGTTCTAGATCCAATTATTCAAAATTGAGTTTTCCAAGTCTATAGCCTTGTGTTTTTCTAGAAAATGTCTAAATTCGCGAAATTTCGAAAACTGCTAAAATACTATCTAGAGGGAGTGTCTGTGATTTATAATGCAGAAAATCCGATCTAAAATTAAAATTTCAAAATTGTTTTCTCCAAGGCTATAGTCATCGTGTTTTTTTAAAAAATATAAACATTTTCGAAATTTCAAAAACTGCAAAAATACTATGTAGACGCTGGCAAGCGTTTTATAATGCAAAAAAAATCAGGTCTAGATCCAAAATTTCACAATTCAGTTTTCCAATGCTATATAGTCTTGGCGTTTTTCCAAAAAAATTCAAAATGTTCGAAATTTCAAAAAATGCAAAATTACTATCTAGAAGCTCTGTCCGGGATTTATAGTGCAAGAAATACGGTGTAAATATAAAATTTCGAAATTGAGTTTTCCAAAAAAAAGTCAAAATTTTCGAAATTTAAAAAACTGCAAAATTACTATCTACAGAGTGTGTCCGGAATTTAAAATGTAAAAAAATCCGGTCTAAATCCAAAATATCAAAATTTGGTTTTCCAAGGCAATATTCTGGGTGTTTTTCCAAAAATTGTCAAAATTTTTAAAATTTCAAAAACTGCAAGACTAATATCTAGTGGGTGTGTCCGGGATTTATAAAAATCCGGGCCAAGTCCAAAATCACAAAATTGAGTTTTCCAAGGCAATAATCTTCGTGGTTTTCCAAAAATGTCAAAAGTTTCGAAGTTTCAAAATACTGTAAAAATACTATCCAGAGGGTGTGTCCGGGATTTATAATGCAAAAAATTCCATCCAAATTCAAAATTTCAAATTGAGTTTTCCAAGTCTATGGTCCTGGTGTTTTTCGAAAAAGTGTCAAAATTTTCGAATTTTCGAAAACTGCAAAACTACTATTAGAGGGTGTGTCCGGCATTTATAATGAAATAAATCTGGTCTAAATCCAAAACTACAAAACTGATTTTTCCAAGGCTATAGTATTGGTGTTTTTCCAAAAGTGTCAAAATTTTCGAATTTTCAAAAACTGCAAAAATCAGATCTACAGGGTCTGTCCGGGATTTATATTGAAATAAATCTGGTGTAAATCCAAAACTTCAGAACTCATTTCTCCAAGGCTGCAGTCTTGGTGTTTTTACAAAAAAAGTCAAAATTTTCGAAATTTCAAAGACTGCAAAAATACTCTCTACAGAGTGTGCCTGGGATTTATAATGAAAAAATCCGGTCTAAATCCAAGTATTCAAAATTCAGTTTTTCAAGGCCATAGTCTCAGTGTTTTTCCAAAAAATTTCAAAATATTCGAATTTTCAAAAACTGCAAAATTACCATCTTGTAGCTCTGACAGGGATTTATAATGCAAAATATAAGGTCGAAATCCAAAATTTCAAAATTGCGTTTTCCAAGGCTATAGTCTTGGTGTTTTTAAAAAATATATCAAAATTTTCGAAATTTCAAAAGCTACAAAAGTACTATCTACAGGATGTGTCCGGGATTTATAATGCAAAAAATCCGGTCTCAATCCAATTTTTCAAAATTGAGTTTTCGATGGCTATAGTCTTGAGGATTTCCAAAAATGTCAAAATTTTCGAAATATTTAAAACAGCAAAATTAATATCTAGAGGGTATGTCAGGGATTTGTAATGCAAAAAATCCGGATTAAATTCAAAATTTCAAAATTGAGTTTTCCAAGTCTATGGCCTTGGTGTTTTTCCAAAAAGTGTCAACATTTTCGAATTTCCAAAAACTGCAAAAATCCTATCTAGGGAGTGCGTCCGGGATTTATAATGAAATAAATCTGGGCTAATCCAAAATGTCAAACTGATTTTTCCGAGGCTATAGTCTTGGTATTTTTCCAAAAAATATCAAAGTTTTCGAAATTTCGAAAACTGTATAAATACTATCTAGTGGTTGTGTCCGGGATTTATAATGCAAAAAATCCGGATTAAATCCAAAATTTTAAAATTCAGTTTTCCAAGGCTCGATGTTTTTCCAAAAAAATAAAAATTTTCGAAATTTCAAAAACAGCAAAATTACTATCTAGAAGATCTGTCCGAGATTAACAATGCAAAATATCCAATCTAAATATAAAATTTCGATTCCGTTTACCAGGACTAAAGTTTTTCTTTTTTCCAAAAAACAGTCAAATTTTTCGAATTTTAGAAAACTGCAAAATTACTATCCACAGGGTGCGTCCGGGATTTAAAATGCACAAAAATACGGTCTAAATCCAAATATCAAAATTTAGTTTTCCAAGGCTGTATTCTGGATGTTTTTCCAAAAAATATCAAAGTTTTCAATATTTCAAAAACTGAATAAAACACTATCTAGTGGGTGTGTCCGGGATTCATAATGCAAAAAATCAGGTCTAAATCCAAGGTTTGAAAATTCAGTTTTCCAAGTCTTGGTGTTTTTCCAGAAAATGTCAAAATTCTCGAAATTTCAAAAACTGCAAAAATTCTATCTAGATTCTGTGTCCGGGAATTATAATGCAAAAAATCCGGTCTAAATCCAAAATTTCAAAATTGAGTTTACCAAGGCTATGGTCTTGGTGTTTTTTCAAAAAGTGTCAAAATTTTCTAACTTTCAAAAACTGCAAACATCCTATCTAGAGGGTGTATCATGGATTTATAATGAAAGAAATTTGGTCTAAATCCAAAATTTCAAATCTGATTTTTCTGGTGTTTTTTCAAAATTATGTTAAATGTTCTAAATTTCGAAAACTGCAAAAAACGTATCTAGAGGGTGTATACGGGATTTATAATACAAAAAATCCGGTCTAAATCCAAAATTTCGAAATTCAGTTTTCCAAGGCTATAGTGTCGGTGTTTTTCCAAAAAAATGTCATAATTTTCGAAATTTCAAAAACTGCAAAAATACAATCTAGATCCTCTTGGATATGCAAAAAATTCCGGTCTAACTCTAAAATTTCAAAATTGCGTTTTCCAAGGTTTTATAAGAAAAAAAGTCATAATTTTCGAAATTGCAAAAACTACAGAAATACTATCTAGAGAGGGTGTCTGGGATATATAATGAAAAAAATCCGGTGTAAATCCAAAATTTGAACGTTCAGTTTTTCAAGGCCATAGTCTTGGTGTTTTTCCAAAAAAAGTCATAATGTTCGAAATTTCAAAAACTGCAAAAATACTCTCTAGAGTGCGAGTCAGGAATTATATTGCAAAAAATCCGGTCTAAACCTAAAATTTTAAATTGAGTTTTCAAAGGCTATAGTCTTGGAGCTTTTCAAAAATATTTCAAAATTTTCCAAATTTCTAAAACTGCAAAAACACTATCTAGAGGGTGTGTCCGGGATTTATAATGCAAAAAATCCGGCCCAAATCCAAAATTTTAAAATAGAGTTTTCCAAGGCTGGAGTCTTGGTGTTTTGTAAAAAAGTCATAATTTTCGAAATTTCAAAGACTGCAAAAATACTATCTACACGGGTTGTCCGAGATTCATAATGCAAAAAATCCGGTCTAATTCCAAAATTTGAAAATTCACTTTCCCAAGGCTATGGACTAGGTGTTTTTCCTAAAAATTTCAACATTTTCGAATTTTCAAAAACTGCAACATTACCATCTGGAATCACTGTCCGGGATTAATAATGCAAAAAATCCGGTCTCAATCCATAAATTTAAAATTGAGTTTTCCAAGATTATAGCCTTGGTGTTTTTCCAAAAAATGTCAAATTTTTTTAAATTTCAAAAACTACAAAAATACTATCTACAGGATGTGTCCGGGATTTATAATGTAAAAAATCCGGTCTAGATCCAATTATTCAAAATTGTGTTTTCTAAGGCTATTGTGTTGCTGTTTTTCCAAGGAATGTCAAATTTTTCGAAATTTCAAAAACTGCAAAAATAATATCCAGAGGGTGTGTCCGGGATGTATAATGCAAAAAAAACCGGTCTAAATTCAAAATTTCAAAATTGAGTTTTCCAAGGCTACGGTCTTGGTGTTTTTCCAAAAAGTGTTAACATTTTCGAATTCTCGAAAACTGCAAAAATCCTATATAGAGGGTTTGTCCGGGAATTATAATGAAATAAATCAAGTCTAAATCCAAAATATCAAAATTGAGTTTTCCAAGGCTATAGTCTTGGTGTTTTTCCAAAAAATGTCAAAATTTTCGAAATTTCAAAATGTGCAAAAATACTATCTTGAGGCTTAGTCCGGATATTATAATGCAAAAAAGCCGGTCTTAATCCAAAATTTAAAATTGAGTTTTCAAAGGATATAGTGTTCGTGCTTTCCCAGAAATGTCAAAATCTTCGAAATTTAAAAAAAAAACTGCAAAAATACTATCTACAGGGTGTATCCGGAATTAATAATGCCAAAAATTTGGCTTGGTGCTTTTCCAAAAAATTTCAAAATTTTCGAAATTTCAAAAACTGCAAAAGGACTATCTTGAGTGTGTGTCCGGGATTTATAATGCTAAAAATCCGGTCTAAATGCAAAATTTTAAAATAGTTTTCGGATGTTAGTCTTGGTGTTTTTAGAAAAAATTTCAAAATTTCCGAAATTTCAAAGACTGCAAAAATACTATCTACACGGTGTGTCCGGGGTTTATAATACAAAAAAACCGGTCTAAATCCAAAATTTCAAAATTCAGTTTTCCAATTTTCGAATTTTCAAAAACTTCAAATGACCATCTAGAAGGTCTGTCCGGGATTAATAAAGCAAAAAATCCGGTCTAGATCCAATTATTCAAAATTGAGTTTTCCAAGGCTATAGTCTTGGTGTTTCTCCAAAATTTGTCAAAAATTTCGAAATTTCAAAAACTACAAAAATACTATCTAGACGGTGTCCGGGTTTATAATGCAAAAAATCCGGTCTAAATCCAAAATTTCAAAATTCAGTTTTCCAAGGTTTTGGTGTTTTACAAAAAAAAATGTCAAAATTTTCGGAATTTCAAAAACTGCAAAAATAATATCTGGAGGGTGTGTCCGGGATTTTGAATGCAACAAATCCGTTCTAAATCCAAAATTTCAAAATTTAGCTTTCCAAGACTATAGTGTTGGTGTTTTCCCAAAAAATGTGAAACTTTTCGAAATTAAAAAAACTGCAGAAACACTATCTACAGGGTGTGTCCGGTATTTATAATGCAAAAAATTCCGGTTCTAACCCATTATTCAAATTGAGTGTTCCAAGCTATAGTCTTGGTGTTTTCAAAAAAAAGTCAAAATTTTCGAAATTTGAGAAACTGCAAAAATTATATCTACGGAGTGTGTCCGGTATTTATAATGCAAAAAATCCGGTATAAATCCAAAATTTCAAAATTGAGTTTTCCAAGGCTATTGTGTTGCTGTTTTTCCAAAAAATGTCAAATTTTTCGAAATTTCAAAAACTGCAAAAATAATATCCAGAGGGTGTGTCCGGGATGTATAATGCAAAAAAGCTGGTCTAAATTCAAAATTTCAAAATTGAGTTTTCCAAGGCTACGGTCTTGGTGTTTTTCCAAAAAGTGTCAATATTTTCGAATTTTCGAAAACTGCAAAAATCCTATGTAGAGGGTTTGTCCGGGAATTATAATGAAATAAATCAAGTCTAAATCCAAAATATCAAAATTGAGTTTTCCAAGGCTATATATAGTCTTGGTGTTTTTCCAAAAAATGTCAAAATTTTCGAAATTTCAAAATGTGCAACAATACTATCTTGAGGCTTCGTCCGGATATTGTAATGCAAAAAAGCCGGTCTAAATCCAAAATTTCAAATTGAGGTTTTAAGGATATAGTGTTCGTGTTTTCCCAGAAATGTCAAAATCTTCGAAATTAAAAAAAAACTGCAAAAATACTATCTAGAGGGTGTATCCGGAATTTATAATGCCAAAAATTTGTTCCAAATCCAAAATTTCAAATTGAGTGTTTAAAGAGTATAATCTTGATGCTTTTCCAAAAGAATTTTCAAATTTTTCGAAATTTCAAAAACTGCAAAAGGACTATCTAGAAAGTGTGCCCGGGATTTATAATGCGAAAATTCCGGTCTAAATCCAACATTTCAAAATAGAGTTTTCCAAGGCAATAGTCTTGGAGTTTTGAAAAATAGTCATATTTTTCGAAATTTCAAAAAATTCGAAATTACTATCTAGAGGGTGTGTCCGGGTTTATAATGCAAAAAATCCGGTTTCAATCCAAATTTTAAAATAGAGTTTCGGAGATTAGTCTTGGTGTTTTTACAAAAAAATGTCAAAATTTCCGAAATTCAAAGACTGCAAAAATACTATCTACACGGTGTGTCCGGGGTTTATAATACAAAAAATCCGGTCTAAATCCAAAATTTCAAAATTCAGTTTACCAAGGCTACAGTCATGATGTTTTTCCAAGAAATTTCAAAATTTTCGAATCTTCAAAAACTGAAACATTACCATCTAGAAGGTCTGTCCGGGATTAATAAAGCAAAAAATCCGGTCTAGATCCATTATTCAAAATTGAGTTTTCCATATGCTACAGTCTTGGTGTTTTTTCCAAAAAATTCAAAGTTTCCAAATTTAGTTTTCCAAGGCTATGGTGTTGGTGTTTTTCCCAAATAGTGTCAACATTTTCGAATTTTCAAAATCTACAAGAATCATATCTACAGAGTATGTCCGGGATGTATAATGGAAAAAATTCCGTTCTAGATCCAATTATTCAAAATTGAGTTTTCCAAGTCTATAGCCGTGTGTGTTTTCTAGAAAATGTCTAAATTCGCGAAATTTCGAAAACTGCTAAAAATACTATCTAGAGGGAGTGTCTGGGATTTATATGCAGAAAAATCCGATCTAATTTAAAATTTCAAAATTGTTTTCTCCAAGGCTATAGTCATCGTGTTTTTTTAAAAAAATATAAACATTTTCGAAATTTCAAAAACTGCAAAAATACTATGTAGACGCTGGCAAGCGTTTTATAATGCAAAAAAATCAGGTCTAGATCCAAATTTCACAATTCAGTTTTCCAATGCTATATAGTCTTGGCGTTTTTTCCAAAAAAATTCAAAATGTTCGAAATTTCAAAAACTGCAAAATTACTATCTAGAAGCTCAGTCCGGGAATTATAGTGCAAGAATACGGTGTAAATATAAAATTTCGAAATTGAGTTTCCCAAAAAACGTCAAAAATTTCGAAATTTAAAAACCTGCAAAATTACTATCTACAGAGTGTGTCCGGAATTTAAAATGTAAAAAATCCGTCTAAATCCAAATATCAAAATTTGGTTTCCAAGCAATATTCCTGGGTGTTTTTCCAAAATTGTCAAATTTTTAAAATTTCAAAAACTGCAAGACTATATTACTGGGTGTATCCGGATTAAAAAATCCGGGCCAGTCCAATCACAAATTGATTTTCCAAGCAAATCTCGTGGTTTCCAAAATGTCAAAATTTCGAGTTTCAAATACTGTAAAATACTATCCAAGGGTGGTCCAGGATTTATAATGCAAAAATTCCATCCAATTCAAAATTTCAATTGAGTTTTCCAAGTCTACTATGGGCTCTGGGGTTTTTCAAAAAGTGTCAAATTTTCGAATTTTCGAAAACTGCAAACTCATAGGGGTGTGTCCGGCTTAATAATGAAATAATCTGGCTAAATCCAAAACTAACAAAAATATTTTTTCCAAGGCGAAGTATTGGTGTTTTTCCAACGTGGTCAAAATTGTCGAATTTTCAAAACGGCAAAAATCAGATCACAGGTCTGTCCGGATTTATATGAAATAAAATCTGGTGTAATCCAAACTTCAGAACTCATTTCTCCAAGGCTCAGTCTTGGTGTTTTTACAAAAAAAGTCAAAAATTTTGCGAAATTTCAAAGACTGCAAAATACTCCTACAGAGTGTCCTGGGATTTAATAATGAAAAATCCGGTCTAAATCCAAGTATTCAAAATTCATTTCCAGGCCATAGTCTCGTGTTCTTTCCCAAAAAATTTCAAAATATTCGAATTTTCAAAAACTGCAAAATACCTCTTGTGCTCTGACAGGGATTATAATGCAAAAATAGGTCGAAATCAAAATTTCAAAATTGCGTTTTCCAAGGCTATAGTCTTGGTGTTTTTAAAAATATATCAAAATTTTCGAAATTCAAAGCTACAAAATATACTACAGGGGTGTCCGGATTTATAATGCAAAAAATCCGGTCTCAATCCGTTTTTCAATTGAGTTTTCGATGCTATATCTTGAGGATTTCCAAAAATGTCAAAATTTTCGAAATATTTAAAACAGCAAAATTAATATCTAGAGGGTATGTCAGGGATTTGTAATGCAAAAAATCCGGATTAAATTCAAAATTTCAAAATTGAGTTTTCCAAGTCTATGGCCTTGGTGTTTTTCCAAAAAGTGTCAACATTTTCGAATTTCCAAAAACTGCAAAAATCCTATCTAGGGAGTGCGTCCGGGATTTATAATGAAATAAATCTGGGCTAATCCAAAATGTCAAACTGATTTTTCCGAGGCTATAGTCTTGGTATTTTTCCAAAAAATATCAAAGTTTTCGAAATTTCGAAAACTGTATAAATACTATCTAGTGGTTGTGTCCGGGATTTATAATGCAAAAAAATCCGGGATTAAATCCAAAATTTTTAAAATTCAGTTTTCCAAGGCTCGATTGTTTTCCAAAAAAATAAAAAATTTCGAAATTTCAAAAACAGCAAAATTACTATCTAGAAGATCTGTCCGAGATTAACAAGCAAAATATCCAATCTTAAATATAAAATTTCGATTCCGTTTACCAGGGACTAAAGTTTTTCTTTTTTTCCAAAAAAACAGTCAAATTTTTCGAATTTTTTAGAAAACTGCAAAATTACTATCCCCAGGGTGCGTCCGGGATTTAAAATGCACAAAAATACGGTCTAAATCCAAATATCAAAATTTAGTTTTCCAAGGCTGTATTCTGGATGTTTTTCCAAAAATATCAAAAGTTTTCAATATTTCAAAAACTGAATAAAACACTATCTAGTGGGGTTGTCCGGGATTCATAATGCAAAAAATCAGGTCTAAATCCAAGGTTTGAAAATTCAGTTTTCCAAGTCTTGGTGTTTTTCCAGAAAAATGTCAAAATTCTCGAAATTTCAAAAACTGCAAAAATTCTATCTAGAATTCTGTGTCCGGGAATTATAATGCAAAAAATCCGGTCTAAATCCAAAATTTCAAAATTGAGTTTACCAAGGCTATGGTCTTGGTGTTTTTTCAAAAAGTGTCAAAATTTTCTAACTTTCAAAAACTGCAATCATCCTATCTAGAGGGTGTATCATGGATTTATAATGAAAGAAATTTGGTCTAAATCCAAAATTTCAAATCTGATTTTTCTGGTGTTTTTTCAAAATTATGTTAAATGTTCTAAATTTCGAAAACTGCAAAAAACGTATCTAGAGGGTGTATACGGGATTTATAATACAAAAAATCCGGTCTAAATCCAAAATTTCGAAATTCAGTTTTCCAAGGCTATAGTGTCGGTGTTTTTCCAAAAAAATGTCATAATTTTCGAAATTTCAAAAACTGCAAAAATACAATCTAGATCCTCTTGGATATGCAAAAAATTCCGGTCTAACTCTAAAATTTCAAAATTGCGTTTTCCAAGGTTTTATAAGAAAAAAAGTCATAATTTTCGAAATTGCAAAAACTACAGAAATACTATCTAGAGAGGGTGTCTGGGATATATAATGAAAAAAATCCGGTGTAAATCCAAAATTTGAACCATCAGTTTTTCAAGGCCATAGTCTTAGTGTTTTTTCCAAAAAAAGTCATACTGTTCGAAATTTCAAAAACTGCAAAAATACTCTCTAGAGTGCGAGTCAGGAATTATATTGCAAAAAATCCGGTCTAAACCTAAAATTTTAAATTGAGTTTTCAAAGGCTATAGTCTTGGAGCTTTTCAAAAATATTTCAAAATTTTCCAAATTTCTAAAACTGCAAAAACACTATCTAGAGGGTGTGTCCGGGATTTATAATGCAAAAAATCCGGCCCAAATCCAAAATTTTAAAATAGAGTTTTCCAAGGCTGGAGTCTTGGTGTTTTGTAAAAAAGTCATAATTTTCGAAATTTCAAAGACTGCAAAAATACTATCTACACGGGTTGTCCGAGATTCATAATGCAAAAAATCCGGTCTAATTCCAAAATTTGAAAATTCACTTTCCCAAGGCTATGGACTAGGTGTTTTTCCTAAAAATTTCAACATTTTCGAATTTTCAAAAACTGCAACATTACCATCTGGAATCACTGTCCGGGATTAATAATGCAAAAAATCCGGTCTCAATCCATAAATTTAAAATTGAGTTTCCAAGATTATAGCCTTGGTGTTTTTCCAAAAAAATGTCAAATTTTTTTAAATTTCAAAAACTACAAAAATTACTATCTACAGGATGTGTCCGGGATTTATAATGTAAAAAATCCGGTCTAGATCCAATTATTCAAAATTGTGTTTTCTAAGGCTATTGTGTGCTGTTTTTCCAAGGAATGTCAAATTTTTCGAAATTTCAAAAACTGCAAAAATAATATCCAGAGGGTGTGTCCGGGATGTATAATGCAAAAAAAACCGGTCTAAATTCAAAATTTCAAAATTGAGTTTTCCAAGGCTACGGTTCTTGGTGTTTTTTCCAAAAAGTGTTAACATTTTCGAATTCTCGAAAACTGCAAAAATCCTATATAGAGGGTTTGTCCGGGAATTATAATGAAATAAATCAAGTCTAAATCCAAAATATCAAAATTGAGTTTTCCAAGGCTATAGTCTTGGTGTTTTTCCAAAAAATGTCAAAATTTTCGAAATTTCAAAATGTGCAAAAATACTATCTTGAGGCTTAGTCCGGATATTATAATGCAAAAAAGCCGGTCTTAATCCAAAATTTAAAATTGAGTTTTCAAAGGATATAGTGTTCGTGCTTTCCCAGAAATGTCAAAATCTTCGAAATTTTTAAAAAACTGCAAAAATACTATCTAGAGGGTGTATCCGGAATTTATAATGCCAAAAATTTGGCTTGGTGCTTTTTCAAAAAATTTCAAAATTTTCGAAATTTCAAAAACTGCAAAAGGACAATCTTGAGTGTGTGTCCGGGATTTATAATGCTAAAAATCCGGTCTAAATGCAAAATTTTAAAATAGTTTTCGGATGTTAGTCTTAGTGTTTTTACAAAAATTGTCAAAATTTCCGAAATTTCAAAGACTGCAAAAATACTATCTACACGGTGTGTCCGGGGTTTGTAATAAAAAAAACCGTTCTAAATCCAAAATTTCAAAATTCAGTTTTCCAATTTTCGAATTTTCAAAAACTGCAAATGACCATCTAGAAGGTCTGTCCGGGATTAATAAAGCAAAAAATCCGGTCTAGTTCCAATTATTCAAAATTGAGTTTTCCAAGGCTATAGTCTTGGTGTTTCTCCAAAATTTGTCAAAAATTTCGAAATTTCAAAAACTACAAAAATACTATCTAGACGGTGTCCGGGTTTATAATGCAAAAAATCCGGTCTAAATCCAAAATTTCAAAATTCAGTTTTCCAAGGTTTTGGTGTTTTTACAAAAAAAATGTCAAAATTTTCGGAATTTCAAAAACTGCAAAAATAATATCTGGAGGGTGTGTCCGGGATTTTGAATGCAACAAATCCGTTCTAAATCCAAAATTTCAAAATTTAGCTATCCAAGACTATAATGTTGGTGTTTTCCCGAAAAATGTGAAACTTATCGAAATTTAAAGAACTGCAGAAACACTATCTACAGGGTGTGTCCGGGATTTATAATGCAAAAAATCCGGTCTAGATCCAATTATTCAAAATTGAGTTTTCCAAGGCTATAATCTTGGTGTTTTAAAAAAAAAGTCAAAATTTTCGAAATTTGAGAAACTGCAAAAATTATATCTACGGTGTGTGTCCGGTATTTATCATCATCATCATCATAGTACATTCACGAATTTAGGCCATTTGTTGACCTGTTTCGGCCTCAAGAGAAACACCATCCAGAAGTCTTTTGAGTGGACGTCCTGGTCTTCTTCTTCCTGCAGGTTGATATCTTAACATTAGTTTGGGTATTCTGTGATCTTCCATTCGATGAACATCTTGTATCCATCTTGACTTATAATCAGAAATTTTGTTTTCTAAAGATTCCATGTGTAATTCTTCTAAGATGTCTTCATTTTTTTGTGATCTAGTAGTGTGTATCCTGCAGTCCTCCGAAGATATCTCATTTCAGCAGATCTAAGTCTCTGTATATCCTTCTGTTTCAACGTCCATACTTCGCTACCATACAAAAGAGTTGGAAGAGCCAGTGTTTTATACACTTTCAGTCTTGAATGCTTTTGGACTAACTGTGGCTTGAAGATAGAATTTATTAACCCTAAAATTCTTAAAAATTTAGATATTTTTGCATTTACATCCTTTTCTTCTTCATATGAGATATTGCATCCTAGATATGTAAAATTATTCACCTGCCTCCAAAAATTTTATTGTCCAGTACAATTTTACTTCTGACAGGATCTACACCTTGAAATGCCATAATTTTTGTTTTTTCTGTAGATATCTTTAATCCATATTCTTCTGTAATTTTGTTAAGTTCATACAGACCTTTCTGTAGATTATCTTCGGAATTTGCTATTATTATTTGGTCATCTGCAAACAATAGGGTGTTTAATTTTCTATTTTCTGATATTCTTATTCCAAATTTATATGTTTTGTTCCAGCAACATATTACTTCATTGATATAAATTGCAAAGAGTGTTGGGGATAGGGGGCAGCCTTGTCTCACACCACGATTTATAATTCCTTCTTCAGAAAATCTGTTATTTAATTTAATATTTATGGTGTTGTCTTTGTAAATATTTTGTATGTTCTGCCGAAGTAAATTTGGTATGTTTCTGTCTTCCAATATATTTAAGAGTTTTGATCTCTTGACTGTGTCGAATGCTTTTTTCAAAATCTATGAAAGCAAAATGTGTTTCTAAGTTGAATTCTCTTCTTTTTTCAAGCAATAGTTTAACAGAAAATGCTGAATCAATACAAGATCGTCCTTTCCTAAATCCATTTTGACATTCCATAAGGAATTTTTCACTGAAACTTTTCAATTTTCCATTTAAAATGTCTGCATAAATTTTGTAGCATATGTTTAACAAACTGATTCCCCTATAGTTGTCCATTTTTCTCTTGTCTCCTTTCTTGAACAGGGGTATAACAATGTTTGTCTTCCATTCTTGTGGTATATCTGC
Source organism: Diploptera punctata (assembly GCA_030220185.1). Lineage (NCBI taxonomy): Eukaryota > Metazoa > Arthropoda > Insecta > Blattodea > Blaberidae > Diploptera > Diploptera punctata. Next base: position 2,813,420 of record JASPKZ010003046.1, on the reverse strand, counting down.
ATTTTTTAATACATTATTAAAGAAGGACAACAGTCTTTCATGGAACTGTTTGCCTGCATATTTGTACAATTCAGAATTCAAGCCATCTGTGCCAGTTGCCTTCCCATTTTTTATTTCTTTAAACTATTGTTCAATTCTTCCAATGATATTATGGAATCTGTCTCATTATTATTTCGGAAAATTGTATCTTCATAGCTATTGTCAGTCCAAAGACTTTTATAATAATTGAAAAAATCTTCTTTTGTTACTCCGCAATTAATTTTGGTAGATTCTTTAATATCTTTATTCAAATGTTTTAATATTTTGAAGGCATTAGGTTGGAGCTTATGCAAATCTGATTCTAAATGTGTAACAAAATTTAACCATGTTTTCCTATGTCTCTTTCTTATTTCCCTCTTAACAATAGCTCTACAGCGTTTGAATTCTATTTCATTTTCTACTTTCTTTGTGTTCAAATATTTTTTATAAGCTGCATTTTTTTTCTTCAATCAATTGTTTTATTTGATCATCCCAGATTTTTAGAGTTCTATTTCTTCTTTGTTGTATATTTACTTTTCCTAAAGTTTCATTAGCTGCATTTTGAATTATCATTTTAATGTTTTTCCATTCTTCTTCGACATCATTACTTTCTGGAGTTGTAGCCATATATTGCTGAATTCTTCTCGAATATAACCATTTAATGCTGTCATCATAAAATAATTTTACCTTGTACTTTTGTTCTATGCTCTGTTGTTGTTTCTTCTTTTTTAACCATCTTGGTGGAAATCTTATTCTTGCTTCTACTAGGTAGTGATCTGAACCAATATCATATCCTCTGTAGGCTCTGACATCGAGAAACAATTTAAAAATCTTATTATTTGCAATGAAATAATCAATGATTGATTTTGAGTCCTGACGATGCCAGATATATTTATGTATGTTTCTATGATTGTAAAAGGTATTCGTTATTTTCAGTTCATTGTAGATAGCAAAATCTGTTAATCTTGTCCCATTCCTATTGCTGGTTGGTTCGCCAAATGTTCCAATATTATTGTTGACTTGAGCATTGCCCACTCTGGCATTTAAATCTCCTATTATGAGAATGTAATCATTTCTATTAATTTTGCTATAAATTTCTTGTAATATTTTATAAAATTCCGGTATTTATAATGCAAAAAACCGGTATAAATCCAAAATTTCAAAATTGAGTTTTCCAAGGCTATTGTGTTGTTGTTTTTCCAAAGAATGTCAAATTTTTCGAAATTTCTAAAACTGCAAAAATAATATCCAGAGGGTGTGTCCGGGATGTATATTGCAAAAAAAAACCGGTCTAAATTCAAAATTTCAAAATTGAGTTTTCCAAGGCTACGGTCTTGGTGTTTTTCCAAAAAGTGTCAATATTTTCGAATTTTCGAAAACTGCAAAAATCCTATGTAGAGGGTTTGTCCGGGAATTATAATGAAATAAATCAAGTCTAAATCCAAAATATCAAAATTGAGTTTTCCAAGGCTATAGTCTTGGTGTTTTTCCAAAAAATGTCAAAATTTTCGAAATTTCAAAATGTGCAACAATACTATCTTGAGGCTTGGTCCGGATATTATAATGCAAAAAAGCCGGTCTAAATCCAAACTTTCAAATTGAGGTTTTAAGGATATAGTGTTCGTGTTCTCCCAGAAATGTAAAAATCTTCGAAATTTAAAAAAAAACTGCAAAAATACTATCTAGAGGGTGTATCCGGAATTTATAATGCCAAAAATTTGTTCCAAATCCAAAATTTCAAATTGAGTTTTTAAAGAGTATAATCTTGATGCTTTTCCAAAAGAATTTTCAAATTTTTCGAAATTTCAAAAACTGCAAAAGGACTATCTAGAGAGTGTGCCCGGGATTTATAATGCGAAAAATCCGGTCTAAATCCAAAATTTCAAAATAGAGTTTTCCAAAGCAATAATCTTGGTGTTTTGAAAAATAGTCATAATTTTCGAAATTTCAAAAAATTCGAAATTACTATCTAGAGGGTGTGTCCGAGGTTTATAATGCAAAAAATCCGGTTTCAATCCAAAATTTTAAAATAGAGTTTTCGGAGATTAGTCTTGGTGTTTTTACAAAAAATGTCAAAATTTCCGAAATTTCAAAGACTGCAAAAATACTATCTACACGGTGTGTCCGGGGTTTATAATACAAAAAATCCGGCCTAAATCCAAAATTTCAAAATTCAGTTTACCAAGGCTACAGTCATGATGTTTTTCCAAGAAATTTCAAAATTTTCGAATTTTCAAAAACTGAAAAATTACCATCTAGAAGGTCTGTCCGGGATTAATAAAGCAAAAAATCCGGTCTAGATCCAATTATTCAAAATTGAGTTTTCCATATGCTAGAGTCTTGGTGTTTTTCCAAAAATTGTCAAACATTTCGAAATTTCAAAAACTACAAAAATACTATCAAGACGGAGTGTCCGGGTTTATAATGCAAAAAATCCGGTCTAAATCCAAAATTTCAAAATACAGTTTTCCAAGGACTTGGTGTTTTTACAAAAAAAGTCAACATTTTCGGAATTTCAAAAACTGCAAAAATAATATCTGGAGGGTGTGTCCGGGATTTTGAATGCAAAAAATCCGTTCTAAATCCAAAATTTCAAAATTAAGTTTTTCCTAAAAATGTGAAACTTTTCGAAATTACAAAAACTGCAGAAACACTATCCAGAGGTTGTGTCCGGGATTTATATTGCAAAAAATTCGGTCTAAATTCAAAATTTCAAAATTGAGTTTTCCAAGGCTATGGTCTTGTGTTTTTCCAAAAAGTGTCAACATATTCGAATTTTCAAAAACTGCATTAATCATATCTACAGAGTGTGTCTGGGATTTATAATGCAAAACAATCCGGTCCAGATCCAATTATACAAAATTGAGTTTTTCAAGTCCTGGTGTTTTTCCAGAAAATGAAAAAATTCTCGAAATTTAAAAAACTGCAAAAAAATACTATCTAGAGGGTGTGTCCGGGATTTATAATGTAAAAAATCCGGTCTAAAACAAAAATTTCAAAATTGAGTTTTCCAAGGTTTTTAAGAAAAGATATCGAAATTTTCGAAATTTGAAAAACTGCAAAAATACTCTCTAGAGTGTATCCGGGAATTATAATGCAAAGAATCCGGCCAGAATCCAAAATTACAAATTGAGTTTTCAAAGGCTATAGTCTTGGTGCATTTAAAAAAAATTTCAAAATTTTCTAAATTTCTAGAACTGCAAAAATACTATCTAGAGGGTGTGTCCGGGATTTATAATGCAAAAAATCCGGTCTAAATCCAAAATTTCAAAATTGAGTTTTCCAAGGCTATATTCTTGGTGTTTTTCCAAAAATGTCATAATTTTCGAAATTTCAAAAACTGCAAAAATACTATCTAGAGGTGGTTCCTGGGTTTATAATGAAAAATCCGGTCTCAATCCAAAATTTTAAAATTGAGTTTTCCTAGATTATAGTCTTGGTGTTTTTACAAAAAATGTCAAAATTTTCGAAATTTCAAAGACTGCAAAAATACTATCTAGAGTGTGTGTCCGAGATTTATAATGCAAAAAATCCGGTCTAAATCCAAAATTTCAAAATTGAGTTTTCCAAGGCTATAGTCTTGGTGCTTTTGCAAAAAATTTCAACATTTTCGAAATTTCAAAAACTGCAAAATTACCATCTAGAATCACTGTCCGGGATTTATAATTAAAAAAATTCGGTCTAAATCCAAAATTTCAAAATTCAGTTTTCCAAGGTTATAATCTTGTTGTTTTTCCAAAAAAATTCAAAATTTTCGAATTTACAGAAACTGCAAAATTAGCATCTAGAAGGCCTGTCCGGGATTTATAAAGAAAAAAAATCCGGTCTAGATACAATTATTCAAAATTGAGTTTTCCAAGGCTATAATGTTGGTGTTTTCCAAAAAATGTCAAAATTTTCGAAATTTCAAAAACTGCAAAAATAATATCTAGAGGGTGTGTCCGGGATTTATAATGCAAAAAATCCAGTCTAAATCCAAAATTTCAAAATTGAGTTTTCCAAGGCTATAGTCTAGGTGCTTTTCCAAAAATGTCAAAATTTTCGAAATTTCAAAAACTGCAAAAATTCTATCTAGTGTGCGTGTCCGGGATGAATAACGCAAAAATTCCGGTCTACATCCACAATTGAGTTTTCCGAGTCTTGGTATTTTCCCAAAAAATGTCAAAGTTTGCGAAATATCAAAACTGCAAAATAATATGTAGACGGTGTGTCCGGGATTTATTATGCAAAACATCCGGTCTAAATTCAAAATTTCAAGACTATGGTGGTGTTTTTTCAAAAAGTGTCAATATTTTCGAATTTCAAAAAACTGCAAAGATCTAATCTAGAGGGTGTGTACGGTATTTATAATGAAATAAAATTGGTCTAAATCCAAAACATCAAACTGATTTTTTTAAGGCAATAGTCTTGGTGCTTTTTCCAAAAAAATTAAAAAAATTCGAAATTTCAAAAACTACAAAAATCCTATCTAGAGGGTGTGTTCGGGATTTATAATGCAAAAAATCCGGTCTCAATTCAAAATTTTAAAATTGAGTATTCCGAGATTATAATCTTGGTGGTGTTACAAAAAATGTCTAAATTTACAAAATTTCAAAGACTGCAAAAATACTATCTACACATGTGTCCGAGTTTATAAGGCAAAAAATCCGGTCTAAATCAAAAATTTCAAAATTCAGGTTTCCAAGGCTATAGTCTTTGTGTTTTTCCAAAAAATTCAAAATTTTCTACTTTTCAAAAACTGCAAATTACCATCTAGAAGCTCTGTCCGGGATTAATAATAATAATAATAATAATAATAATAATAATAATAATAATAATAATAATAATAATAATAATAATAATAATAATAATAATAATAATAAAATAATAATAATAATAATAATAATAATAATAATAATAATAATAATAATAATAATAATACTTTATTCTGGCAGAGTTAAGGCCATAAGGCCCTCTCTTCCACTCAACCAGCAAAAATACAAATAAATATTTGACAAATATAGATATACACTATACTAATTATAAACAGTTAAAGATACAATAAATGTAGCAATGTAAATGTCATGTACAAACAACATTTTATAGGGTAATAACAATAATGATACGATAATAATAATAATAATAATAATAATAATAATAATAATAATATAAATACGATACATTATACGGGAAACACCAATTAATATATATATCTTACACTGGATAATAATGAAGTCGAGTTTAGAGCAAATATAAATTTAGATTTCTTTTAAAAGATGCCAATGTCCGGCAGCCCCTTATTTCTTGCGGTAGGGAATTCCAGTTGCGAGAAGTGGAGATGGTATATGACATGGAGTGATGTGATGTCCTATGTTGCGGTATATTAAGTAAGAGACTATGATGTGATCTTGTGTTTAAGTTATGGTTTGAGGATAGATACTGGAAACGGGATGATAAATAATTGGGAATCGAGGTATGTAGGATCTTAAATAGGAGAATTAGACAGTGTGATTTTTTTCTCTCTTTTAGATGTAGCCATGACAATTCGTGGAATAATGGAGAAATGTGATCGTATTTTCGTACATTAAATATGAATCTGATACACATATTATGGACACGCTGCAGTTTGTCCGACAATCCGTCACTTATGTCAGTTAGTAGAACGTCACAGTAGTCAAAATGCGGCATCACTAAAGTTTGGATTAAAATTCTTTTAAGAGTTGTAGGAAGAAAATGTTTAAGTCGCTTTAGGGAATGCATTATGGAGAAGATCCTTTTAGATGTTTGTTTTACTTGCACATGCCATTTTAAATTAGAATCTAAGTAAAATCCCAAGTTTTTAACGACGTCGGTATAAGGAATTTGTTCATTATCTAATATGACAGCCGGCATATTGCCATTGTTTATGGAGTGTAATACCCTTGGATGTCCGATAATTATTGCTTGCGTTTTGTTTACATTTAGTTTCAGCCCATATTGTCTAGACCATAAAGATATATGCCTGAGGTCAGTGTTTACTTTGTCAATATATTCATTAATTTCGTCAGGTCTAAATCCAAAATTTCAAAATTGAGATTTTCAGGCCTATAGTCTTTTCTGTTCCAAAAAAAAGTCAAAATTATAGAATTTTAAATAACTGCAAAATTACTATCTAGAGGGTGTGTCCGGGATTTATAATGCAAAAAATCCCGTCTAAATCCAAAATTTCAAAATTCAGATTTCCAAGGCTATAGACTTGGTGTTTTCCCAAAAAATGTTAAAATTTTTCGAAATTTCAAAAACTGCAAAAATACAGTTTGGAGGGTGTGTTCGGAATTTATAATGCCACAAATCCGGTCCAAATCCAAAATGTTTCAACTGATTTTTCCAAGGGTATAGTCTTGGTGTTTTGTAAAAAAGTCATAATTTTCGAAATTTCAGAAACTGCAAAATTACTACCTAGAGGGTGTGTCCAGGGTTTATAATTATAAAAATCCGGTCTCAATCCAAAATTTTAAAATTCAGTTTTCTGAGATTGTAGTCTTGGTGTTTTTACAAAAAATGAAAAAAAAATTCGAAATTTCAAATACTGCAAAAATTATATCTACAGGGTGTGTGCGGTATTTATAATGCAAAAAAACCGGTCTAAATCCGATTCCGATTGAGGGTCTTTCCACTTTTCAGCGGTTGCCCTTTTACCAGCCGGCTGCTGGCTCTTCACATCCACATGTGTCAATCACAGAGGTAGATGATCAACAGCCAGTGTAGGGGTGACATGTGGTTAGCATGTCGAGTCCCCCAGCCGTTATAGCTGGTTCCTCAACCTGGAGCCGCTACTTATTGTAGCTACCCAATTGCCTCACGATGCTGGGTGGGCACCGGTCCCATACTGGCCGAAATACCATGAGAAAATTTCTTCCCCCATGGAGACTCGAACCAGCGCAAGTCCCGTAGCTCTGCGTCAAGGATTCCTACCTTAACCGCTCGGTTACGGCGCGGGACTGGTCGAAATCCAAAATTTCAAAATTGAGTTTTACAAGGCTATTGTGTTGCTGTCTTTCCAAAGAATGTCAAATTTTTCGAAATTTCAAAAACTTCAACAATACAACCCAGAGGGATTCTCCGGTATGAATAATACAAAAAATCCGGTCGAAATTCAAAATTGAGTTTTCCAAGGCTACGGTCTTGGTTTTTTCTCCAAAAAGTGTCAACATTTTCGAATTTTCGAAAACTGCAAAAATCCTATATAGAGGATTTGTCCGGGAATTATAATAAAATAAATCAGGTCTAAATCCAAAATTTCAAAATTGATTTTTCCAAGGTGTTTTTTCTTGGTGCTTTTTCCAAAAAATGTCAAAATTTACGAAATTTCAAAATCTGCAAAAATACTATCTTGAGGCTTTGTCCGCGTATTATAATCCAAAAAAGCCGGTCTAAATACAAAATTTTAAATTGAGTTTTCAAAGACTATAGTGTTCGTGCATTCCAAGAAATGTCAAAATCTTCGAATTTTTTAAAAAAACTGCAAACATACTATCTACAGAGTGTGTCCGGGATTTATAATGCGAAAAATCCGGTCTAAATACAACATTTCAAAATTGAGTTTTCCAAGGCTTGGTGTTTTGATAAAAAGTCATAATTTTCGAAATTTCAAAAAATGCAAAATTACTATCTAGAGGGCGTGTCCGAGGTTTATAATGCAAAAAATCCGGTCACAATCCAAAATTTTAAACTTGTGTTTTCCGAGATTATATTCTTGGTGTTTTTACAAAAAATGTCAAAATTTCCGAAATTTCAAAGACTGCAAAAATACTATCTACACGGTGTGTCCGGGGTTTATAATGCAAAAAATGCGGTCTAAATCCAAAATTTCATAATTCAGGTTTCCAAGGTTATAATCTTGGTGTTTTTCCAAAAAATGTCAAAATTTTCGAAATTTCAAAAACTGCAAAAATAATATCTAGAGGGTGTGTCCGGGATTTATAATGCAAAAAATCCAGTCTAAATCCAAAATTTCAAAATTGAGTTTTCTAAGGCTATAGTCTAGGTGCTTTTCCAAAAAAATGTCAATTTTCGAAATTTCAAAAACTGCAAAAAATTCTATCTAGAGGGTGTGTCCGGGATGTATAATGCAAAAAATCCGGTCTACATCCACAATTGAGTTTTTCGAGTCTTGGTATTTTTCCAAAATATGTCAAAGTTTGCGAAATTTCAAAACTGCAAAATAATATGTATAGGATGTGTCCGGGATTTATTATGCAAAACATCGGTCTAAATTCAAAATTTCAAAATTGAGGTTACCAGGTCTATGGTGGTGTTTTTCCAAAAAGTTTCAATATTTTCGAATTTCAAAAAACTGCAAAGATCCAATCTAGAGGCTGTGTACGGGATATATAATGAAATAAAATTGGTGTAAATCCAAAACATCAAAACTTATTTTCCCAAGGCAATAGTCTTGGTGCTTTTTCGAAAAATTGTCAAACATTTCGAAATTTCAAACAATACAAAAATACTATCTAGAGGGTGTGTTCGGGGTTTATAATGCAAAAAATCCGGTCTCAATTCAAAATTTTAAAATTGAGTATTCCGAGATAAGAATCTTGGTGTTTTTACAAAACATGTCAAAATTTACGAAAATTCAAAGATTGCAAAAATACTATCTACACGGAATATCCGGGTTTATAATGCAAAAAATCCGGTCTAAATCCAAAATTTAAAATTGAGTTTCCCGAGATTATAGTCTTGGTGTTTTTACAAAAGTGTCAACATTTTCGAAATTTCAAAAACTGCAAAAAATACTATCAACAGGGTGCGTCCGGGATTTAAAATGCAAAAAATTCGGTCTAAATCTAAAATTTCAAAATTGAGTTTTTCAGGCCTATAGTCTTTTTTGTTCCAAAAAAAGTCAAATTTTTCGAAATTTAAACAACTGCAAAATTACTATCTAGAGTGTGTGTCCGGGATTTATAATGCAAAAAATCCCGTCTAAATCCAAAATTACAAAATTCAGATTTCCAAGGCTATAGACTTGGTGTTTTCCAAAAAATGTTTAAATTTTTCGAAATTTCAAAAATTACAAAAATACTGTCTGGAGGGTGTGTTCGGAATTTATAATGCCAAAAATCCGGTCTAAATCCAAAATGTTAAAACTGATTTTTCCAAGGCTATAGTCTTGGTGTTTTGTAAAAAATCATAATTTTCGAAATTTCAGAAACTGCAAAATTACTATCTAGAGGATGTGCCCAGGGTTTATAATTATAAAAATCCGGACTCAATCCAAAATTTCAAATTGAATTTTCAAAGGCTATAGTCATGGTGCTTTTCCAAAAATTTGCAAAATTTTCTAAATTTCAAAAACTGCAAAAATCCTATCTAGAGGATGTATCCGGGATTTATAATGCAAAAAATCAGGTCTATATAAAAAAATTCAAAATTCAGTGTTCCAAGGCTATGGTCTCAGTGTTTTTCCAAAAAGTGTCAACATTTTCAAAATTCAGTTTTTTAAGTCTATAATCCTGGTGTTTTTCTAAAAAATGTAAAAATTTCAAAAATATCAAAAATGCTACCTAGAGGGTGTGCCCGGGATATATAATGCAAGAATCCTGTCTAAATCAAAAATTTCAAAATTGTGTTTTCCAAGGCCATAGTGTTGGTGTTTCTCCAAAAAATGTCAAACTTTTCGAAATTACAAAAACTGCAGAAATACTATTCAGAAGGTGTGTCCGGGATTTATAATGCAAAAAATCCGGCCTAAATTCAAAGTTTCAATATTGAGTTTTCCAAGGCTATGGTCTTGGTGTTTTTCCAAAAAGTGTCAACATTTTCGAATATTCAAAATCTACAAAAATCATATCTACAGAGTGTGTCCGGGATTTATAATGCAAAAAATCCGGTCTAGATCCAATTATTCAAAATTGAGTTTTCTTGGCGTTTTTCCAAAAAATGTCAAAATTCGCGAAATTTCGAAAACTGCTAAAATACTATCTAGAGGGAGTGTCTGGGATTTATAATGCAAAAAATCCGATCTAAATCTAAAGTTTCAAAATTGAGTTTTGCAAGGCTAGTCTTCGTGTTTTTCTAAAAAATATCAAAAATTTTCGAAATTTCAAAACTGCAAAAATACTATCTAGAGGCTCGTCCGGGATTTATAATGCAAAAAATCAGGTCTAAATCCAAAATTTCAAAATTTTCTAAATTTCAAAATCTAAAAAAAATACTACCCAGAGGGGGTATTTATAACGCAAAAAATCAGGTCTAAATCCAAAACTTTAAAATTGAGTTTTCTCACGCTATAGTCTTGGTGTGTTTCCAAAAAAATGTCAAAATTTTCTTAATATGCTTTTCTTTTTCAAAATTAGACCTTTTCCTAGCGTTTTTGTTTCCGTCTTTCATCCGAGACTTGATCCTTGGGACTGCGAGCAATGTATAAGTTGCACCTTGAAGTGGGTTGCTAGCCCGTTTTCATGGCGGGTTTATTATTCGGGGTTTCGTCCCTAGGCCGATTGCCTTCACCGAGCTCCAGAGCTCAGCCTGCCCCGATTTATTTCGGAGTTGTCTCTCCTGGATGGGTTGTCTTGCAGAACTAACGAACCCCATCCGCCCGTAAGTCAATCCAGGGATTATAATAATAATAATCCCTGAGTCAATATACAAGGCAGTAGATGTAGAGTTGCCTCTTCCGTCAGATACACCGCACCGAAGGACACCTTCTCCGCTGTATCTGCCGTTGAGGTCTTCACCGTAACCCTGGCAAGGGGCCCTCACAAGGTACTATCAGCTGGGTAAGCTTAACCAAGGTTTTTTACGATGTGTTACTCCTCCCCCTCAACCCTTAATATGTTACACAGATGATGTCGTTCTCCTTTCAGAATCTGAAGATAATTTACAAAGATATTTACATCAATTTAATATAAATGCCAAAAAATACAATATGGAAATTAACACAAATAAGACTAAATGCTTAACAATATCAAAAGAACCAGTAAAATGCAAATTAGAAGTGGAAAGAAAAATTATAGAACAAGTGTCAGAATTTAATTATTTAGGTGTATTAATAACAAACACTAAAAATGTAATGAAAGAAGTAAAGAAACAAGCTGATAAAGCAGCAAAAATATCAGGGTATATTAAAGATTTAATTTGGCGCAATAAACATATGTCAATAGAAAGCAAAACCCGCATATACAAAACGATAGTTCGACCAGTTATCGTATATGGAGCAACTAGGGCTGATACAACAAAAAACTAAACAAATAATAAGCACATGCGAAATGGAAATCTTAAGAACTATTCAGGGGAAAACATTATTTGATAAAATACACAACACAGATATTAGGGATAAATGTCATATTCAAGACATAACCAAATTTATTATAGATAGACGAAAATATTGGAAGGGTCATATAGAAAGAATGGAAGAAAACCGACTTGCAAAAAGAGCTAAAGAAGATAGACCAATGGACGGGAAAAGAACAAGAGGAAGACCAGCCAAGAGATGGATAGACAGTGAATGCACATCTAATAATTCTTCCTCCGAGGAGTGATTTTGGAAATAAACCGGATGAAAATCCTACAAATTAAGTTTAAGAAGAAAAAGTCAAAATTTTCGAAATTTCAAAAACTTCGAAAATCCTTTCTAGAGGGTGGGTCCGGGATTTATAATGAAAAAAATTTTGTCTAAATCCAAAATTTCAAAACTGAGTTTTCCAAGGCTGTACAGAGTGAAAATGTTTTAAACCCACTAACTCTGGGAGGTTGTAGGGGACACCAAAACATATATTTTTCTCTAATGCCATATTTTACAGTGATGATTATTTAAACCGGTAGAGGACGTATTATGCTCTTCAGTTGTCATGACTGCAACTGCTGTTGATGGTAGGAATTGTTTTGTCCACCAGTGTAGTAGTGAATTGTATCTGTTTACTAATGTAGCGATACACCTGGATTGTTTGTTTTTTTTTTTTTTTTTTTTGATCCCACTACAGGCCTCAGGAGGCCCTTGGGGTAGTAGGAGGTTAAGGCTCCCACTTTTTCTTGACAATCGGCACTTGATGTCAGCCGGGTTGTCAGCCCTGCGTGACGGCCGCCTTACCCCAGAACAAGCATCCGGTACTCATTTCAGTTAGAGGCTGAGTCGACCCCAGGGCCATAGTGCCGCCAGAAGGTTTGGGTCAGTTTAAAAATCCTGACCCCACCGGGACTTGAACCCTCGACCTTCTGGCTTGTAGTGCAGTGCCTTAACCACTACGCTACGGCGTGCCACACCTGGATTGAGTACACTCATATGTGTGGGCCGGTGTTGTTGGGGACTGTTTAATTGGGACATATCTCCTACCTAGGCCATTAAATGGCAGGCACTATTACAATTTTCTCGCCAGAGCATTACCAGAATTGCTGGAAGACTCCCGCTCCGTACAAGACAACGCATGTGGTTCCAACATGACGGAGCGCCGGCACATTTCAGTCGTTGTGTGCATCGATTCTTGAACGAACTGTTTTCAGAAAAGTTGATTGGCACAGGTGGTCCTGTAGCATGGCCTGCTCGATCGCCAGATGTGACCCCTCTGGATTTTTTTGTGTGGGGAGATATGCGCAACCTTGTTTACACAACTCTTGTTGCATCAGAAAAGGATTTGGTTGCCCGGATAGTTGCAACAGCAGCAGGAGCAATTAACGATACTCATGGTGTTTTTTCCCGTGTTAGACAGAACATGATCCGCCAGTGTAACCTTTGTTTACATGTCAATGGAGGCATTTTTGAACCTCTACCGTAATTTAAGTAATTGCGTTGGGTTAATGTGTTGTCTCTTGGTACTAAAAAATGCAAAAGTGTTTGTTGGTTTAATTAATTTGCCGCCAGATAAATCTTCCTCAACCGGTTTAAATAATCCTCATAAGAAAAAATGATATTAGGGAAAAATATTTGTTTTGGTGTCTAATACAAGCCTCCAGAGTTTATCGGTTTAAATAATTTTCACCCTGTATAATGTATTTCTATGTGTGACCATATACTTAGTTTTATTGACGTTTACTTCCAGTCCCAATTTCTTAGTGTTACTCAATAGAATATGCGTGTTAACCCCTAATATCTCCTCGCTATCGCCTAATAATACTAAATCATGAGAATAAATTAACATTATATTGATATTAAAATACTGAGGCTTGCTGTTCACATGCGGTAGTTAATACAACTGGATTGCCTAAGTAGCACTAGTGTCGTAAAGCTGGAGATCTTGGGTTCAAATTCTGTTTAGTTACACATTGTTGTCTTTATTTGTATTGTTCTATTGAATCTTCTACATTTAATGAGTCAAGTGTATTGAAAACCACTTCATGTAGTTTCTGTAGCAGTGTGATTTTTATGGATTATTTACAAATTAATTCAGAGTGAATGGTTTAATATATCTATAATATACATATATATCATCATCATCATCTTCTTAGAGTTTAGCCTTGACCTCCTGAACAAGAGCTCACCATTCTGTTATGACTTTTTTTTTCTGCTTCTAACTACTGTTTTCAGTTCTTCTTAAATCATTCTTCACATCTTCTTTTAGAGTCAAGTTTTGCATCCAGTACTAACTAACTCACTGGCACTATCGAACCCATAGGTTCATGACCGCATGGACATAAGCTCCTATACACCTCTATCCTGAACTAATGTTTTCCAATCATTCCCTGTATAATCTACTTCCCTCAAATCATAGCTAGTTATTCTCTCACCTCATTCTTGGTCTACCAACTGGGCGCTTTCCCTCTGGTTTTCCTACAAGAAACTTTCATGCATGTCTTTCATTCCCCATTCATACCACATGTCCTGCCCATCGCAGTCTACGGGACTTAACTGTTCTTATTATATCTGGCTTCCTATAAAGATCACGTAGTTCACTGTTAAGAAGTCTTCTCCATTCACCTGCCTGTTCATCTCTCTTTGGTCCAAAAAATTACTAAGAACTTTATTCTCAAATACTCATAATCTTCTTTCCTCCCTTAAAGTAAGTACTATCATAGGAATTTGGTTTGTGTCCATTCTATATACATTTCCCAACCACTTGACTCATCTGGCTTTAATACTCGTATCTACTATGTATATGTAGAGCTTGCAGTTCCTGGTTAGTTCTAATTTGCCAGACTCCATTATCTCCAGGCGAACACATGTGCTATAGTATTTTCTGTTAACGTCCAGCTTTTGCTTTCGTATACCACAATAGAATTAATTATTATTATTTGGTAATGTCTTATTATACATATTTATGTACATATCTTTTTAAAGCTAAATCTGCTCTTAATAATGTCAGTTTATTAGAGTCAGAAATATAATTTGGTCACGAGCTACTTCGTACTGTTCTTGACAATGGACTCGACTTCAAACTTGTGTAATATTCTAAAGCTGTTGACATCACATTTTTGAATGAGATGCATACAATGTATTGAGGTAATTCAATTGTACTTTTATGTTACTGCAAATATTTTAATAAATTGTACAATGTTAATTATCTGTTCTTGTGTATTTCTAGGGAAATTAGGCAATAGTACAATGCGGCACTTCACAATCCTTTTCAACTTGCGGCACACAAATGTGTAACTTCAATTCACTCATACAATTTACAGCTGATTCTCAATTAAAAGTTTTTTTTTTTTATTTTGCTTGTAAGTTTATGATGTAAATGTAACTTAAAGTACAGGCACTGTCGCAAAAGTAATATTTTTAAACAAAATTTTAATACTATTCAAAGCAGAGACCATCAAATTCTATGGTCTTGAGTCATCTTTTAGTGAGGAAACATTCTCTGCTTTTGATGTAAAGAATTCATTGAGACCCATTTCCACAACTTCAATGTTTTCAAAATTTCACGGAAAAATAAGTTACAGATCGAAAAAAAAATGGTAATCTGAAGGTACAAGATCAGGTCTATATGGTAGCACTTTGATTCTTTCCAATTCCTGAATTATTGTCATATTGTTCATGCAACATGCAGTTGTATTGGGTTTGGATTTGTGACCCTCATGATTTCATGAACTCATTCCAGTTGTATTTATAAAACATTTCTGACACCTGTTGCCATCTATGGCTGTGAAAGTTGGGCCCTAGCGAAAACCTAAGAAAAGAAAATTAGAATAAGAAAAATTATTGGCCCAATATGTGAGAATGGAAATTGACGCATTAGATATAATGATGAATTATATAAAATGTATGAATTGAAGGGCTTGGCTGTAAAACACATTAACTGACAAATTCTTGAAAATTGAGTTGAAACATGTAACATATGTGACCATCTGAAGCATTTGGTGCACGTAGTTTTTACATGTGTCAATAGATGGTAGATTGTCAATAGATGGTAAATAAAGTTATGTGCACCAAATGCTTTAGAATGTCACTTATAACAGTTTATATGCTACAACTCAATTTTCAAGAATTTGTCAGTTACCATGTTTTACAGTCGAGCCCTTCAATTACCCCTAACTACGAACTAAAGCGTCATTGATTGTTATAATAGTAGATAAAAATTAATATTAATATTTTTATTACAATTAATAGTAGTAATACATGTAGAATTTTTGCATACAATTTATTTTTTATCATCATCATCATCATCCGGTATCATGGCAGCTGCTGCCGTCTTCCGGAAACCAAATGCCATTCCTCTCTGTCCATCCACTGATCTTCCTCCAATCCTTTGATATTCATAGCTACTTGTCCACTTCTATCCAAGTTTTCTTCTGTCTTCCTCCTTTCCATAGGGATCCATTCCATAACAATTTTAGGCAATCTTTTGACATGGCCATATTTATTATGATAAAAAAATTAACTTTACAGTTTTTTATGAGGCCTTTACATTACAGTTTTAACAAACTGAGAAAAGTTTGTATTTGGTGTAACCCTTAAACTTAAAACTAGCACTATATGTAGACTTCAAAAAAGCATATGATTCAATTAAGAGGGAGAAGTTATATAGTATCCTGCTGGAGTTCGGAATTCCTAAAAAGTTAGTTAGACTTACACGAATGTGTCTAAATGGCTCAAAGAGTAGGGTGCGTGTAGGCAAACAGTTTTCAGAAACTTTTGAAATCCAGAATGGGTTGAAGCAAGGAGATGCACTATTCCCTCTACTATTTAATTTTGTACTAGAGCATGCCATTAAATCTTTAGAGAATGAGGAAGGCTTACAACTCAATGGTATTAATAAGGTGTTAGTTTATGCTGATGATGTAGTACTACTGGCCGATAGCGAAGAGATACTGAAGGCCAACACGCACACACTATTGAGTAACACTAAGAAATTAGGACTGGAAGTAAATATCAGTAAAACTAAATATATGGTCACACGTAGAAATTCAGTATATAATGGAAATTGACAGCTAATGACAAATGAGGGAAATTTTGAGGAAGTGGCTGTATTCAAATACC
This sequence comes from Diploptera punctata, assembly GCA_030220185.1. Classification (NCBI taxonomy): domain Eukaryota; kingdom Metazoa; phylum Arthropoda; class Insecta; order Blattodea; family Blaberidae; genus Diploptera; species Diploptera punctata. The sequence continues at coordinate 2,797,036 of JASPKZ010003046.1, read as the reverse complement.
TAGGAACAATAATCACAAATAGGAATGAGATGCACAAAGAAATTAAACATAGGCTCAATTCTGGAAATGCATGCTATTATGCATTGCAGAGACTTTTGATGTCCCAACTCCTTTCAAAAAACGTTAAGCTGAAAATATATAAAACTATTATTCTACCAGTTATATTATATGGGTGCGAAACATGGACTCTTACTTTAAGGGAGGAAAGGAGATTACGAGTATTTGAGAATAAAGTTCTTAGGAAAATTTTTGGACCAAAGAGAGATGAATAGACAGATGAATGGAGAAGACTACTTAACAATGAACTACATGATCTTTATAGGAAGCCAGATATAATAAGAACAGTTAAGTCTCATAGACTGCGATGGGCAGGACATGTTGCGCGTATGGGGAATGAAAGACGTGCATGGAAACTTCTTGTAGGAAAGCCAGAAGGAAACGCCCAGTTCGTAGACCAAGAATGAGGTGGGAGAACAACATTAACTATGATTTGAGGGAAGTAGATTATACAGGGAATGATTGGAAAGCATTGGCTCAGGATAGGGATGTATGGAGAGCTTATGTCCGTGCGGCCATGAACCTACGGGTTCGATAGTGTGATTAAGTAAGTAAGTAAGTACATTTGCAGCACTCAATTGAAGTAGGCTACTTACCATTAAGAAAAACACACTTAGCTTCACAGTCACTTAATTTCAGGATAGGTCATGGTGTCCAAGTTATGTCTCTTTATAGCACATTAAAAAAAACTGCATTTTTTCCAATCCTTTGCAAAGCACTTTGTCATCATTTGGTATTAGCCTACACTTTTGAACACAGTCTTCAGATGTAGTACAGCATATATCCACTGTGCTAGCTAATGACATGATGATATGGTTCCAAGTATCACTGACATTTAATATTCAGAATTGCATCTGGACAGTGGCAAGATGTCAATTCAAGCACCAGATGCGGCGCTTCCCTATAATTTTTACAAAAATAAACTACTTCCAAGGCTACAGATTTGGTGCTTTTTCCCAAAAATGTTAATATTTTCGAAACTTTTGAAAAATGCAGAAATACAATCCAGAGGTGTGCTTGGATTTCTAGTGCAAAAAAATCTGGCCTGAATCCAAAATTTCAGAATTGAGTTTTCCAAGGTTATAGTGTTGGTGTTTTTACCAAAAAGTCAATATTTTCGAAATTTTGAAACCTGAAAAAAAAATATATCTAGAGGGAGTGTCCAGTATTTCTAATACATAATATTTGTTGTAAATCTAAAATTTCATATGTGAGTATTCCAAGGCTTGGTGTTTTCCCTAAAAATGTCAAAATTTTCAAAACTTTGAAAACTGCAAAAATACGATCTAGAGGGTGTGTCATGAATTCTAATGTAAAAAATCAGATCTCAATCAAAATTACTGAATTGAGTATTACAAGGCTATAGTCTTGATTTTTTTCCAAAATGTCAAAATTTTCTAAATTTTGAAAACTGCAAAAATACAATCTAGAGGGTGTGTCCAATATTTCCAATGCAAAAAATCCGGTCTAATCCAAAATTTCAGAATTGAGTTTTCCAAGGCACATTTTTTTCCCAAAAAGTCAAAATTTTCAAAATTTTGAAAACTGGGAAAATACGATCTAGAGGCTGTGTCCAAGATTTCTAATGAAAAAATCCTGTCTAAATCCAATATGCAACAGCCAGAGGAAAATCATGGGAAAAAATTGATGAACTGTACACAGAAGTAAAAAATGAAGGCAGTAGCAAAATTCAGACTGCCTTGCTCACCATCTCCATAGAATACACTTTTTCCAATCAGACAGATGTGTCATATGCAAAGACCCGGACCTAATCGTGGACAAATACCACCTTCTAGTCTGTCTAGCTTTAAATACAACTGCACAACACTCTAAGGACCTTGTTCACTGTACTGGGCAGCCAAAGAGAAAATGACTTAAGCATCCAATCTCGCCATTAGAAAAACAAACAAACAAACATTCAAAAAATGTTCATCACTTTTTTTATAAAGTTAAGCAGGTTTAAATGTAATTCATTATAAGTGTTTGTGTGTAGTTTGAGTCATTTGTACTCATTATAATATTATATTGATTGTCCTTCACTGCCATATATCCTATTGTTGTACCAAATGTGATGTAAATAAATTGGCTGTTAAGTAATTTTTTCTATACATTGTATTAATAAATATACTTCCTGAATTTCTTTTATGGCACTGAGAGATAAGGTAGAGATGGGCTTAGTAGAACCTTGGGTAGTAGGAGGTTAAGGCTATTTAGACAATCAACGCAAGATGTCAGCCAGGTTGTTGGACCTGAATGACCTCCATCTTTACCCCCAGAACAAAGTCTGATACTCATTTTAATTAGAAGCTGAGTCAACCCCCAGAGACATGATGCCACCAAAAAGATTTAGGTAGTTAAAAAATAGTGACAAGCCATTGTAAAATTCATTCCTTTCACTTGAAAATATTATTTAAGAATGAGTGTTGGGGTGTGGAAAGATCTATTTTTTTTTTAATGCTTGCTATAAAAATCCATATATTATAGGTGGTATAGTTGCTAGAAACAGCAAGATACAAATGGTTGGACTATAAAACTAATACAGATATAACAAATTGACTAAAAATTACTCCAGTTACAAACAAAAACTGAATGGTTAGAACATGTGAATAGAATGTCAAATGACAAACTACCAAAAATCCTGAAGCCTTTCTTACAAACCAATTGGCTAAATCTAAAGTGGGACCAGAATGTCCATAGAAAGAAAATGATGCTGAGAAATTTCTTTAAATGTGATTAAGACTTCAATGTGCATTATCTACAGCAGCAGAAATAAGTAATTTTTCTATTTAATAAAATTAACAATACTCCCTATATAAAATATCTAGGTGTACAAATATTTTTCAATACTAATAAAATTCACTGTTAAAACCGTTGAGGTGGAGAGTCATAAAATAAAATAAGTTAAAATATACCTTCTTAGGTAAGATCTGTCGTCCTCAACTTATAAAATATGTAATCTTTATGCCTGTGGGCCTTTTAGAACATCTGTTCCATCTTCAGCAGGTCCCTCTTCGCTACAACAATCAATATGATGGTTGGTGTTGCTGGTCTTAATAAATGAAAGCACTCCCAGACTAAACAACCCACTATACAATATTGTCAGGAAGAAGATTTAGTCACGACAACACCACATTAGGACCAGCAGCACCAACCATCATATTGGATGTTGTAGCAAAGAGGGACCTGCTGAAGATGGAACGGATGTTCTGAAAGGCCTACAGGCATAAAGATTACATATTTTATAAGTTGAGGACAACGGATCTTACCTAAGAAGGTATATTTTAACTTATTTTATTTTACAAATATTTTCGTCACTATACAGTTTCAAGAAACTATAAACAAAATTTTATGTGGAGTGTTTTCTGGAAAGTAATTAAATTACTCTTCAAAGAAGAGGCCATCCGATTCTATGGTCTTGAGCCATCTTTCAGCAAGGTTTATTATCCTGCAACAGTACCAATTTATTCATGTGAAGAATTTGTTCAGACATTCTACCATTGATTCAACTTTATTAAAATTTCACTCAATAAATTGGCCATGGATTGAAAAAGATGATAAACTGAAGGTGCAAGATCAGGGCTGTAAGTTGGGTGTGGTAGCAGTTCCATTCTTCCAATTCCTGAATGTTTTCTTAATATTCAACAGTTAGAAAGAATTGACTATGTTATGTAATGTATTGAAACTAGTCTTCAAGAAATCTACAAATATGAGGCAAGTTGTTAAATTTCTAACTCTATATATTAATTAATCTTGAATATTTGTCAAGGTTGTATGTGCCGTATGGGGTCTTGCATTGTCCTGCAACAGAACTCTATTTTGATTAAATAATGGTGGGTTTTTCCAACTCAAATTTTCATGAACTACTTTCAGTTGTTAAGTATAAAGATCCGCATTGACTATATGCCCATTTGGAACAAACTCCATGTGAAATCACTCCTTTAAAATTCCTCCACACACATTACATTAAAACTGACATTAGACAAACCAATAGTTTCACATCACTTTAATAAAATTGATCATCATCCGGTATCATGGCAGCTGCCACCGTCTTCCAGAAACCAAACGCCATTCCTCTCTGTCCATCCATTGATCTTCCTCCATTCCTCTGATATTCATAGCTGCTTGTACCCCTTCTATCCAAGTTTTCTTCGGTCTTCCTCTCTTCCTCCTTTCCATTGGGATCCATTCCATAACAATTTTTGGCAATCTTTGTTCTGATAAATAAAATGCCTTTGTCTTAACATGAATGCAGTACTGTTCTATAAACACAGTTTTAAGATAAGGGTAAAAGGATAGAGAGAGTTACTGTAAGCATGACCAGCTCACACATGTCACTCACTATTAATAATCCAATGCAAATCACAGTCTACAAATCTTTAAAAAAAACTTACTAAAATAATTATATCAATATATTTCAGTTAATTTTAGTATCTGATAGTGGCATGTTTGGCAACATGTACATTCTTGTTTTTGCTATTTGAGTATTTCACATATATATATATATTTTTTTCCACATGCATTAACAATAAATAACACATAAAAGGTAAAGTGATCCTCCCACGGGTCTTCAGAAGTGGTTAAGGCTCGAATCTATGAACAAATTAGACATAAAAGTCGTTCTCTGCCTGTACTCTGCTGAGAAAGTTGCATCCAAATACATTTTTGCATTCTCAAAAATCTGTTCATGCAATAATAATTGTTGAAATTCCTAAGCTACCTGGCGAGGTGACTCAGTTGAGAAACGAATTGTGAGCAACCCGATGGGAACCAATGGTAACCGATGTAGTTTGAAACCTTGCCACATACCTTGCTGCTTTATCCAAGATGTCGGAGCTTGAAGACTTCGATCATGTTTTTGGTATACGCGGAGAAGAGGAATTTGATAGAGTCTACCAAAGAATTCAACTGGAAGAACAGGAGAATCGGCATAATATTGCACAATGCAGATGTCCTCATATACGGTATTATTTGCAGGACGCAAGCGTAAATGCATTCCTCTAGCAGATGAAAACAATAGAAGTGGTTTTATCACTGAGAATTCTGGATAATTTCTTGCCAATATTACGAAAACGATGACTTTCATGCAAGAACAGTTAGTGGGTAGTTAATTCGATCTTATAATAATAATAATAGCTTTATTTTACCTGGCAGAGTTAAGGCCTTAAGGCCTTGTCTACCACTCAACCAGCACTTGCTCACGGAAAGTCAGCTCACCAGTGATTGGAAGTAATTTGAGTAGAGACTAATGTATTTGCATGCGGCCCTAAGACTCCCATCTATCTAGACGTTCGGCATGAGATGTCAGTTGAATTATCAGTCCTGCGCGATAGCTGCCATTAACTTCAGAAAAAGCATCTGGTACTCATTTACATTAGAGGCTCAGTCGATCCCAGGGCTATGATATTGCTAGAAGGTTTCGGCCAGTTTAAAAATCGGACATCCAACAAGACACAAAACCATTGAATTTCTGACTTCTGCCTTAACCAACTATGTTAAGGATATGCTACACACAATTGACAAATTAGGAGGAGTTATTTTGGTTGTTTTTTTTAAGTTTATGACTGATGTGCATTATTCTTTTAGTTTCACTATATTCCAAAAGTTAGCTATCCTGTTGTACTTCTATCTTCTAACATTCAGTATTTATATTGTGTTTTCTTAGATTATTTCCATCTCAACTTTTTATTCAATTTTCAGATATCTCTACTCTCTGGTAAAAAAAAAAACTCATATTCACTCATGGTTGTGTTCTAGTGATTATGTTCCTTGCCTCTAGTCCTGAGGATCGCAGGTTCAAAGCCAACAGGGGTTGATGTAACTTTTAGGATGGAAAAATACATGGGACAAGTCCTCCAGGAGGGATTTTAAGCTGTGGGTCGGATCCTGAGATGGAAGATTTTGGGTTTATAAAGAACCTTAAGCCTGAAAGAATGTAGTTTCTGAGCAAAAATGCATTCAATCTCCTTCCATCCAATTAATGCATTAGTTACCTAGATGTTTCATTGAAGTAAGATGTTGATATCTATAGGGATACAAGATTAACTAAATAGCTTGGTCAAGAAACTCCCAATAGGCGAACAGCCATGTATCAACATTCCATAAGAAGATTCAAATCATTCAATAGGCTGTCATTTGTACCTGAATGTAAGGAAGAGGATTTGAAATAAATATTTAATTTTAGGAAGTTATATTTTGAGGTTATTTTAATTATATTATTTTTAGTCTGGACATCTTACCTTAATACTAATGTTGATTTGTTCTTGAACATGTTTCAAAACAATTCTGTTTTATCGTCAGCTTTCCCAGACTGGTTTTATTTATGTTGCATTATGTTGCACAACCTGGATGTCGATGTCAGCTCCATCCTGTGGTTGGCCAAAGAACCTCCAAACAAGATCACGCTCCATCGGTATATCAAAATTCATAACTCTGTTTCTGTTCTTCTGAATATAAATGTTTTCCCAAATAGTCAGCTCTTTTGTATTTTCTAACTGTTTTAATAATTTAGTGTTTGAATTTATATTATGTTTTTCAGACCAAACATGAGCAGCAACTGCAGATTTTTCAGTTTCCTCATTTCCAAAGAACACATAAGAAATACTAAAAATGGGGAAATTGAAAAATCTGCAGTTGCTGCTCATGTTTGGTCTGAAAAACATAATATAAATTCAAACACTAAATTATTAAAACAGTTAGAAAATACAAAAGAGCTGACTATTTGGGAAAACATTTATATTCAGAAGAACAGAAACAGAGTTATGAATTTTGATATACCGATGGAGCGTGATCTTGTTTGGAGGTTCTTTGGCCAACCACAGGATGGAGCTGACATCGACATCCAGGTTGTGCAACATAATGCAACATAAATAAAACCAGTCTGGGAAAGCTGACGATAAAACAGAATTGTTTTGAAACATGTTCAAGAACAAATCAAACTTTAGTATTTAGGTAAGATGTCCAGACTAAAAATAATATAATTAAAATAACCTCAAAATATAACTTCCTAAAATTAAATATTAATTCCGTAAGAAGATTCAAATCATTATTCAATAGGCTGTCATTTGCACCTGAATGTAAGGAAGAGGATTTGAAATAAATATCTCATTAAATTCAACATTTTATTTCTTGAAATTATTGTAAATACCACACACCAGCTAAGCTCTTTCTTTATAAAAATACAACTACAAGATGGCATTGGTATCAAGCAAAAAGTTATAATAATCAAGCTATGAGCACAGCAACAAGTTTTAAAATATAGATTCTCACTAAACACGGTTCTTTCATTATACCGAAGCCGGACTCGTTAACTAATACAGGAAAGATTAATATGCAATATTTATGTTAGAACAGTGATGGGTAACATACAAGTGCAACAGTCCATCAACTCTGGAAGGAGGCAAACGTATGACAGATTGGTTTTTAACAATTAAAATAGTATGCTGTCATTTTTTAAAAGCTTCACTCAACAAGCGTAACTCTTTTATTTACTAAATTATAGCACCTTTCCCATAGGCAATTCATTTAATTTATATTTTATATATATGTCAAATTGCCAGTTTTATATTAGCCCATGTTATGAATTGGGCATCTGGTACAAAAATTAGGTACATAAGCTATTTCTAGCACCATTTTGAAATCAGAAAATATTTTACACAAATAACAATATAAAAATAATAAGACATGAATGAACAAACGAGTTTGAAGAAATAAAACTTTTATTGTCGCTTGAACAATCACAAGGCGTACATCCCGTGTGGAGAGCATACACGGGGAATGTGGGGTATTTGTGATTCTTCAAGTGTTAACTGGCAAGTTATTCAATGGCCAGAGTGTTCCACTCCTCTGACCTTTCAACAACATTTAGTTTTAAAAACCCATCTGCACAATATTCCTCCAGTTATATAAAAAAAATTAACCTGTTTCACAAAATTCTTCTGATATACAGACAACATGAAAAGAAGTTATTCCACCCTCCCTTTCTAATTTACAATATACTTGCGCGTCTTTTCTTTTCTTTAGAATGTAATATATACCAGTCAGCAAGTGGCTTACCTTCATAAATCTCACTAACATAAATGCAAATAGGAAATGGACCAATTTCAATAAGTTTTCATCATTATAATAATATTGTTTTACTTGCTATCTGCTTTAAGTACTTCTTAATGACTCCTATATTTCCTCAATAATCTTTGTAAGGTTTGAAAAAAAACATGCTTCATAGAAAACTATGTATGGCTATCCTGCAAATCTTGAAACTTCTCACAAATATAGAATTCCTCAAAAGAATGAGAATCTCTCAGTTTTCAAATTCCAGTCTCAACTGCATTTTCAAATAACATGTCATAACAGTAACTAACAGTGTTTTGTTTTTTAAAACATGATATTGGTGAAAAACTGCTGTTGTAAAGGACTAAGTGCCGTTATTATTATATTATTTGCTACTGTACTTCCAAGGACTATTTGATTCCTGAAAGTGTTTCCATTGTGAAGTGACAAAATATGGAGAAATTAAAGGTATAAAATTTAATAATAGACACACAGAAAAATACATTAAAATAGTTTGGACATCTGGAAAAAATGGAAATGGGAAGACTGTCACGACACAGAATGTAAAAGCCTCAAGGAAGAAGGAAAATGACTGTGTGGAAGACTATGGGATTAATCTAGTAAAAAAAAGTTACAAGATACAAACAGGAAGAATCAACAGTAAGAAAAGATGGGGGTGAATGGAGGCACATTTGAAATTGAACTTGCCGAAGGACACAATAATCTAATTGAAAGTATAATTATTTTGGGTAAAAGCTTAAGTCAAAAACAGTTATTCTTTCTAAAGATATGGTTGACAATAATCATCAAGTAAATTTATTCCTAGAACATGATGTTTCACTCACACTTACTGCCAAACATACTTTTTACCAAAATAACAGTGTTTTGACTTATGCTGTAATTTTACTGCAGAAAAGAATAACTGTCACTTGCAAGATCTACATCATGTCAAAAAAAAAAGATTGTACATTTTACAAAAAAGTGTTCCCTATTCTCCTGTTGTGTTATGAGGATACTTTTATACCAAAAGAAAGAAAATGTCATTATCTCACAAAGTCTCAATATGCTTAAGACCATAGTTGGATTTTAATATCTCAACATTTTCCAGATCTGGTTAATGCCACAACCTGAGCTGGACTTACATGTTCTGTTTTCTTTACTACCATGAAGATGTAAGAGGGTATCTCAATAAACATCCCCCACAGCAGTGAACAGTGTTATTAAGATGTCTCCAAGGGACTTCATCTGTTTTATCCTTGTCTTATGATCTGATGGAGTTGAAAGAGAAGTTTTTCTGCTGTCACAATAGAATGTTGGAAAAAATAGTCTACAGAACATCACATCACAATGGGTGGACATGTTGAATCTTTCTAATTTGATGCATTATTTTCTTTTGATACAAAATGAACCAGATTTTCATGCACTTTTTTTTTTTTTATTCCAGGAGTTAAAAATCTATATGCTTGGGTACTGTATACACAAATCATCATTCCTTGACTTTGTTATGTTTTGACTTCCATGTAACTGCAACATATGTTTAACATTATACTATCTATGGGGTATATTTATTGGGCTTTCAAAATTGTTTCCCCTATCCGAAGTTTCTTTTAACCATACTTTTTATAAAGAAAAGCATAATACAGAAAAAATAATTGCATGAAAGAAACTACAGGAAACAACTAAGTGTGTAAAACTTAAAACATTTAGTTATTGTAAACTGAAACAGAAAAGAACAGCTTCGAGAACTGAATGTTATAAGTTTCTCATAGTTTACTTATTCCAGAGCTTTTATTTAACAAAATAATCTGTTTATTCAGCATATATGTGATTATTAGGTGCATATTTTGGACGTTTTTTAGTATAATTTCAAACATATTTCCGTAATTATAGGAATATGTAAATCTCGTATCACATCAGAATAAATGGGTATATTTTCTTGAAAGATACCATCTCTTTTGTACAAAGTGTATTTCCCTTAAAACAAAAATATGCTGTACTGCTATGATATGCTGATTCAAATTGCAGTGACAATCAGCCTACCACATCAATTTTATAAGAATACAAATTCAATAAGTTCTCTTAAAATTTAATGATCTTCTTGAACAATCAAAGCCAAATATATCATAAATTATATGCATATGTAAATTAAAACAATGAGAATTTACAACCAAGTATTTTCAAATAGTAAGAACAATAACATCATAAATAAAATATGCAATTTACAACTCCAAATTTTTGTATCATTCTTCAAATAAGTTTAAAAAAAACAATTGCTTTCTCTTCTCATACAAAATTTTTCTTCAACATAGGTAAAATCTTTTGAGGATGGTGTATTATCTTGTTCTCAGACAAATAATTTTGTTTAGGAGCTCTATAAAGATTTCTTATACTAAGGTGACTTAGATTATAAATATTTAAACTGGAGGAGGCCCATTCGGGTACCTCAACATTGGTTCGAAACTGCGTGCAAAGTTGTTGCTGAGCACACACGAGTAGTCTTCTTCTCCAGTTGGAACCATGTATGCCACTCCGAGTAGTAGGAACATTACAGCTTGGATGGGTAGAGATGCTCGGACTACACGACCCAAGAAACGATATCCTCGAGCCAGAATTGTTGTGTCGACTACTTCTGACTCGATGGTTCCATTGTCACTAAACACACAAAATTTAATATTTAATTTTAGGAAGTGATGTTTTGAGGTTATTTTAATTGTATTATTTTTGGTCTGATCATCTTACCTCAATATTAATTAAACACATTAATATTGAGATAAGATGATCAGACCAAAAATAATATAACACAAAACTTATTTTTTAAAAAATTGTGTGTGTGTGTGTGTGTTCCAATGACACCCACTGTAATTTTTGTGCTCTGGATGACAGATGACAATAATGCGACATATTTTCAATTTATGCACCGCTTTGGCAGGCCACTTTATATAGATAATGTATTCACGGAGCCATAAGTGAACAGAAAATATGGGCATCTTTACCAAAAATGCTAGAATTATTCTCAAGTAAAAATAATTTTAATTAAATGATCTGTATTGTGAACAGAGAGGAGTATCTGATGAGTTTGTTTGTTTGTTTATGTTTCTGTGTAGTACAAAGTGTGCTGTATGAGGGATGATGGCGAAGAGGAGGTGAAATCTGGTGCTGGCACTTAACCTAATCCTGTTGAAAAACACCAAGAGGCCACTAGGCCTATGTATCCATCGGACAGACAAATTGCTATCAACAGTACCATATGCCTTCTCAACATATGTACTGCAGAGGGATTTGCAATTTAATACAGGAATCTGGTTCAGAATCTAGCATTAAAAACTGTACACTATCACCCCTCCTGGTCCCAAAACTAAAAAATTTACAATTAAAGTAATCTAATTAATCAAAGTTAAAATTGGGAAACACATTATGAGGTTCTTAATTAATAAATTAATGAGTCATTTTTTACATCTTACCTCATATTTCATGTTTTATCAAACACGGTAACTATAGTTTTCAAATGATCATGTCATTCATTTTCAACCGCAAAAACCTTTGGATTTGACAGTCTGGGAGAAAATATTTATTCAGAAGAACAAATTTAAATCCATGAATTTCGACATTCCGGATGAACGTGACCTCATCTCGAAGTTCATCAAATCAATACCAGATGGCAACGATATCTCAAAGTTCGTCAAATCAACACCAGATGGCAACATTATAGAGGGAGATTCCAACGAATATCCGGTAGTCATAATGGCGGTTGAAAATGAATGACAAGATCATTTGAAAACTATAGTTACCGTGTTTGATAAAACATGAAATATGAGGTAAGATGTAAAAAATGACTCATTAATTTAGTGTTTGATAAAACATGAAATATGAGGTAAGATGTAAAAAATGACTCATTAATTTAATCTAATTAAATAAATTTAACAATTAAAATTTTCAACTCTGCTGGATATTGAACCCGGGCCTGCTAGTCAAGAAGAAGACATGCCATCACCTGAGCCAGCACGGTGGACAGAATAAAATAAATCACCCTATACAAAAAGTCCCAACTCCAAATTTTTGCATTTTATTTTAAACTGTAGTTGAAGTAGTGACATATCTAATAATTGAGTTTGTATTTTTTTAACATTCTTACCTCATATGATTGTTTAGTTGGACATATGTTTCAAGGCTGTTGCCCCATCTTCATAAACTGATTTTTTTCTTTTCTTCAATGTCCAACTAAACAATCATATGAAGTAAGAATATTAAAAAATACAAACTCAAACCTCATAATGTTACTTCCTAATGATTTTTTTAAAAAACTAGGTAAACAGATAGCCTAGCTAGAAGTTGAGAACAGAACAATTCTTGGTGTTAGGAGTGAAAAAAAAAGCTGTAAATGGGTAGTTCAAACAAGAAGCTGAAACTTTACACATCACCTCTTAAAGTATGATCCTCTCACTTGGAAATGTTTCTGAGATTATCAATCCCATTATCAACTTAATTCTGCACTATCAACATAATATTTTTGTCCAATGCCACCAGGTTGTAAAGACCGACATTTCTGATATTTTCTCCTGGTATTGGCCGAATTATATTCCAATTCCTGATGTGTGGAGAGTTACATTACCTCGTGTGATATGATATCTAATCAATGAAAAAAGTACCAGGAGAGTCCTCAGACCTAAATTTAACCTAAATTCCAGACCATAAGCAACACACAGAAGAAATAGTTCATTTACTAGAACTTTGATATACAATCTTGCTCGCGCGGGTACTTCACAATTTATTTTGATGTTAAATTAAATATAACATCAAAATGTTAAGTTTCACCACTTAAAAGTAATGTACAATTCTTGTTAAAAATACTTCAAATAGAAGTCGTCTGATGGATCTGTCTTTGGACGTAAGATAATTATATAAGTGGAAACAAAGTTTAGCATTTGTATCAGGTCTTCAATGGTGTAATGGACTGCACGCTAATATATAGAGGTCCGGGTTCGATTCCTGGTTCAAGTGTTAATTTGTCACTTCAAATTCATGTTTCTGTTCTTCTGGATTGAAGAACAAATTAAACATTAGGAAAGACCAATTGAACTCACAATATGGCAAAAGGTGAACAAGACCTGGTGAGCAAGATCTGACTTCAAAGTTCATTCGCCCTCCATAAGTAGACTTAAAGGACAGTCGGAATTTAACAAAACTACAGTGAAACATATGTGTCTAACGCAGGATTTGAAATCAAGACCTCCAGCTTTACACACTGATGCTCTACCGCTAAGCTACTTATGCACACCTCTAGGAGAAAGCACAAATTTCTCTCTCTTTGATTCCTGCAACCCTGTAATAGTGAAACTTTATTCACAGTACAACAGGGTTGTTTCTAAATCAAGAAGACATTATGATGGAATATAATCTCATTATGAATGTAAATATAAATTAATTTACATAGTCAAGCCATATGTAGGCCATAGTGCCCAGGTAGTTCAATGCAAATTTTCTCTTTAGTTATGTTAACCTCAGCCTACAGATGTCTTGTTTAATTTCCATATTATGTTTATAATTAGGATCGCTGGTAAGTACTCGAAGATAGAACAGGCAATTCAATGCCTATACCTTCAAGTGAAGAAGAAGACGATGATGATGATGATTACAATTAGTGACCAACCCAATGGTCCTCTCACTACAGTTCATGAGGTTCTAGGTTTGGTACCTGCTCTGGGCACAAGGAAAGCTGCTTTAATAGCTCATTTCAAAAAGTCTGAATTTAATTGAGAATGTCCATGAAACACGTCCTGATGAGAGGATCATATTCTATGAGGTGTAAAGTTTCAATTCATATTTATATTTTATATACAATTATAATTATTCAAAATTTCATTCTCATGTTATTCTGTAACCCCCTTGAAAAATTCAGTGTCAACTCATAAAATGTACTATGCATCAAATATCTCTTATCAATTTAATTATTGGATATCTCCAATACAACCATTATTTAGTGAATATTCTTTAATCCAATTAATTAAATATACCTCCATTGTCCTAAACAAAAGTAAACTCTCGATTTAACAGACTTTGAATATAACAGAAATAATTGCATGAAAGAAAAAAGTGAAAATTAAATAATTTTGAGAAAAATGAACCATGATAAATTTATGGATGTTGTTTGTAACCCCAGGAACAGATGTACATTTTTACTGTTAAATATTTGGCTATCTTCATGATAATCTGTATTCAAGCATGGTTCACATTCGTGCAGCATCACATCAGATATTAAGAGAACGTAGTGAGTAAGTATAAATAAATAAAATAAATAAACTACATGTTCCTTTTGATACAGTAGTAACCTTGCATGTGTTTAATAGCATTTTATCAAGTGTATACTTGCGTTGTTATAATAAGATATATTATTTCATCAGTGAATTATAGCCTAAGTATGTCTGAAGTTAAGAAAAATTGTATCAACTTGAATATATAGCAAATGCATAAACTCGTAAATAAATTGGAACTGTATGACATGAAGAAACAATCACAGAAATTCAAAAGAATAAAAGGAATTCCAAACCAGATGTGTGCCTACATGAATTGAAGTAAACAATTGAAAAATGCACGAATTACTGTTGCAGTATGGGAATAAGTACTGAGGAATGTAAAGGAAATATATTGCTTATTTCCCAAAAAAAGTGAAAAATGCCTTTAAATTGAATGAAAAGTTGAGGTAATTTTAACTCAAAATTACCATATTTGCAATAGAAAACATACTTTAGTCATTGTTCAAATGAAATAGCCAACTTATCCTTATGGAATGCCAGATTATCCAATAAACTGTAAACTAATATGGTGTACCACTACATTAATTTGCCCATTTTCTCACTTAACAAAATAGAATATTATATAGTACAAGTGTGAATAAATATATAAAAAAACAGCAATTTGATAGCGGAAATGTGTACTATCATGTTGGTTAATATGATGTTAGCAGTCACTTATTCTCCATTGGAACATTCATACGTACACTCCTGGCATAGAATAGAGGAATAACAATAAACTACTTCAATTTTTGCTAAAATACAGTATTAATGGTTCGAAGAAAGAGGAGAGAAAAAAAAATTAAATTCACAATTTAATGAATTTTCAATTTTAAGGACATCCCTCAGCCTCAAGTAGTCTGTTAAATCAAGGGTTTACATATGTGAAACTTCAGTTAAATAACTTTTTAGGTTTTTCAGACATGTTCCATCTTCAGTTATTTAAAAGAGTATCTTTCTTAACAGCTGAAGATTAACATGTTCTGAGACATCTACAACAAAGTTTTTTTTTCCCCCGATATTTTATTTTTAATTTATCACTTATCGCTAAAGGACAAATTATATTTGAATAAACAATGAAAATAAAGCTTTACTGACAATAAAAGTACTGTTAAATTCCATTTAAAGTCTTCTTAAGAAGAAGCAGCCAGAAAGCGTGTGGAATAAAAGTTCATTTTCAAATAATGTTAAAAGATTCAGGGCTATGTGGCCGTAGTCTATAACTGGTATTTCTTCCAGATGTTTCTCCCTCAATTGCGTAGGGCATCTTCAGTAGCAAGTGCTTCTAGGTGATGTTACCTTGTCGTAGACTTGGCTGTGATTGAGTCTACTACAAGGTAACATCACCTAGAAGCACTCGCCACTGAAGATGCCCTCTGCAGTTGAGGGAGAAACGTCTGAAAGAAACACCAGATATAGACCACGGCCACATAGCCCAGAATCTTTTAACATTATGATTACCAGCCGCTAAAGCCTGCATTCCACAGTTAATTTTCAAAGTTTATTATTCTTTTCTCTGGCACGGAAAACTAGTGATCTTGTGTTCAAATCCCAGATTTGGCCTAAATTTTTCTCTTAAAATATTAATTTGTCTTTCAATGTAACAAATTTAAAACAATGAAAAAGAAGGTTCATTTCTTTGGGCGCACAGGAATTGTATAAGAGACAGAAAAATGTATTTAAATTGAGATGCCTAAATAGCTCAGTGGATTAGAGCCTTGATATGGAAAACCAGAGATCTTGGGTTCAAATATCAGTTTAGACATATATTTTCTCTTAATTTTTGCATAGTTGAGGATACCTGAGATCTCAGGTACAATGGTGGTTCAAAATGACTTTTAAAATTACACTGGTCAACATGATTTTTGTCTCATGGTTACCAATAGTTGTACTAATGCAGTTTTATATCGTGTTTTCAAATATGTATTCGGAATTTCTCCATCACCCACAGTTTTCTTTTATTTCAATTTCAATTTCAATTAATGGATTTAAAAATTGTTTTTTTAATAATCGTTTTTACGTCCATTTGTCCATTGTAAAATAAAACCAAATAAGCTAACTCAAATGACTTCAGCTATGAAAAAGAGATATCAAGGCAAATGGAATCCTAATATGCTAGCCATTTATTGTTGGACCATCAAGAGGGATGCTCCACAGGCGAAATATAGCAGAAAATCGTCATTTCTTACTTTCCAGGTAAGTCCGAATGTTCGAATATTGTGTAGTTACAAATGTACAAAATATTAAAGTGTTTGAAATTATAAATTTCTGTCTCTCAGTAACCTTGCATGATGGAGAAAAACCGATATCATATTTGAATTCAGGAGAAAAAAATACTATGAGAATCATATATTTTTCTTTCTGAGACAAAAAAAAAAGTTTCTTTTTTGTTACTCAGTGTTATTAAATATACTTATCAGTTATCATGCATTAAATATTCAAAGATATTCAATTATAAATTTAAGCTTTAAAATCTAAACAATAAATAACTGACAAAGTGCAGTGTAAGATTCATGCATTAGAGAAAATGTTAATAAAATAAAATAAAATTATATTTACAGTTGGTGCTGTTGTAAGTCTTCATTCTGGCCAGGAACAGCTTGATCCAGAAGCTGAGGACAAAGGTAAAGGAAGGGAATCAACTCAGTGCCTTCAAAAATTACATCTACACAGTATTCTGCGTGACATCTACTCAGTGCAAATGCATTGCATACTGTACTGATCCAAAAACAGACTGCAGTTTTGGTCCAAATTTCAACTGCAAAAAGTCAGGTTGTGGCTTGGATCTTTACACAACTTTACTGTTAAAAACAATACAGAAGCTAATGAAATTTCTAAATTCCTATGGATTTTGATTTGATCCAGAGGTTCATCGATCCACCAACAGAGGGAGTAAGAAGCAGTTCTCCTGAACAACATAACTTCCGCCGACGAGATATTACTGAAAATGAAACCACCTTAGGTTTTTAATCTGCTTTAATTAGAAGATTATCTGTTTGTAAGCCCATGTTTCCCTTAACAGAGATTTAGGCGCTCTCTCCCTATAGGGAGGAATTTGAACCAAACTAATTTAGTTACTCAAAGTTAAAATTGGGAAACACATTATGAGGTTCTTAATTAATAAATTAATGAGTCATGACTCATTAATTTATTAATTTAGTTACACTTGTTTTTCATATAGATGTCCTTTGAGAGATCCATTGTCGGCGTTCTGCCTCATACTGACATCTAGGAAACCAAGGTAGTACTAGGATGGGAAAATTCGATAAATTTTGCTTTGAGGCCTTTCATTCAGGCTTAAGGATCTTTTACGAGCCTGAAAATCTTCAGACTCGGTACCCATGGCTTAAAGTCTCTCCCAGAGGACTTGATCCTTGGATTTTTCCATCCTAAAAAAATCCATCGACCCTGGCCGGGTTTTGAACCTGCGATCCTCGGGACCAGAGGCAAGTAGCATAACCACTAGTCCACCATGGCCGATAATTAAAATAAAATCAATATAATGGAAACGACTGCCACTATGAATGTTTAATCTAATATTCAAACTAAAATGGGAAAAAATGAATTGACCAAGTGAACACAAATTTTCAAGAACTCACCTCATGCAATTTCAAATTTCTTTGAGACCATTGGTTTCAAACAAATTTTTCGTTCATCTTAAATCATGACTCCAACTGTTCCACTGAAGAAAAACAAAAAATTTGTTTGAAACCAATGGTCTCAAAGAAATTTGAAATTGTATGAGGTGAGTTACTAAAAATATGTTCTTCAATCAATATTAATGATATAACCTCATAATGTTTACTCCCCAACATTAATTTAAATATAATAGCTTTGTTGTTAACTCCAGAGTATTAGCTACATACATAATTTGAAAGAATTAAAGCATGGGATGACAGAGATGGCTCCTATAAATGGGACATACGATGACAGCTATTATCTGTAATTGAAACTGGCAGCATTTTATCAAGCAACAATGTAAACTTTTACAGGTATTTTGCAAGAATGTTAATTTATGTGAAATATACCAGTATGCAGATGTAAATAGAATAAATGTTTAGAAAATTTTGTTTCCCTCAGTCCAGGTGCAGCCTATTTTTGGATCAATACAGTAGACATTTTTCATATTCGTCACAACTATACAATGTATAATATACCTACATTACTTTAACTCTTGCTTGAGCAGAATTTCATGCAGCTAAGTAAGAAATGATATCTACTTCTCGCTAAATACAAGGGATGAAGTAAGAGATAAAAGACACTCAGAATTTGAAATATAGTATTCTGTTAATAGAATTCAGTGTCTGCATTAAAACATTAATTAGGCACTATTATTAACTTCCATTGCAACCAATTACCTACTGGTATCTTAATGAATTGACATTTTCATCATGGGTAAGACAGCAACTAATAGCATTTTTAATTAGTAGGGGTTGATTTTTATGTAATAATACCCTATGAAATATATATAACAAAAACCTAAAAACAAATATGTAACTTCAAAATTGCATAAAAACATTACAATTATTTTAAAAATAATTTTATATAACTTGAAAGGTAAAAAAAAAAAATTACACAAATTGCACTTATAAATACAGCATATTCAATCTGATTAGAGTACAATCCTAAAGTTATGCATGGCACAAAACACAATAAGTCATAAGATATATTGTCTGCGATCGGAAAGTATTGTGAAAACAATTATTCAATATTGCACATATATATTATGGATGGTATGCATTATAATAATAAGCACTTGACGTAGTATGTTAATTCCATGTGACAGGCCTACAAAGCTTTTGGGCTACCAGCCGGCAGCTGACCTCATATCCACATCTGTTTATCAGAGAGGTGAACAGTCATCCAACCTTATAGGGGTCACCCAGCCATTACAGCTAGTTTCTTCACTACTTAATGTAGCTACCCAAATTCCTCACAATGCTGGAGAGACACCCGTGCTATACTGGCCAAAATTCTATGAAAAAATGTCTTATCCCTTGGAGATTTGAACCAATACACATGATGTAGCTCTGCATGTCAAAATGGTAATTATACATTCAAAGTTAAAAATGGGAAACACATTATGAGGTTCTTAATTAATAAATTAATGAGTCATTTTTACATCTTACCTCATATATCATGTTTTATTAAACACGGTAACTATAGTTTTCAAATGATCTTGTCATTCATTTTCAACCGCCATTATGACTACCGGATATTCGTTGGAATCTTTCAAGAAATTCAATATTACATTGGCACTGATAAATAAATTTAGCCTTGGTAACTTATTAATAACAAATAAGAAAATGAACACCCCAGACAGTAAAAAATCTGGAATTTATCAAATTGATTGTGGAGATTGCAATAAAGTATACATAGGAAAAACAAAAAGAAATTTGGACACTCGCACAAAGGAACACTTTAGAAATATTAAAAATGGTGAAATTGAAAAATCAGCTATTGCAGCACATAGTTTGTTGGAAGGTCATAAAATTGAAAAAGAAGCTAAACTTCTGAAACATTTGGAAAAACCTTTGGATTTGACAGTTTGGGAGAAAATACTTATTCAGAAGAACAAATTTAAATCCATGAATTTCAACAATCCGGATGAACGTGACCTCATCTCGAAGTTCATCAAATCAATACCAGATGGCAACGATATCTCGAAGTTCATCAAATCAACACCAGATGGCAACGTTAGAGGGAGATTCCAACGAATATCCGGTAGTCATAATGGCGGTTGAAAATGAATGACAAGATCATTTGAAAACTATAGTTACCGTGTTTAATAAAACATGATATATGAGGTAAGATGTAAAAATGACTCATTAATTTATGGTAATTACATTTAAAATACATAGTATTGTAACAAATACGTAACATGAACATGGTTCCAGTTGCTTAACTTTGTGAACATTTGAAGCTGTCACATGATATACATAAAAAATGTAATTACATAGAATTGCAGACTCTACTAACGAGCAATGGAGAGCCAGGCAGCATCTTGGCCTCCTCATCTTAACCCTTTAGATTTATGGGTTTGAGCACATTATGAAAATGCATGTTCAATATCAGGCAATCTGACAACAACCAGGATTGTAACAAATTTCATCAGATTTAGGGCAGAAGTTTGTATTGTTGTAAAGAGTATATCCATGAGCTTACAGCCCATACAATACTAATTGTTAGTTATAAACAATAAAACATAACTCAGAGCAGACCCTAACATGTTATAGGCATTTTCTTTTCAGCTTCATGGAATTAGGCCTGTAGACCTGGCTTCTATATTAAGAATGATTCAATGTGTCCTGCGGACACCCTACACTTCTATATTCTCTTGGCTTGTAGTTCATCAGGTTATTTTGTATTCTATCAGGAGCCATTCTATGTACTGGTACTAATTTTTCTAAAGCTTGTTTATTCCTTCTATTAGGTTAAACATATTCACTTTTGTACTTATGCCTTTTTTTTACCAGCATGGTAAAACCTACTAAAGAATGTAACAACTTCATTTTAGAAAATAATTTATTTTTAAAACAAATTCTACTTAAGACAGAGTATTTCCCATGAAAAACCATCACTTTCTTTCTTTATATTGATCTCTACATTTATATAAGTTAATTTTCCTGATACCAAAGCCTGAAGCTATACACAATACTCAGTTTGGAAGTCAGGCAGACTTATCATATAAATGTAGTTTTCTCAAAATTGACAAGTAGCATAACTAGGAGAAATTCAATCGTAAAAGACACCTCATTCTCATTTGAACAGGTATTAGCGAACATCTTAACCATTCTCAACTCTAATCAGTCGCATTCGAACCAAAGTTGTTCACTGAAACATGTTCCAGGTGAGAAAACAAAATACAGGGTAAGGTGTCTATTATCAATATGATCTCTTGGTACCTCATACAACCTGACAACTTCAAGTAAAATCCTGGCTTGAACCCACCTACACTATGCATAAAGAACACTAGAGAGAGGGAGATGGTAGACATACCAATGCGGTATTACCATATCTGCTTAAGCTACTCAGGGTGGGAAACTGTCACATGTATTACCAATATTACTCAGACAGCTACTGAGTGAGCTTGAGTGATTTTGGCAACATAGATTTCATTACGTATTTATGAGAAGTTCTACTGACAGTTTTCAAACCAAATATAAATAAAAAAAATTATTGATCAACAAGTCCGCTCCAATGCTCTCTCTTGAACGCATTCAAGGAAGAATTGAAGTAACCGTTCTTGTGGCAATACTGATAGAGGTTTGTTCTATTGGCTGTGTAGGTTACATACCCTGTCAAAGGGATTGGTGGCTCACAAAGTGAGAGAGAGAGATCAGTAGATCACCGATTTTCTAGAGTTTTACTTGAAGTTGTTAGGCTGTAGTGTTACTAGTGTTCAATTTTCTGATTAAAATATGGTATCATGCCAAAACAAGTTAACATTTCTTGTTTCTAATTTTAAAATAAAAAAAAAAACCCACCGTCGGTATCTCTATCTTGACGTGGCAGTGGGGCTTGTGAGTCCTAATGACTCCATGAATTATGCAGGCGGTAGTGTAACTACCAACAGGGCCTCCCATGCCTGGCAGGTCATGGAAGAAGGTCCAGACTAAAAGAGATACCCAACAAAGAAGAAGGGCTAGTAACTCGCTTCCAAGATGTAAAATTTTCAATTACTCACAGAAACATTCACGAAGCAAGCCAGACTGATAAATTGGAACAAACTAGCAAACAAAAAAGGAACACGAGATGGAAGAAAAATAAAATGAAACTTGGATGCTGGAATGTTAAGAGCGATTAATGGGAAAGAGCTCATAACAGACGAATTGAAGAAATATAAAATAAAGATCTGTGCAATCTCCTAGATGAAGAAAAAAGGAAAATCGATTACACAAATACAAGACTACAAATACATAAACAGTGGAGTAAACAAATCCAAGCATGCCAGAGAAGGTGTTGGTATTCTGATACATGAAAGTTTGAAAGATAAATAATCAAATATAATTATATATCAGAACGAATAGTTAAAGTAAAATTCCAAAATGCACCTAAAAATTTCACTATCATCAGCATTTATGCACCAGAGGAAGGTAAACCAATAGGAGATATAGAAAAAATTTACAATACCCTTCAAGTAAATGTAGAGAAAATCAATGACAAAGAAAACATCATAATAGCAGATTTTAATGCAAGAATTGGGAACATATATTTAATTAATGTTGGGAAGTAAACATTATGAGGTATAATCATTAAAATTCATCGGAGAACATATTGTTTAAACAACTCACCTCATAGGATTCATGCTTCCATGAAATCGCGATATCATGGAAGCATGAATCCTATGAGGTGAGTTGTTTAAACAATATGTTCTCCGATGAATTTTAATTGGGAACATGCCTCTACCTGGAATAACACACAAATATAATGAAGAAACTAGAAACAAAAATGGTGAATGACTGTTGCAATTTTGCGCAGAAACTGGAATGAGAATTAATAATATATTCTTTCCTCATAAGGTTCAGCAAAAGATAACTTTTCAAAACTCTCATGGTCAATCTTCAACAATTGATTATATACTTACAAACAGAAACATAAAACCACAAGAAATTTTGGACACCAGAGTCTTTCCATCCGTTGAGATCGGAAGTGATCACAATCTTGTGGTAAGCCAATTCAGATTTAACATCCAATTAAGAAACAAACAAAAACAGAAAGACAAGAACATATCCAAAACAAATGAAAAATTCAAAGTAGAGTCATTTATTGATACAACAAAACTACTCTATCAGAACAGATTAAACGACAAGTTAACAGAGATGGAAAACTGTGAAGAAATTGTTGAAGATAAATGGAACATGCTCAAAACTGCTATAACTGACGCAGCAAAAGAATCATTAGGTACAAGAAATTCTGAACTGAAACATGTCCGATGTTGGACTCCTTGATTTAATGAAGAGATAAAGGAACTGATAGAAAACAAGAGAAAACTACACAGGAGATATTTACAGATAAGGAATGAAAATGATTACGACGAATTCAAAAAAATAAGAAACCAAGTAGTATCAGCAATTAGGAAATCAAAACAAGAATTTTGGGACAAATACTCTCACGAACTGGAATTTGATTTCTATGGTATGCAGAAACAAATATGGTGGTTCATCAGGAACCAGAGAAAAGATATAAACGAATATGTAAATTTATGCAATATATCAATAGAAGAATGGGAAAACTACTTTAAAGAAATTTACTCATAACAGGAAAATACTGAGAACCCACATCTAGAGAAAACTACAAATAAAGATACATTTCAGATAAGCAAGGAAGAATTTGAAAAACATGTAAAAAATTGAGAAACAGAAAATCAGTGGATATAGATAACATACAGAATTAATTAATTAAATATGGAGGAGAAAATTACATGAAGAAATTTACAATTTATTGTACACCATATGCAATAGTTGGACAATACCCAATGATTGGAAAAAAAAGTATTACAATCCCAATTTTGAAAATGGGAGATAAAAACAAACCAGAAAACTAGAGAGGAATCAATCTATTATGCACAACACAAACTCTTCAATAAAATTACAGCAGATCATTTATCGAATACATTACCACTATTAGATGAACAACAAGGATTTCGAAAAGGAAGATCATGCACAGATGCCATTTTTATATTAAACGGACTACAGAAAAGGCTATCAAATTTAATATCCC
Source organism: Diploptera punctata (assembly GCA_030220185.1). Lineage (NCBI taxonomy): Eukaryota > Metazoa > Arthropoda > Insecta > Blattodea > Blaberidae > Diploptera > Diploptera punctata. The sequence goes on along the minus strand of JASPKZ010003046.1, from coordinate 2,772,923 downwards.
AGTCTTCCTATGTTTTGTGGATCTGGAAAAAGCATTTGATTGGGTAAGATTAAATGACATACTCAACATATTAGAAAACAAGAATGTATCTAAAAACCTCATTGCAATCATCAAAGAACCACAACTATGATGGAAGGACGTCACCATACCCCGGACCTGTAGTGAATGAACACGCAACAAGCTGCCAGCTTTCATGTGTAGAGGAAGAAGAAAAAAAACTCCTTGGTGAGGCAGGACTAGATAGCCCTTGATCTACCAGATGGATGCTGGCATTACATTCACATGTATTAATCATAGAGGTGTATGATCATAAAGGTGACATGTGTCAGCATGCTGGGTCCCAGGGTTGTTATAGCTCATTTTCTCAACTTGGAGCCACTACTTATTGTAGCTACCCAAATTTATCATGATGATGGGTTGCAATGATCCCATACTGGCCGAAATTCCATAAGAAATATATTTCCCCATGGGGTCTTGAACCAGCAGAAGCCCCATAGCTCTGCATCAAGACACTCATGCCTTAAACTGCTTGGCTACAGCACGGAACAAAGAAAATCTACTTCACTTAAAACTTAAAACATTTAAAAATAACAACTTTCAATTTAAAACAAACACCTATTGCTGAGATAAAACATCAAATCATGAGTTTCTTTTAAATTCTCTCATCCCAGTGAAATTATCACCACTTACCTCTTTTGAAAGGCTCATTAGAGAAGTAGCGGCTGTACTACGTCCACTTGCTGTACAAAATCCTAGTTCTGATGGATCTCTGCCGAGTACAGCTCCCAGTTTGAGAATGTATACACCAGTAAGTCGGCGGAGAGATTGCAGTTTCAGTCTGAGATCAGTGAGGCGTGTCCAAGTTGTGTTAGCACCTTCTGGAGCTGGTGAATGCCTCAATAACTGATCGGCTGCTTCTTGAAGAGAAATAACCCTTGGCTCACATCTCTCCAACTCACTTCTTAGTTCCTACAAATTCAACCAACACTACCTTATCATATCAACTCTTAGTTTTACAACCTTGGTAAACAGAATAATTTTTCAGCAAATTATGAACAAATTTTGTACCATAAAACATTTTTGAAAAAAATATCCTTATTAAATAGAAAAAACTAGTCAGTGTGTTAGACTATAATAAACACATGGGTGGAAATTGACTTGAAAGGCCAAATGCTACAGATATACCTAATTATGAAAATATATCACAAACTATTCAAAAGACTGCTGAATGCTGCAGTTTTGATTTCTTACTGAAGACAAATTATATTAGAAGTGAATATTATAAATTATATGAGAAATTTTAAATTTATAATAAAAACATCGAAAGAATCTCTATGTCTTTATAAAGTAATGTTAAAATTCCAATTTAAAGTCATCTTAAATAAGAAGCCGTCATTTGCGTGTATCGAGCAATGGTTCACAGGATTTGGTGCTCTCGGGGATTGCAATATATAAGAGAAAAATTTGTGTTTAGATTGGAGGCCTTAGGATAGCTCAATCTGTAGAGTATTAGTGTATAAAGTTAAAGGTCCTGGGCTCAAACCCCAGTCTAGGCATATATCTTTCTCTTCTTATATAATTTGTCCTTCATTGAGAAATGTTAAATTTATAATAAAATATTGAAAGAAGCTCTACTGGCTTTATAAAGTAATGTTAAAATTCCAATTAAAAGTCTTCTTAAATAAGTCATCATTTACGTGTATCGAGCAACGGTTCGTAGCATATGGCGCTCTCAGGAATTGTCAATGTATAGGAGAAAAATTTGCATTTAGATTGGAGGCTTTAGGATAGATCAGATGGTAGAGCATTAGTGTATAAAGCTAAATGTCCTTGGTTCAAACCCGAGTGGCATATATTTTTGTCTTCTAATATAATTTGTCCTTCAATTAGAAATATTAAAATTTATAATAAATACATTTTTCTCTTCAAATATTAATTTGTTTTTCATTGTGAGTGATAACTTTTAAATAAAAACATAAAATATATTTAAGGGTGTAGCATTGTTGAATACATTATATAGAGTAGCTACATGTTGATAATTATTAAAATATTGAAATTGGAAATATTACAAAATAAAATTATGTACATTGCAACAATTGAAAATGTACAAATCTGCTTCAAAATTCATCTGTAAAACCTCATTTTTAAATCTTGAACCATAAATAATTGTTGTGCAGTGTTGAGTACCTTTGGTTTAAAAATACCTACCCTGAATTGATTATATTTAGCTTCTATGATGATTATATCCTCAGTCAGGTCAACAGGTTCCGTTTGTCTGATTTTGTTTTCAGTCTTGGTTAGCCAATCCAACAGTTCTACAATGATGTGATGGAATTGTTGATTCTAAAATAAAAAGAAAACATTATTTACACAACATGGTACATGTTAGCTAGTGTAAAGATTTTTTTTAATTACCTGTTTATGTCTACAACTTGTCCTAAGAACTATTCAGCCTCCCTTAAAATGAGTACTGGGAAGCATTTTTCATGCTGGTGGTTGAAAGTACCGATCTTTATTGTCATCAGATCCACATGTGTTAATCACAGAGGTGAACAATCAACCAGCCAATATTGGGGTGACATGTGGCCAGTATGTTGACTCCCCCAGCCGTTGTAGCTGATTTTCTCAATCCAGAACTGCTACTTATTCTAGATTCCCAAATTTCTCATGTTGTTGGGTGGTACCGGTCCCTTACTGGTCAAAATTCCAAGAGAAAATGTCTTCCTCCAATGTGACTCGAACCAGTGCAAGTCCAAAGTATGATGCAACAAAGTTATTTGTCTAATGCCAAGTATATGATATTTTCAATTATTAACCATGAGAAAACAAAAAAGTGTCTGTTCATGTCTTCCTTTTGGTTAATCAAATTAAAATCTACTGATGGTATAATGCAAAGACAGTTGAGGTGTTTACCTAGGATGTAATGTTAATTGTCAAATTGGCCAATCTCCTGTGTTCAGGTGGTGTATATTCTTGTGTTATTGTGATATATTAACATACAATTCTTGCTGGAGATTATTTTAATGTAGTTGATGCACCAAAGTTTGATGCCTTAATTGCTTGGATGTGGTGAAGAACTAAGTAAGATATTACAATATGATATTTAAAGCATCGCTTAAAAAATTAATTAAAAATAAAAATTGACTATTAACAAGAAATAAATTATAAGGAATAAGTTTATATCTACTGAAAACATCATAGTGGGCATCAACAGATAATTTATTGAAAAGGGTGAAAAGCAAATAGCCAAAACCATTTTTCAGCAAGAGAAAAGCAGCCATCTTGATGGATGTGTGTCTAGCACACAGTTGCCTCGACTGGAATCTCAGGTTAGAATCCTGGCAGTACTAGAAGGGTATTGATAGTGGGCCACACCTGGATTTTATGGGTTTTCCTTAGGGTTTCTCCTGTTTCCCAAATTTCATCCCACTATCACTCTCCATTCCTCTTCCCTCATTCATCATGTCATTTCATCTCCATTCATCATTTCATATCACCTTTCACCTCATCTCAAGTTAGTTTAGCAAACCACAGGTGTTTAAAATATGTTGGTGTAGTGATATGTGATATAATGGAGGCATACTCATTCCTCATGACTCTGAGCCTAACATAGGCCAGAACAGGGCCAAAGGAAGGGTTGTAGCTCCTCCTACAGCCCTTGGGCCCAGCCCAAATAAATGCAGTATGAGTCATGTGTGTGAATGCTTGATGTGTGCAAACTAGGAACACCATAACAGACTACATATCACTGTAGAGTAGATTTAACCTCATTCATTCCATAAAGTAAAGATGGGTAATAAAATGAATCAAGAATAAGATTGGCATGTTAGTGTCTTAAAAATATATACAAATTGATAACTATATCTGTGGTTTACAATTTAATAAATCTTTGTGACTAAAGAAAAGAAACTTACTTCCATAAGTGCAGTCTGTAGCTGAGTTTGCCAGTTGGCAGCATTTCTACATACTTCATCCCATCGAGCATTTGTAGATACGAGGCGATTACGAAGCTCTTCAGCTCGCTCTGTGTCTTCAGTGTGATCTGCCAGATGGTTTCCAACGATGTTCAATGACACCACGATGCTCTTGTGGCTATCCAGATCCATGAGGAACTCCTATAAAACAAAATAAATAAAACTTTCAACATTTTGAATGCATTGCTAACATAACAAGGGAGCCATCAATGTTCCCATATCATCAAAATCTAGCCTAAATGTTTTATAAAAGCCTCTTCCTGCTGTTTTGAGCCACAAGACAAAAAATAACTAAGTTTTAATTGTAAACTAAATTTCATGGTGCAACAGGCCTAGAAGACACTTGATGTACCAACTGCTCGCCTCACATCCACACAATAATTTACCGAGCTGAATGATTATCCATCAGTATAAGAGAAACATGTGGTCAACATGTCAAGTCCCTCAGCCATTATAGCTGGTTATTTTCAACCTGGTGCTGCTATTATTGTAGCTACATAAAGTTCTCACAATGCTGGGCAGAAATTGGTACCATACTGGCCAAAATTACAAGTGAAAATTTGTTTCCCCTTGAGGGCTTTAACTAGAACAAGTCACTTAGCTCTGATGCATTAAACTGCACAAATAAGTTATAAAAACATTTCAATGCCACCTGCAGGAATTTAATGAAGATAATTTTATAGAAGCTGAATAAACATACCCTGTGATCTTGTATAATGTCCTCCAATGGCTCAATGTGTGTTGGTGGGGATGTTTGGCTGCTCTGAGTGCCCTCTGCAAACTGCAGCCACTGTTCCAATCTCCACAGATCATTGTCAAGCTGCTGCCAATTTTTACTTGAGCACAACGGGCAGGTTAACCGAGCGCTGTCACTGTAATGACATATCTCATTTAATACACATTTCTTAAATTCAGCTTTTTTTTTTCTATAACAATGAATCATAGGTCAAACTATTTTCAGTTGTCAAGAGAGGTAAAAACTAGCTCATAGCAAAAAATCTCTCATTCTTAATTGAATTAGTCATTGCTATAAGGCCTTTCTCCAATGCAGCTAATTGACAAAGCCCTCTATCCTGGAGTAAGGGTATTTTAGCATGAAACTAAAAATGATGCTCAACTGTAGCTCTGTATAAAGGTCCTTTTAGCACAGAATGCATATCTATTTGTAAGGATGTAGAATCTGTAAGGAACTCATTTTTGCAAAAAATTGGAAAAAGAGCCTTTTAGTAACGACCAATAATTATTATTATCCAATATCATTGGATGTTTTTATTATTCATTTCATACATCTCAATGATGGTTAAATCATATTTAAAGAGAAAAATTATGCTCAGAGAGTCTAGAGAACCATGGGTCCCGGTCTGAGCATATAATTATTCTCTTTAAATATGATCCAATATCATTGTTTGTGTTATTGTCAAACAAATTTTTTTCAATTGCTGTGTTATCAGAAACTACAGAAAAACTACAAGGAACAAAGGAAACACAAAAAAAAATTCTAGAGCTAAAGAATTGTTGGGATGACCAAGAAAGAGATGGTTGAAAAATATTTTATAGGCTACATTTCTTTCAGGACTACGGCATAAAGGCATGATGATGTTAATTATGGTGGTATTTAGCTTTTAAAAAATATTGTATTTTTAAGTATCTTAAACCATTAGTCTTAATTAATTTTTAAATAATTTAAATTTGAGCAACACATACCTATATTGAGGTAAAGATTCTCATCTTCCATAATAAATAAGAATATACATTTTTTAACAAGTAGCCATTATATTGAACTTTTATAGTCATTATATATATATATATATATATATATATATATTTATTTATTTATATATATATATATATATATATATATATATATATATATTGTTGTATCTGTAATATTTTAGAGGACATTATTAAATTTTAAAATGTTATTTCTTTCATTTAAACTATTTATAAAAATAGTTTTTTTAAGGAGTATTTTACTGAATCTGCTACAGGACCTTCACCATATAGTGAGTAAAGTATCCTGCAAATCTCATAGCCTACCTCAATAGTCCCTGAGAAAAATGTACTAATAGATTACAAAATTTAATTGTTCTTATTGTTTAAACATTAATTCAGACTAAATGGTTTTAAATGCAAATTTAAATTAACACAAGAAATGTTACTAATGTCAGGTTATTAGAATTAAAATGATGGGAAAGATGGATTAACCAAGTAAAGAAAGAAAAACTTAGAAGAAAGGGGATACAAAATGGAAGAACTGACGGAAAGAAGACCATCGAAGGATGGAAAAGAACGGAGACATATTTGCAATCAATCTTCTGAAAAGAAAACATGAATGAAGATTATGAATATGAATCAGATATTTTGATTACAAGTTATGTTTTACCTCTCCTTACAGCTGATTTAACATTTAAATTGCTATTTTAATTATTTAATTAAAAACTAATTGTAATTATTTTAACTAGAGAAGTTCAAGTATATTCTATTTTCATTGAATCATGATATCACAACTCGGGTGCAGATTTTTGTGTGTTAAAAGTTAAGATTGCAACATAATAAAATAAAAAGTAAAACTTCTGATTGTTTTTAGTGTTTGTTCCACATACAGACAATTCAGTAAGATATGCTATGTACAGTCAAACTTTAGTATCTTAAAATGTTTTAGGATAGACACTATGTTTCAAGTTATCGAAAATTTAAGATATAGAAAAAAGAAAAAAATGTGTGCCACAACTATGAGTGACATCAGGCACTCTATAGAAATAATTAAAAATGAGATTCTTGAATTTCATTTCAATAAACTATTGTACTTAGCCACCAATAAAGCATACTTTGGATTATTGAGACATTTTAAGTTAAGGCATCTTTCAACAGAAACAAAATGTAATCTATATAAACTCTGGTAAAACCAGTATTAATAAATGGCAGTGAAACATGAACCAATTATAAGATAAATTAAAATGTTTCATACCTCTCCTCATAATTAATTAGTGATTTATTCCTATAAAAGTTCAATGAACCAATATGTCAAGACTGAGTTCATTGAAAAGAAGAAAACAGTGTTTTCATATTTTTGTGAAGAACACAAAATTCCTAAGGGTGAAAAATCAATCTGTTTAATTACAATGTTTCTACCACAAGAAGGTAAAGGAACGGTACCTTATCTCCACTAGTGAACATCTATTATCACCCTAAATTTTGGTCAAAGAAATATGCTGCATGAAATGTTTCTTCGACAAACCAAGAAATTTGAGTAATAGAACTTCGAATCATAGAAGAAAAATTATGTATAAAATACAAATGTTACCACCATGAAATTGAAATTACCTTGAGCTAAGCTAGTCCAGCACCTTAGCCAAACAGTTTAAGGCATGATGCCTTGGTGCAGAGCTATAAGGTTTGTATTGGTTCAAGTTTCCATGGAGGAAGAAATTTTCTCATGAAATTCAACTAGTATTGTCAAGAATTTGGGTATCTACAATATGTATAGGCTCCAGGTTGAGAAAAATAGCTGTAACAGCTGGGGGACCCGACATACTGACTACATGTCACCCATATACCAGCTGGATAATTGTCTATTTCTGTAATTGACACATGTGGGTGTGAGGCCAGCAGTCGGGTGATAGGCCAAGGGCCTTCTAAGGCCTTCACGTCATGGTGTAAGTCAACACATGTTGACCAACTGTCATTCACAACATGTAGGGAAACAAGCATAACTATGACAGGTTGGTCAAGAAACACCAAAAGCTAAGGCTAGACTCAAAGGGCTGTGAAGCCAGAGAGAAGGAGAAAAATAGAAAATTTCAATTATAGGAGTTTTGTCTTATGGAAGTTTGACTGTATGTAACAATCTTAACTTTTACTTACATAAAATCTATGCCCTAATCATAACACTTAAAATTTATTAAAATATTTCTGTCAAATTATTTTTCATTCACTCCCTTCCTCATTTACGTAAATCCAATGTTCACAATGTTGTATATCACATGAATTTCCATACTTAATGTACCTAATGAACCGAGTATTGTATCTCTTGAGGTACAATTCAATTTCCTGTCTTAAAGTTAGTTCAAGTTGGCACCTCATCATTTGCACAACCAAAACTCAACTGGATTACTATGCCAAAAATACATAGAGTATTTCATCAGGCTTGCCAAAGGAATAACATTTCACAACTTTATTAACCAGAGATAAAAATACTTCATTCCATTGTGCACATGACAATAATTTTCTAAATATAACACATGACTAATTTATTATAATGAATTATAACTTCTAATTTTTATAAAAAATAGTTGTAATATTACATAAGAAGGAAAGTCAGCAAATAAAATTCTGAGTACAATTCTAAAGAGATAGTAAAAAAATAATGGACTTGTGAAATAGCCTGGTTTGATAAAATGTATCTTAATGAGCCCAAAATAATTTTCATCTTACTTTCATATTCTATTATTCTCTTTTCATAAAATCCTTTGGAGAGATGAAACCTGTAGATGAAACATTTCTCGATGGTGGATAGAGGAATTCTTTTTTTCATGGCATGACAAATCTAAAAGGCCTTTGCCCTACTATCCAGCTGCTGGTCTCACATTCACATGTACTAATCATAGAGGTGAACAATCATCTAACTAGTATAGGGGTGACATGTGGTCAGCACATTGGGATCCTCAGCAATTGTAGCTGGTTTTCTCAATCTAGAGCCACTACTTATTGCAAAGTGATCCCACTACAAGCTTATGAAGCCTTTGGGGTAGTAGGAGGTTAAGGCTCCCACTTTGGACAATCAGCACTTGATGTCAGCCGAGTTGTCAGCTCAGCTTGTCGGCTGCCACTACTTATTGTAGCTACCCAAATTCCTTATGGATGCTAGGTGGATACCGGTACCATATTGGCCGAAATTCCACAAAAATATTTCATTCTATGGGGATTCGAACCAGTACAAGTCCCATACCTCTGCACCAGGGCATCATGCCTTAAATTGTTTGGCTACTTCACAGGACGGATAGGAGACCACCCATCAGATATGAGGGAAATTAATTATCTCCCACAGACCATGTGTGATAAAGCTGGTCAATATATCACCAGCAGTTTAACATCGTACTTTGGGACAGAGCTATGATAGAATTGCTAGTTTGAGTTCCCATGGGAGGAGATATGTTCTCATGGGAACTTTGGCCCATTTGGGGCTGGTGCACACCCAGCATCATGAGTACTTAAGAGTAACTTATGATTCAAGGCTGAAAAAACAAGCTGTAACAGCTGTAGGACATCATGCCATCTCTACTTCTGGCTTGGATGTGAGGCTAGCAGCTTGCTAGTAGGTCAAAATCCTTTTAGACATCTTTTTTGAGAACTGGCAAGAACAAGGACTAGAAGTTTGCATGGTGATTACTGGGAATCATACTAAGCATTTCTTATATATTTGTGCCACAGAATTTATTATTTTCAACTTTCTGTTCAAAGTAATAATTTTATAACATTTTTTTCATCCACTAAATGAAAGTACTGCATAAATTTTCATGTGATATGCAACATAACTGAATCAAGTGTATCAATCACAATATTTCTTAAATATACGACACTTTATCTTAACATTACTGAAATAAACACACTTTAAGGGATTCTTATGAATGCCCTTTTAAAAAACCATGATTCAAGTGAAATCAGAAGATAATATTACTATCCAATTTTATAATAAAAAAACTTATCACTTAACTGTTCACAGTGCAATTGGTAAGCATCAGTAAAGGAGGAAGACCTGTAGACAAAATGCAAAGGGAAGTTAGGAAGCAAGCAAATAGCAGATCCATCACCAAAGCAAATGTATTAATAAATGTGCTTAGCATGCAAATAAACAAATTTCAAACACATTACATATTTAAATGTTTTATTAACCATTTCAAACCCATTTCTATAAAAAAATAAATAACAAATAAATAAAACTTTACTGTTCACATATAACTGACACCCTACAATGCATTTTATAGTGTTTTTTTAAGTTTTCAAAGTTTATTAAGAGATTATAGTGCACATGGATTTATTTTATAATTTTAAGAAATTACAGCAGAAGATTTTTTTTGTCTTTTTAATGTTTAAAATGTTAATTATATAATTTTTACCTGGTAAGTCAGTCATCCTCAACTAAATTATTAAACTTCAAGTTATTCTAATATGGAGCCCTTTCGAAACAATGTTTCATCTTCTGCATTTTAACTGGAACTGATGGTGTTATATAGGTTGTATAACTGATTTATGTCTGCGGTTATGTTCTCGTTGAGTAGGTCTTTATTCCTTGACTTCTTTTAGAATCTCTATGTCTTCAAGGATGCTGATCCTGTTGTTGTTATACTCTCTGTGTAGTATTGTTATAGAGTTAACAATTTTTTCAAATCGATGACCTGTTTCTAGTACATGTTTGGCAAAACTTGATTTTTTTTCATTATTAATAAACTTTTTGAAATGTTCCAAATATCGTGTATTAAGAATTTTTCACTACTATTGCATTTTAGTTTACAGACACCTTTATTTTCGTACTTATTTGTAGTTTCTGTTTTGTTAGAAATTATGTTATTGAGTTTATTATTAGTTTTAAAGGTGATTTTAATGTTTTTATCTTGTTTCTTGATTGAGTTAGCTAATTTGGTAGTTTCATTTCCTGTATAAGTTAGTGTAATCCATTTGTTTGTATTTGTGTTACATTCTTTTTCTAGTTTTGTTATGTTTGTTAAATTGATTCTTATTTTAAAATAACAATAGGAAGTAATATTAAGGGGTTTGTTTAATAATTAAAACATTTTGTCTGTTCAAACATAAGGTTTGAAATGGTTACATAACACTCTTGATTAGTCTTACATGTTAATATACAACAACAATGTTCTTTGAGTGTTGCTCTGTGCAAATGTTTGTTTATTCGTGGCTGCAAGTGCCTTGGTTAATATATGGATTCGATACCCCCTTGTCAAAGACTACAGCAGATCCTCTGATTACTGGAGCCCAAAACATCAACAAGAAACAAATATTTAAAATAATGCAATACCAAAAAGAACTTCTCCAATATGTTATTTCATAAAAATTCTATGATGGAAATTAACATTATGAGGCAATTCACAATTTACATAAGTGATGGTTTCCAAAGCTATTGTCAGTTTTGGTTGAGGATGGAAGCAACAGCTTTTGAAACTGGTGCTGTGGAAATCATGGAGTGTTATAAGCTGAGATGTAAACGGTCATTTTCGACTCATATTAAATGTTAGTTCATAACTGAAGATTAAGCATTATTTAAACAAATCAAAATCTTAAAAAAAAGGTATCACAAAAAATTATTCAAAGTGCTTTTTTATAACAGCTGATAAATCAAGACTTGAATAATACTCATATTTTGAAAATTATGCTTTTATAGATAATATACGAATAGATCAGGATCAAAGTGTAAATTCATTTCATTATCATAGATGGCAAGATAATACGTATGTGCCAAGAGCCTAGCACTCCCAATGGATATCTGATGATTTGCTGTCTGTGAGTCACTGTGTTTTCCATTCTGTTTCTTTGGTTGCTTTAAAAGCTTACACTTGCTCATATTGTTGTTGCCAAATTTGAATATTTTGATGTAGTTTTAATTATCATGAAATCATAATTAACCAATTGTTCTCCTCTCTCCCCAGGCTGACCAAAATTTATAATTCAAATTTTACAAATGTTTTATTTAACAGCTACAGTCATAATTCTAGTCTGGACATCAAAGGACTGACAAATTTTGCTCAGATATCTCTTATTTTATGCTTCAGCTTCTTTTACATACCATAAAACCTATGACATGGGGCAGAAGCTTTAATTTCACACCAATGGAAGCTGTACTCATATTTTTACTCCTGAAAAATCCATTGACACCAGCTGAGTTTGAAACTCTAAAATATACATGAGCAAGTATTTCTCTCTGTTTAATCCCCACATCCCTGCAATAGTGGAACTCAATTTTCAATACATTAGGGTTACATCTAAATCAAGAACACATTACACTGTGCCGTAAGCTAATTATGAATGTTTTGGGTACAAATCCCAGTTCAGGCACAAATTTATCACTTTAGTTGTGTTAAATATTGCTTATCTGTATATAACAATAATTTCCATCATGATGTTAAAGTGTAAATTAATATATTGAGACCATTATGTGAATCAATACTGAAGAGAAAAATTTTTGCCTTAACCAGGTTTTGGACCCGAGATTTCTAGCTTTATGCACTGGTGCTCTAACCACTTTGGCTACTCAGCCAACCGCTCTCATGACATGTACCAGTGTGTAAACCTGGAGATCTTGGCTTCAAATCATGATTCAGGCATACATTTTTCTCTTCAGAATGGTTTCTATATTACAGTTTTTGTGTACATACTTAATGTTTTTTTCATGGCACACCAGTGTACCCTTGAGAATCCCTGATGTAATGTAAGAATAATTTATTAGTCAGCTATGAAAGGAATAAATCAACTACTGCTAACTTGATCTTGATGCAAAGCAAATCTAATATGGAAAATGTGTTAAGTACAATACCTTATCTCTCTCATGCGTTGTTCTCTTGCTTTTGCCTTGGATATGAGGTCATCACACCTGGCTGATAACCTCTGTACTTCTTCTGATCGTGCATATTCCACTGTAGAACCACATTCTTGAATCAACAAGGTACTTAAATGCTTGATCAGTTCTATGCTCGACTCGCATGTTGCTATTAACTTAGACTGAAAAAAAAAATTAACAAATTAGCACAACTTAGGCAACACAACAATCAATCATATTTATCTTCAGCCTCAACATTCAGACAACTAACTAACTAACTAACTGGCTCTATCAAACCAGAAGGTTCATGAGCATGCATTCCTATTCTGGGCTGAAGTTTTCCAATCATACCCTGTATAATTTACCTCCCTGAAATCAGACATCTTATAAGCACATTAAAAAATAATTTAATTAATTAATTAAGGAATACAGTATCCTTTGAGAATATAAAAAGTATAAGAAATTTACAAATTATCCTTTGGCACACAACAAATTTTAAAAAGTATTCAAATTAAATTCAATATCAGACTTACAACAGAAAATTATTTCAGTATCAGTAAACTAAATCAGTATCAGTAAAATTAACTAACAGAAAAAATAGATGACAATTAAAAAAAAATAATTTATCAGATAAAAATGCAGGGAATGTAAAAAATCTACATAGAAAAACTAAAAGAAAGAGCACATTAGAAATGTAAAATATGGTGAAATAGAAGAAGTGGATGTAGCTGCTCATGTGTGAACAAAAAATTATAGAATTGAGCAGAAGTCAAAATTACTGAAACAATAGAAAGAGACACGAATGAACTGTTAGCACAAAGAAGAATTATAAAGAAAAATTATTCTAAATCAAATAAAGGAAGATTAAATTGTTCAGTGAAATTACTGGTTGTTACTTAAAGATTATCTAGCTGGTATAAAGTCACCCCTACAAGTTACAATATTAACTTTTAGTACATAAAAATCCGTGCCATAAACACAACAAAAGGAATTGTGGAATGCAGGCTTTCACGGCTGGTAATCATAACATTAAAAGATTCCGGACTATGTGGCTGTGGTCTATAATGGTATTTTTTGCAGATGTTTCTCTCTCAACTGTGGAGGGCATCATCAGTGGCGAGTACTTCTAGGTGATGTTATCTTGTCATAGACTCAGCATTTTACAACCGAGTCTATGACAAGGTAACATCACCTACAAGTACCTGCCACTGAAGATGCCCTCCACAGTTGAGGGAGAAACATCTGGAAGAAATACCAGTTATAGACCATGGCCACATAGCCCAGAATCTTTTAACATTACCACAAAAGGAAAATAAAAATAAATTTGAATACCAGAGTGAAGAACATCTTATTAATGTTAAAAATGGGGAAGTAGAAAAATTTGCATTAGCTGCTCAAGCTTGGTCAGAAAAACATCAAATTGAAAGAAAGGCTAAATTAATAAAACAAATAGAAAAAGAAAAACCTACAGAGCTCATGGTTTAGGAAAAAATCCACATTAAAAAAAAAAAGAGAAGGGATTAATGATTTCAAATTCCTGGGCAATGTGATTTGATTTGGAAGTTGATCAGTCTACCAACAAAATGGAAGAAGCAGCAGTGGATCACCATAACAGAATAATGGCCATGAGTACTGAAGATGGAATAATTCCGAAATTTGTCTAAAAAGAAGATAAAAAATGAGGTGAGGTGATATATTTTAAATATTTAATTACATAAAAAGTTTGGTGCAGGAATAAAAATATGATTATGTTGAAATCTTACCAGCTGTGATGAGTTTCCGTGAGATCTTGATACTTGTTGTGGTGTTGGACATCGAAGTGCTTCTTCCAAGCAATCAAGGTTTTGTGAACTTTCTCTTAAGGCTGCTTCAAGTTCATACAAATAGGCATCTCGGGATGTGAGTCTCATGAGGGGAGGAAGAGTATCTACTTGCACTGCTGTGTCTTGTTCAAACCTCAGAGTTGATACTTGCACACTCTCATCCACTTCTTCCACCTTCTTCTGTTAACAACACACAAACCATAGCACTGGTTATAAAAGGGTTTTATGTAAATGAGAGTGTAAATTGCATAAATGAGAGCAAATTAATTTATAATCGCACTCAGGCCTGCAGCAGGCAAATCATCAGAAAACATGCATCTGTCTGTCTACAGCCATACATCCCCACATGGGGTAATGGTACTCCCTTGCAGTAGTTACTTTTTTCCATGGTACAAGACATGGAGGTATCTGCCCTATTAGTTGGCTGCTGGCCAGACACCACATGTATTATGGGGATTACACAGTAAGAATCATGAAAAAATTTTTAATTGTTCTTATTGGATCAAGCAGCAGAGTATACATTTTTGCATCCTATTAAAAATTTTAAATTAAAAATTCCAAATGAATGATTATATGTTTTTGTTTTGTAAGATTGTGCATGGATGTAAGTACAAGCATGTTAAACTTTAGACTAGCTTTCCTCAAATTGTTATTTTTCAATACTAAAAACACAATATCTCGATAATTGTTTGTCGGATTTCAATAAAATTTTGCACACAAGTCTGTTATAGTCTCTAGAGGATGGACCTCAATGGTTAAATTTGAATGAAAGGTATGCAGTTTGCTATGGCAGATGTATTGCATCATCATCATCATCATCCATGCAACTATTATGCAGTGTGGCCTGTTACGGTCTCAAAGAGGAGTTTTCCATCCAGCGCTTTTTTGGACGTCCCAGCGATCTTTTGCTTTGGGGGCAGTAACGAATCATGGCTTTTGGAATTCTATGAGATGACATTCATTGAAGATGGGCTTTCCAGTTGTTCTGGTAGTTTTGTATATGGTGAAGAATGAGTTCTACATCCAACTCTTCCATAATTTCCTCATTTCTTTTATGGTCCCACTTTGCCAGATGTACAATTTGTTAAAAATATATATCTAAAAATTTCTACCTTCAATACAAAGCCAATTAGAATCTTCAATGAGGTCCAACAACTATATTATGCCAGTTTTAAGAAAAAAGAAAATATTAATTGGTTTTTATTTACTCAGTTTAGGTGCAATCTTGTTTTTTTTGTTGACATGGCATTTTTTAATCAAAATTTTATTTCAGGAACATTATTATAATTGTCATATGTATTAAAACATGTAGAATAAGTGTGCAAAATTTGAAGAAAATTCATTAAGAAAAGTGGAGTTATTAAGTTTCCTTTAAAAATGCACCTGCTTCTGTATAGGCCCCCCTAATCAGAGTGGTTGACAATCATCCTGCCAGTGGTGGTGGTGTGGCCAGCAGGTCAGTTTATTCAGCTGTTATAGCTGGTTTTCTCAATCTGGAGCTGTTACTTATTATAGCAACTCAAATTCATGTTGCTTGGTGGCACCAGCCCATACTGGCTGAAATTCCATGAGGAAATTTCTTCCCCCATTTTGGGTTCAAACCAGCACAAGTCCTGTGGCTCTGCACCAAGGCATGTGCCTTAAACCATTTAACTATGGCTTGGGAATTGTTAAGGGTGGATCTTATTGCAGATATAACATTAAAACTGACCTTGATTTCAGCCTGTTGTTGGCATTCTGCTTTTAATACTGATATCCGTGCTTTGATATCTTTGTATAATAGCTGGTACTCATCAATCAGTGCTTGTATGCTTGGAAGCTCATCAGGACGGCTTCGTTCCATTACAATTAAACCAAGTTCATCTGCATTTTGCAGCAAACTACTGTTCGATTCAAGTTCTGTTTCAAGTTGCTAAAAATAAATTTAAATAATTAAATTACATAATAAAAATAATAACAATAAACATACATTTCCATTTATTATTTTGAAAAGACAATTTAATGCCTGAATCATTAATTTTTATTTTCAAAATAATAATTGTCCATCATTGTGAATGCTAAAATTTAAATTAATAAATCAAAATACATTTCCATTCCCAATGCAAATATTTCAATTTTTGTGAGAAAAAAAAAAAAATTATATATATATATATGATTAATATTGTATTGTATTTATATTAATTAACTAACAGGCACTATTGAACCCAGAGGTTCATAGCTACATGAATATAAGCCCTTCATACATCCCTATCCTGAGCTAATATTTTCCAATCATCCCTGTATTATTCAGATTTCTCAATAATGGTTACAAGAAAGGGGATACAAATGAAAAGAATGTATTGTGCAGAGAAATTAATTGAGGAATATTTGAAACTGACGTTCTGAAAGAAAGAAACAATAACAGGATGATGAGTGCGATACCTCTTCTGAGATAAGTTCCAGTTGTAATTTCATAAATTAATTATGGAAAACAACATTATGAGATTTTCAAGTTAAGAGCAGTTATGAGGTGAGATTTCATGATTCACTATTTATTAGTTATTGATCCAGTTGTAATGTAAACAAACCAGATGTATGAATGCATTTTCATTGGTCGAATAATGGTTTTTAACTTTAAGCATATAAGAAAATGTAGTTCGCCCTCAACACTTAGAATAAGGGAAATAGAAAAATATGTATAATCTAGCACATAACTTATATGGGAGAATCTTAAAATATATAATTACAATTTTAACAGATTGTTATATTCTTACATATGTGCAATGCAGAATATGTGGGATTTTTATTGTTTCAAAATGGCCACTTTCTGGTAGAATTTCTTAAAACACTGGAAAGGAAACAATTTGAAATGTGGAGAGAGACAATTATTTTGAATGTTTTCAAACAGTTACTGAAAAAATCCTACATTAGGCATTGAGGATGTGGTGAAAATTACAGCAGAATTACACTTACGTCAGCATGGTGCATATATATATATATATATATTCTGCTCGTTATGAAAATGCAAAAAAAAAAAAAAGATACTACTGACATCAAGGAAAAATGTAAACATCTGATTAGGTATAACAACTTTTTGTCATACATAAATAGAAATGGAGGATGTTTCTAATTATTGGTACTATCTTACCTTGTATTCAGTCTTATTTCCCATAAAATATGTTACCTAAGAACAATGTTTCTATCGATGACAGTTCTTTACACAAATTAGTCATATGGCAGGTAAAAGTAGCACCATGGTTCTCCCAATATGGCAGAGCAATACCTTATGCAAGTTTGTTTACCATACAACTGGAACTTAGCTCAGAATTAGTATTTTATTTGAAAAGAAAAATATATGCCTGAATCGGGATTTGAACCTGATGTCTCTGCTTGAGAAGTGATAAATTTAATATGTAAGATTAGTATAGTTATTTTATCACCATAAACAGAATGAGTGAAGTATTTACCTCTATTTGGTAGAGGCGGTCTAGTGGCACTATGGACTGTTGTAAAGGATCCAGATGTTGTATCTGAGTTAGACGAACATCTATGTTTGTGAGGCACACGACGGCTTTACCATGAGCGGCGATAAAATCATGGTACACCTGCAATTCACCATGCAGACGCTGCAGGATATTCAATGCTGTTGGAGTCAGTTGATGCCAACGTAACAACATTGATCGTACTGTCGAAGTTAAATGTTGCAGATTTTCTAATTCTAATCCGCTGTCTTTAAGAAGTTTAGCATATGTTTGATCTAGAATTTGTAATGCAGCTTCACGAGATTTAATTTCTTTCAGTGTTACCTAAAAAAATGGAACAAAAAAAATATATAATTTACCTCATTAAAGACATCTGTGCCAAGACCATTTAGATACAGCATGGGACAGTATACAGATTGCTTATTAAATTTTTAATGATATTATGAAAAGGTGATAGAGATGAAATCAGTCCTGGTGATGAAGTTCCTACCAAGGGTACCAAGCTTTGAACCAAAATCTATCAAAACATTACAAACTGCAAATAAAAATCTATTCTGCTAAAAATGTAGGTTTTTGCTTGTGTGTCTAATATTCAGGAATTAAAGTGAAATTATTTTCATAAAAAAGTAATAGAATTTGAAATATTAAAACAATACATCAAATTAACATCTTTCAAAATTCATATATATAATTAAAATAATGATCAAGGTATTGTAATTAAATTAATAAAACATTACCAGATAAATCTCTCATGCAATACTCACTTCAATAGTTGATATAAATTCTTGAATTTGATCTTGAGACTTTCTTTCTCTTCTGCTATCGACATCTTCAAGAATTTGTTCTTGTTTCCCTACCCACTCTTCATTTGCTTCATAATGGCTCAGTACTTCTTGTAGCAGAGTCCAAATCATGAGTATGCGTTGTTTCTTCTCAGCTGAGAGCCCACATACATTCTTCCATCTATAAAATAAAACAATGTGTAAAGAGAGACATCTGCAAAAAGAGGTGAACAGTAGCTTATAATAAAAAAAATATAGCTTTGATTTTAATCACCTGACATTATTTTAATTTTTGTATTAATTAAGGATACATTAAGATTTAAAATACACATGGATTTTAGATATAAATGTATTTAGAATTATAATTGCTAAAAAATTACACTACTAGTACAATTATCTCATGAATTATGAAATTTAGTATTATTAGACTATGGCAAAGAGATACTAAGGATCAACATGCACATTCTATTGAGTACACTAAGGAATTTGGGCAGGAAGTAAACATCAATAAAACTAAATATGTGTTCACACACTGAAATAAATTATATAATGGAAATGAACAGTTGACAAAAAATGAGGGAAATTTGAAGAAGTGGCTGAATTCAAATACCTAGGAACAATAACTACAAAGAGGACTGAGGTGCACAAAGAAATTAAACATAGGCTCAATTCTGGAAATGCATTACAGGAATTCTTGTCATCCAAACTTCTCTAAAAAAACATTAAACTGAAGACATACAAGACTGTCATTCTCCCAGTTATATTATATGGACGTGAAACATGGACTCTCACTATAAGAGAGGAGAAAATATTACGAGTATTTGGCAATAAAGTTATTAGGAAAATTTCTGGACCAAAAAGAAATGAACACTCAGGCAAATGGAGAAGTCAACACACACATGATCTTTATAGGAAACCAGATATAATAACAGTTAAGTATCTTAGACTGTGATGGGCAGGGCTTATGGCACAAATGGGAAATGAAATAGGGACATGGAAACTACCAAATATAATAACAACAGTTTAGTATCTTAGCCTGTGATAGCAGGGCATGTGGCACGAATAGAGAATGAAAGATGGGCATGGAAACTTCTTATAAAAAAAAAACAGATGAAAGTGCCCTGTTGGTAGACCAAGAATGAGGTGGAAAATATAATCTTACCATGATTTGAAGGCAGTAAATTATATAGAGGAATTACTTATTTTAGGAATTCTCACTATGAGGTATATTCATTAAGGTAGAATATAATATTTAATTTTAGGAAGTTATATTTTGAGGTTATTTTAATTATATTATTTTTGGTCTGGACATCTTACCTCAATATTAATGTTGATTTGTTCTTGAACATGTTTCAAAACAATTCTGTTTTATCTTCAGCTTTCCCAGACTGAAGATAAAACAGAATTGTTTTGAAACATGTTCAAGAACAAATCAACATTAATATTGAGGTAAGATGTCCAGACCAAAAATAATATAATTATAAGGTAGAATATGTTTATCACTCACAAACATATTCTACCTTAATGAATATACCTCATAGTGAGAATTCCTAAAATAAGTAATTCCTCTATATAATTTACTGCCTTCAAATCATGGTAAGATTATATTTTCCACCTCATTCTTGGTCTACCAACAGGGCACTTTCATCTGTTTTTTTTTTATAAGAAGTTTCCATGCCCATCTTTCATTCTCTATTCGTGCCACATGCCCTGCTATCACAGGCTAAGATACTAAACTGTTATGAGGTGAGTGATAAACATATTCTACCTTAATATATAGAGGAAGTTTGGTAAACATCAACTTAGGATATGGATGTATGGAGAGCATATGTCTGTGCAGCCATGAACCTACGGGTTCAATAGATCCAAGGAGTTAGTTATTATGAGAAGCTCATATTTTATGAGATGAGGTGTGAAATTTCCAATTCAAATTTGAATTCTAATGATATTTAACAAACCCAAATAAATATAAAAGAAATAAATGATAACTTCAAATAATTAATCTATCAAAGTGTTATAAAGATGATATACACTAACCTCTTCTCCAGAGACTCTGCTGCTGCTACAATGGAGTCAGCATTAAGAGAAGCGTTACAAGAATCACAGTTACTTATCAGCAGTTCACAAAGATTCAAAACATCAGCTATGTTACCACTTTGTTTTTCTATTGTTCTTTGTAGATCCTGAAAGTAAAATTACATTTTTGTTGCAGTATTCATTTCAGTTCTCATTAATATCACACAAAATTACATATTTTTCCTTTCAAAAAGCTGCTAATTTTTTTTAATACTCATGCATTAGTTTTCATAATATTTCATTTAGTGGCATTGCAATTTTAAAATTAACTTAGTTAATTCCACAAAAATTAAATTTATGGTCAAATTTTGCTGGTTTAACCCTCTAAGTGCCGTGAGCTGATTAGATTGGCTCTGATGCTTCTGTCCATTACTTGCCAGGCAAAATACTTAAACTACTTGCAAAGCCGATCATGTCGGCGGATGCAATTTAATTCTCTGTCACAAGAAATTTTACCAGTGGCATGCAGAGGGTTAAAAAATGCATCTTTTCCATTAATTAAATCTTATGCATACAGTTTTGTTGTAAGAATACAAGCATGATGCTGTTAGAGTGAATTTTAAATTTTGGGTTTCGGGCAAACTCCTACTTCTAATGACCAGAATTTGCTGATTTTTGGAGAATACCTTTTGTGTTCCAATTGAGTTTGGTTGGCAAAAATAAAAAATTAAGATTGCTAGAGGAATTTTTAAATTTTCACTTGAAGTGAATTTCTACTGCTAGTGGTCTAATTTTGCTAGTTAACAACTCAACCACACTACTTTAAATTATTGATATATGCCAAGTTTGGTTCTCAAAAAGAAACTGTGGCTGCTAGAATGTTAACACACACACATCATAAATATAAATATATATATATATATAAATGTAATATGCGTGTGTGTGTATAAATTTTGATCGTGATCATTTTCGGTATCTACTAGATAGGATCGGAGAAGATATCTAAAAAAAAATTGCAAGAGAACAACTTCAGTAGCCTCATTTGTTTGTAATTTGCTAAAATTATTAAATATTACTACAACAAAGTGTATTGGTATATCTGATAACTTTAAAAATGCTCACATTTATAATATGAGGTGTACCTTGATTCTTAGCAGCCAAAAAGCAGGAAACTTAATTCAGAAAAACTAATGGCAAGAATTTCCTTACCTCATGTTCTTTCACTTTTGACTCCACTATCTCTTTAGAGCATGTTTCAAACACTATTGGTCTAACCAGCTGAGCTTCTACTTGATATAACCATGCTCTCAGTTCAGCTATCCTTGTTTCTAGTTGAGACATTGTCTGTAAAAACAACAAAATGCATACAATACCCATTTGTTCTCATGAGCATAAGAACCAAAGAGCAAATGATGTAAACATCGACTTCTGCCTTTTAAAATGATAGTTGGTAGGTCACGGGTCTCTTAGGCCTGTTTACACCATAGAGTTTAGTTTTTTTTTAATTTATACTGATTATTCTTGCTTGTTTACTTGTAAAATACTAAAAATTACAGTGGGAAGTAAAACTAAAATAATTTTTAAAAAGTATGCCCAAACCGGGTAATGAACCAAGGCATGCAGATGGCAACCCATTCATAATTAGCTAATATAGCATGGAAAAAATCACATCATAATGTCTTCTTGGTGAAGCAGCCCTTACTGTAATATGAATAGAGTTCACTACAAAGGGTAAATGGAGTTTTAAAGTGAGAAAATTCATGTCTGTCCATGGATGCCTGGGTAGTTCAGAGGAAGAACCCAAAGCTAGGTTCAAGTCCCTTTTCAGACATGCATTTT
Source organism: Diploptera punctata (assembly GCA_030220185.1). Classification (NCBI taxonomy): domain Eukaryota; kingdom Metazoa; phylum Arthropoda; class Insecta; order Blattodea; family Blaberidae; genus Diploptera; species Diploptera punctata. Next base: position 2,750,480 of record JASPKZ010003046.1, on the reverse strand, counting down.
TCTCTTTGGTTGTATTAACCAATGCATGTGAATGACCAACCTATGTACATTAATTTCAATATTACATTTATTCCAATTGAGGGTCTTTCCACTTTTCAGCGGTTGCCCTTTTACCAGCCGGCTGCTGGCCCTTCACATCCACATGTGTCAATCACAGAGGTAGATGATCAACAGCCAGTGTAGGGGTGACATGTGGTTAGCATGTCGAGCCCCCCAGCCATTATAGCTGGTTCCTCAACCTGGAGCCGCTACTTATTGGTAGCTACCCAATTGCCTCACGATGCTGGGTGGGCACCGGTCCCATACTGGCCGAAATACCATGAGAAAATTTCTTCCCTCATGGAGACTCGAACCAGCGCAAGTCCCGTAGCTCTGCGCCAAGGCTTCCTACCTTAACCGCTCGGCTACATTTATAAGAATTAAATTAAAGTATTTAATACCTCACCTCATATCCAGTCTTCTAATTACACCAGTTTCAAAGCTTGGACAGCTTCATTTTCATTAAATCTCATAGTGATTTTTTCCTATATATATTCGTAATTAAGTTTGCCATAATTTGTTCATATATTTGCAAAAGTTGAGCCTATTTTTGTAGTATTAAAGTACATGGTACTGTAATGTTCCATTTTCTAGTATTTTTTTAACATCATGAGAGACAGTATGAAAGAAAATCTTACCTGCAGGACATCATGGAGTTTGTTTGCCCTTGTTGAGCTCAGACTCTGCAATCGATCCCACGTAGTTCGGACTTGTTCCACTTTTTCTTCTATTTCTTTTCTCTGTTCAGTTTCTGTTTCTCCATCTCCAGCACATGCCTCTACCAGCTCCGAACCAGCACTCATCAGCCAATCAACTTCTCGACTCTTCAGTTGTATTTCAGATTGTAATTCTGTTTCTAGCCGTCGCAGCACTTCTTCAGGATCTCCAGTAAGACTTCCTTGTTCCACTCTTAATTCAATGTCCCGAGCCCAAGTAAGGAATCTTGATTGTCTGAAAATTTAACATTTGATAATATTATTATTACCATGTAAAGTATACCAGAATTTTTATTCTTTTTTTTACTGTTTTGAATTTCATCCCTTTCATCCACTACCGTGATCCTAAAGAGAGATAGGACACTATCCAGGATTGCCAACCAACAATTCAAGTGTCAGAAAGAGCTGATGATAGAATGTAGACATTCTGAAACATGTTATCAAGAATTCTACTAAATTACAAGGTCAGATGTATAACTGACTCAAAAATTAATTAAAATGAACCTCATAGTGTTAGTTCCCATTGAAATATTAGCTGCTCTGCTTAATATATGTCACAGGTCTCTTTAAGGAAGAAATAATGTACTTTATACATCATTTTTCATGCCTACTCACACTTCACACTGGATTTATGGTTTTCCAAATTTATGTGATATTAAGCAGAGAAAGTACTGAATAGAAATACAACGGGTTAGGCACCTCACTATACAAGCTTTGGATAAATATTGATTCTCACTACTGTGAGTCCAGCTTTTAAGGCAACTACCCGCATTTACATTAATTTGGAACTTCTACTGATTTGCTGAGCATTAACTGTTCTAAGAACAAAGGAAGTACCTTGTGTCAAACATAGTTCTCATTCCCAGTTTCTCCTCCAGCTGATGACAAAGTACAGCTAGATGGTGGTCTAAGTCACCTTGACACTGCCACAGCAACCAAACTTTCTGGTTTATTGTCTTTATGTCGCCAGGACTCACACATTCTTTCAGTTGTTCTTGTGTCACACCCAACTCTTCAAGATTCTTCGTCACGTCCAGTAATGTGCATCTTAGATGCTGAAACAAACATTAAAAAAATGAAAATGCACAAGAAACTCAAATAACCTTCATTTTGCTCTATTCTTAGACAAAGAGCCCTTTACTGTCTTCCTATAACTGATTTTACTTTGTTTGGATTCTTAGGATATTAATTCTAGTTATGTAATTACAAAAGAAAGGCAAATAAATAAAATTATAGGAAAAATACAACACCAGATATGAAAACACTTTCTATGCAGGTGGTATTGTAATTTGGGATACAAAAAAATATAGGCTACATATAGAACAAAAATAATAAAAATGGGATGACTACAAAAAAGAATGTGGATTAAAAATCAATGAATAAATTGCAGAAGTGAAGAAAGCAATAAAAATAAAATTTAGAGAGCAATATCTTAAACAAGTAAAATAGTTTGTTTATTTAGGAAGTGATAATAATAAGAAGGTAAACTTAAAAACAAAATAAGCAGAAGGATAAAAAGTACCCGAATGCTATCATTTAATTAGAAGCATGTTGTGGAATCATAATATACCACTAAAATGTAAAAAGAAACATAAAACATATTTTAAACATATATTAATTTATGGGACTGAAACATGGAGAGTAACAAAGAAGGATTTAGGTAGAATGCAAGGAACAGAGATGAAGTTTTAAGAAGCATGCTTGGAAAAACCAGAAGATACAGAATATAAAGTATGAGGCATTTTGAAGTTGAATAAAATGCTAGACGAAATGGATGATAGTAGAATAAGATAGTATGATAATGTTAAAAGAATGAATACTGGAAGGATACAAAGTCTAGCACTGGAATTATAGACTAAGGAGAAAGAGACCAAGAAGTCGTCCAAAATATAAATGGTAAGAAAAGTTAAGAAGAATGTTGAGATAAAAGAAGTTTAATGGATGGAAGAGGAGACATGATATGATTGAGACGGATGGATGTTTTTGTTTAAAACTCAAACTAACCTCCGAAATGGCCACACAAGATTAGATGAAGTGTAAGAAAATAAAATTGAAAAGAAAGTACCAAAATAGAAAAAGATTTATTGCAATTGTACTTGCAGCTTATATTTATAGGCCCTTTATCACAATGAGAGGGTTGTGATCCTCTGAAACCTCCCTCCCCCCTTTCAGAACTCACCAGTGTGATAGGACCCTTAAGGTTGAGAAACTGTATAATTTAAATATTTGTATTAAAGAATATATTGGAAGTATAAAAATGCTGATATGGAAAATTGGTGATTGCAGCTTATAGTTTGATATAATCACATTTAGAAAAAAAATTATGGAACTAACAGAAGAAAAATGACAGGACCATGAATTTTGAAATTCCCAGAAACCAAGATTTGATTTCAAAGTTAATTTAATCCGTATGCATACCAGGAGGAATGCTGGTGTTAACGACACAATTTAAATATCAGAGTATAGCTGAAGATGAAATTGATTGCTTTTGAAATTAGACAGATGAGAAATATATAATTTTATGAAATGAAGTGTAAAAATTTCCAAATGTTACCAGTTCTAGTAAATACTGTTACTTACCTTAAGATTTTCCAATCTATTTTGCATCCCTGTATGAGAAAGAGGAAGGGATCCAGTTTCTGAAATCGCAGTATGAATGTCACTAAAGATAGTTTCGATTGTCTTCACCTGGTTTTCATACACTGTTGTCAACGTGGCTATTCTATTCAAGAAATCTTTCCATGTTTCCAATCCTGCCTGCAGGTTACTGATTCTTTGAGTAACAGATGCATGTTCCATTCGAATTGAGGTTGCAAGGGCATCGTCACAGAACTCAAGCAGTTTTTCTTGTTGTTCTCGCAGGTTTTCTGCTTGAACCTCTCCAGTAGGAACTTTATCCAGAAGACACTGTTGAAATCAAACAAAATCTATCAAGATAGATCCTTGTAATGTTAAATTAATCAAACTTATGTCCTAATTTCTCCAGAATCGTTTAACTTAATGTAATGACATTTTATATACAGAATGTAAATAACAGATGATTGAGCTTACATTACTGAATAAAAAATCTTATAATTTTTTTTCAACATTAATTGTTTTCCTAGGAAATATTAGGGGGATTATTAGGGAAATGATTGACTACCTTGATTAAAAGCACCAAAAAAAAAGAAAAATTACTTTTGTAAATATAATTACTGACTGACTGGTCAGATTACTCACATCCATTTTATATGTGAGGGTCATAACAATCTAGAATCCCAGTCGGATCTTCCTCAAATGGAAACCTCGAGAGGCCAATTATTTCTAGAAAGAGGAGAAGCATCAAGAAGTTCTGAGTGGGCCCCACCGACTCATCAGTTTAGAACTCAAAAATCCCATTATACCATATAAGTCACGATTTTATTCCCATCATTGCCCGTGAAATTCAAAGGCAACATTTGAGCAACAGATCAACAAGTGCATCAAAATACATATATATGTAGTTCTTTTTAAAAATATATATACAGTATATATATGAAAGATATGGAACAAATTAATTAGAATTTGACATAAAAATAACCTAAAAATTGTGGTATAAACACTATGGATCCTGCAAAAAAGCTATGAATCACGGGGAAACCAGAATTGCCAACATATCAGAATATTTGCATATTCTATGAAATAAAGACAATGATATCAAGTGTCATGAAAGCTCACACTGTCTCCAATTCCACCAGGATAGAGCACTGTAATGTCCTACAGCATCTTAAGATACATTTAGTAAACTAACTAACTCACTGGCACTATTAAACCCATTAGTTCATAGCCGCATGGACATAATCTCTCCATACATCCCTATCCTGAGCTAATGTTTTCCAATCATCCCCTATATATTCTAATGTCCTCAAATCATGGTTAATGTTATTCTCCCACCTCATTCTTGGTCTACCAACAGGAAATAAATTTAGTAACAAACTAAATTATAGCCAAACTACCTAAATTTTTAAGCAATATAGAAAAATGTATTGAAATGTAAGGAAATGTAAATTGTCATAACTGAAGGTATTTATTTCTACACACTTCTTGAAGATAACAAAACCAATCAGCAAGGGTGTTGTTTGGTAGTTCATCTTAATCCGGATATATACACTCCTATTTTGCAGCCATGTTAACAATGTAATGCTGATAACAACTTGTCATAATATAAAAAAAAACATTATCGGTACTAATTGTTGAATAAAAAAATTAACATAGTATGTAGTAACGAGCAATGTCATCAGATGTCACAATGCAAGAAAAAACATGGTACCACAAACATAGCAAGCCAGGTAATTGATAGCAACCTGTGGCCCATTCTAACATGCACAGTGCAACATTTCCCTATATTAGCCAGTATTGTAAATGGAATATTCTACCATTAATAACAGTTTTGAAAACACTTCTATCATCTTCCATCTCATTTAAGAAATCTGCCTATCCTGACATTCAGGAAAATCTACAGTATGGATCATTTTTATGATTGAAATCAATTTTAATAATTTTTGTTGTGATGCTACGTCTTTGGTCTTATCAACTTATCTATTTACTTGATACACAATATCAAATATGAAAGTTACCTGAATTCGTCTGAGCATGTTTGGAACACGTCTAGTATGTATGTATCGCAGTTCCAATTTTCCTTTCTCACGTTCAGTATCACGTAACCAGCTAAGTAACCTCGTGTGATCTTGTCGATAATTATCCCAAGCTGCAAGTCTGTCTCTAACTTCCTGATGGCGCTCCATGATTCTTGACAAAGTTTCATTGTGAAGATTTGTGAGTGAGTTAAACTCCTCTGCCAGAGATAACTCTGTTAACTCTCTACCAAGTTTCCCTTCAGCATCATCACCTTGAGACAGTATTGTTGTTTGTTGATTAGTAAGAAGGTTTTGGTGAACCTGAAAAACACAACATAAATAAATAAACTAAGACAAAAATCAGGAATTTATCAGATAAAATATGAAGATTGTGAAAAAATCTACAGAGGAAAAAGAAATCTGAACATCAGAATGAAGGAATACCTCTGGAATGTAAACAAATGGGGAAACAGAGAAGTATGCAACAGCTATGCGTGGTGTGCCCTATTTAACACTCCTAAGTAATAATTAACATATTTTCTTTTCTCTGTGTTAAAATTCATATTATCTTAATTTTGTGAACTTGATTCGCCATAAAAAGTCACACTTTTCCAAAAATTCCATGGTGTGACAGGCCTAGAAGGGCCTTGGCCTATCAGCCATGAGCTGGCCTTACACCCACATGTGTTAAATGACAGAGGTAGACAATCATCTACCCTACAGGAATGATATGTGGGTTTCACAGCTGTTATAGCTTTTTCAACATGGAGCTGCTACTAATTCCTCATAAAGGGTGGGCACTGGTCCCATACTGGCCAAAATCACATGAGAAAATTTCTTCCCCCATGGGGACTTGAATAAGCACAAGTCCTGTAGCTCTGTACCAAGCCATCATGCCTTAAAACACTAAGACATGGTGCAAAATATGCCATAATCACCTTCCAAATCACTCAAGATTCGTCTTTAAACATTTTAATCTCCAAGTCATGTTAACCCTCAGTCCAATATCTATGGACATGTGAAAGTGTGTTTTAACTATCTGTGCATGTTCAGTGTTTTCCTCACAATCTAGAGTCAATTACAGTTGTATTGAATGAGTTCCACAGCTTGTTGGACCAGTGAACTGGTTCTCTATCAGATGAAATCACATCCTGATCTCCTGTGCATGAGCAGCTATTCAAAATTTATTCATCTGGCTGGAATAAATCTATACAGTTCTTTTTTTAAATCTACTTTTATATGACATAGAACTTTGAATGTACACTTGTCTGATCTGAATTAGGATGTTAAGCTTTGATATAAAGATGTACATCTTAATTTATATTTATATTTATATATATATATATATATATATATATATATATTTAAGAATCAAATGAATCGTGAATTCTTCTGTTTTCAACAGATGATGATGGGGAAGTTTGATCTCTGATACTGCAGTTCACGATTCATTTGATTCTTATTAATTAAAGCTCATAATGTTAAAATTCCCAAATTTATTATATTAAAAAAAATATACAGGGTATAAATGATTTATACCGCATAAATTTAACTACGTATAGAGGGGTATTATATAAGCATTTTGAGATAATGAACTAATGGACTACGAGGAAAAATGGGCGACATTTGATACAGATAAATCAATAGGAGAGCATACTAGGAGAGAAAATTATACAATAATAAAACTTCATATCTTAGTCATAAACAATAATAATTCATATCTTAGTATTAATTCCGAGATCCTGATTACGGTATAATTCATTTACACTCTGTATATTTACATAAAAATCCAGAATGTATTAATTACAAGCCTCTACTGATTAAATTACCTCACAGAGATGTTGATGTTCTGTCAACCTGTCGTAGTCATCAGGTATAGAACCTGAAAGGAATGACTGTACATGATGCAGGTACTCCTGCCACAGCCTCAGAGCTGCTGCCCCATCCTGACTCTTCACTAGACGTGCAGATAAACGATGGTACTGTTGGAATGTTTCTCTGAACACTTGTTGCCACAACTGAAACAAACCATGCTATAAGATAATCACAAACAACATCAATTGTCAATACATAATTTAGTATACAAACTTTCATTACGATTCATTTTACTTCCAATGAAAGATAAAAAAAGGTGTGTATGAGTGCTTTTTTGACTGAAGAAAGTATATACAATACCTGAAAATTTAAAAAGAAATTGAGGTAGAAATAACCTAAAAAATTCTGCACACACTGCATACCACTCATGGGAATTCTCTAAGTGCATGCCGTTACCATTCTGTACTGAATACGAGAATTCTCATGTTTCACGCAAAGTGGCTTTTTACACCATCTGTTTAAGATAATTCTGTACTTTTTCAACATGGTGACTATTGTAAGCATAGCTTCAACACAAAAGAAGAATATATATATTTGTTGTATGTTATTGTAGCCTTTACGAACTGTTTTCATCTTTGAAACATTCCTATGCCAGGTGCTACAATTCCAGATTCTGATTTCCGATCTGGGAAAATGGCAGCTTGTAAACATACTGATATGTTTAGTGATAGTCAGGGCAACAATGACTAGTTCAGCATTTCAAATAAGAAGGTGAATAGCTAGAAGGAATGATAACCGACAAATATAACAAGAATAAAAACTTAATTTTTTCCTTGCTCTCAAAACTGCAGATTTTCACTATAATCTAATAGGATTACCCATTAAAGTTTGTTAAAAATCATCAATGGTTAGTGGATATATGATTTTTTTAAAGCTTTCATGTACATTAGAAGTTTATATTTAAAAACAGTCGGGAACTGACATTTAAATCCAGTAACAATGCATTAACAATAAGTAACATTGAAAGATAGCTATGAATTATAGGATAGCCTACGTAAAACAAAAAGAATGATGAGCCTCATGGGCTAGTGATCAGAGCTACAGTTAATGGGGTCCTGGGTTTGAATCTCAGTTAGACCATACAAATATTTTTCTTAAAGGGATTTATTTCTGTAGGCTCTCATTGTCTGGATTTAGGTTATGTTTAGGTTTAAGGACTCTCCTAGTGCTTCATTATCATTCATCATCTATCATATCATTGGGGTAACATAACTCCGCCTTTAGAAATGGGTTACAATTCCGCCTTTCCAGGAGAGATTACCGGAAATGTCATAGGACAATCTGGTGGCATTGGTAAAAAAAACTAAATGAATAACCCACATCAGTCTGAAAGTTAAAAAGTATTGAAAATAACTCACCCTTACCTTTATGTTTGTCCATTTTGTGTAGTAAATGTTATTGTTAAGGTTCACAGCCAGTCATTTGTGCTAATATAGCTAATTACTTTATATTGGCATAAATATAGAATTGGTATTAAAAAAACTAAATCTGATTTAGAAATTATTACTAATTTCTATAAATATGACATACCTGTAAAATTTCAACGACTGATGTTTCTGGTTTTGATGAGACTGGTACTAGATCTATGCTCTTCTCTTTCAAACACTGTAGCTGGCCTTCTGTCTTGCTTAAAGCTATTAAGTGATTGTGAAGGGCTCCAAGTTGATTTTCAATATCTTTTTTCATTTGATTCTTCTACAGCTGCCAGACTCTGCAAAAAAAAAAAAAATAATGTTGTTTAATTCTAGCCATTCTCTCTATTTGAAAAATAAAACACTACTCTCTAGAGATTTCCCATGATCATAAAAAGATCAAGCTTAAGAAAATGTATTTGAGCAAAATTTGTCAGCTCTTACACATCCAGGTTAGAACGGTGATGCTAATGACCTGAGATGTTAAAGAGCACACTAAATTAAATAAACAATGTGAGGCAAGGCTGGCTTTTCAATTTCACAGACTTCAAGCCTCGCCTTATATGGTTCAAGGGAAGAGCATTTCAGATGTGTATGCAATACTTTTCTATAAGGATCGATTCAAGAGAGATAAGACTGGGCTTCCAGATAATTTGAACCTTGCTCATAAAGAAGATGTGAGTTGATCAACCAGTCAAACACAAGAAGAGTCATGATCTAAATAGCATAGTGTGTCTGAAGGCAAAGATAGTGTCTGGAAGTTAGTGTGAAGAAGTAAACTAGAAGAGCAATTGTGCTTGTGAAAGACTCAAAGCAGAATAATCATATGTATTTGTATAGTGAATTATTGTCAAAAAATAAGAAGACTGACATTTTTGAATAAACTACTATGAAGTTAAATTAAACAAATTCTATCACCACCGCAGCTAGTCACAATATTATTAAGAGATTGGATTGGAAATAAACTGTCCATCTTATCTAATATTTTGTAACCTGGACAGGTTTCCAAGACAGTCTTGTAGGAAAATAAGAGGGAAAGCGCCTATTAGGTAGATCAAGAATGAAATGCAAAAATTACATTTTTGCACGGTAGTGCATTTTGTCATACTTACAGCACTGGCGACCATGATTGAAAGTTCAACTTCGTACATTTTGGGGTTGCCAACCTAAATAACTATACTGTAATATTACATGTTACAAACACGTGTGTGGGAAGTAAAACCACTGCCCTCTGAGTATACTACATACAAAAGTATATACAAAAAATATCCAAAAGGTAGTGTTAATATACATTATACTAAACAAATCACTGAATTTTAAATAAACTGAACTTTATTTGAAACAATATAAAACAATAAATACTTGCCACCATTTTATCACTAATTGGTCTCGGGCCTCCTGTAGTTTCAACTAATAAACATTGCCCACACTGTTAACGTTAGTCAATTGTTTATAATGAACGCAAATATTTCCAACAAATATATTATTTTACTATTATTTATTATTTTGAAAACCCCATCGCGCAAAAAATAATGTGCAATGCACGTTTGTGAAGTGTTTTACAAAATCTCGGAAATTAAAAACCTCGCTATCGCTCGGTTTTTAAACATTTTCCTCGCTTCTGTAAAAACCACTTCCCAACCTCGCATCGTAATATACTATAACCATGATTTGTGAGAGATAGACTATACAAAGAATGATTGGAAAATATTAGCTCACAGTTATTAACTTATGGGTTCGATAGTTCCAGTTAGTTAATGAACATCCATCCGTCCATCCATAGTAATTCTGCCCCGAAGGCAGGTCGTTCACTGCAATCATAGCATTTTTCATGCTATGCTTGCAGCTTTACTAGGGAATTGTAGGTGTGGTAGCTTCCCGTAGCTTTCCACACCGGTGAAGGATGATGATAATGATAAAGATGCTGATGATGATTGCCATATGATTTCGGGGACCGTTTGGGCCTTAAAGTTTTCCTGACATTTGTCTTACAGGTGAGGAAAAACCCCGATAAAAACTGCCCCGACCGGGGATCGAACCCGGGCCCGCTGCGTGACAAGGCAGCACGCTACCTCGAGACCACAGCGGTGCGTAATGAACATAGTAGAATAAAATGATACCGGTACCTATAATACAAGGTATGAGATGCTTTATTTGTAAGTTCGATAAAATTTTTAAGCGAATATAATTCGCGGGCCCGACTTACTTATAAAGGAAAGTTTCATCTTAGAGACATACATGTAGGAATTCATCTCTTGGAGTCGCGGCAAGTCTCACGTGACAAATAGACGACGTAAAACTCGCGAAATGAATGACCTATATCTTCAAGGTCGTTCGTTCCAGGAGAATTAGAACCATTTCCTTGATTCGTTTCGTGAAGGTCACTGCAGCTGTCAGCAGTCAAGGGGTGGTGGGGGCGAGAATTAAAAACAGCGGGGAGAAAAGTTGCGAGCGAGTTCCTCAATTACAGTAGTCACGGCACGGAAACTGCTCGTAATATACACGCAGAAACCAAATTTGTTCAATGCGTCACCCACCATCCTTTACTCAGATACCCTATACGTATCAATTATCTTCCATAAATTGGGAAACAACCAGTAAATTAAACCTCCTATTCGTAACCGGGATGAGATGAGATAAGGCCCTATTATTGGCCTGTGATATACAAAAACCAGATCTTCGCACCATAACAGGTGCAAATCAAATGGATGACATGAGCATGGAGATATGGCGGAATTGTGTTTTAGAAGGGAAGGCGGGAGAAAAATCTGCCCTCCCTCCGGTATTACGAGCTAATACGTGATTGGTGATGCTAGTTATCCTCATCACCATCATCAACACATATTGATAGTATCAATGAAAATATTTAATGCTATTCTCCCACCTCATTCTTGGTCTACCAACTGGGCATTTTCCCTCTGGTTTTCCTACAAGAAGCTTCCATGCACATCTTTCATACCCCATTCGTGCCACATGGCCTGCCCATCGCAGTCTATGAGACTTAACTGTTCTTATTTTATATTATTCCTATAAATACGATAGTTCACTCTTTTGTAGTCTTCTCCATTCAACTGTCTGTTCATCTCTCTTCGGTCCAAAAATTTTTCCTAGGAATTTCATTCACAAATACTCGTTATCTCCTTTCCTCCCTTAAAGCAAGAGTCCATGTTTCGCATCCATATAACTGGTAGAATAATGGTTTTATATACTTTCAGTTTAACGTTTTTTCTTAAAGGAGTTGGGACGTCAAGAGTCTCTGTAATGCATAATAGCACGCATTTCCAGAATTTAACCTATGTTTAATTTCTTTGTGCATCTCATTCCTATTTGTGATTATTGTTCCTAGGTGTTTAAATTCAGCCATTTCCTCAAAATTTCCCTCATTTGTCATTAGCTGTCCATATTCACTTTCAGTCCCAATTTCTTAGTGTGTGCGTGTTGGTCTTTAGTATCTCTTCGCTATCGCTCAATAGTACTGCATCATCAGCATAAACTAACAGCTTATTAATACCACAGAGTTGTAGCTTTCTTCATCCTCTAAAAGATTTGATGGCATGTTCTAGTACAAAATTAAATAACAGAGGAGATAGTGTATCTCCTTGCTTAATAATAATAATAATAATAATAATAATAATAATAATAATAATAATAATAATAATAATAATAATAATAATAATAATAATAATAATAATAATAATAATTCGTATTATTATTATTATTATTATTATTATTATTATTATTATTATTATTATTGTCTGATATCAATAGCATTATTACATCGCCACATTTTAATTTGTGTTGAATACGTGAAGGAAGATGAACCTGGTCAAGGTAATCAGGAGAATGATGCAAACGTAAAAATAGAAGCTCACCGACGCATAAAACAAAACTAAATCCTGTCATTTCTCTGCGAAGCACACTACATGTCCTGGCAGAGCCATTAAGGAACCAGTGCGATTTTGTTTATCGACCTACATATAAAGCAGGTTATTTGAAAGGCAATAACCATCTTAAAAATAGTAAAGTCTTCCATAGAATGTCAATTAAGTAAACCTTCAGAAACCGCCACACCCATACGACGTGACCTTTCCTACGACCTCCCCTTCACAACGATAACAAATGACAAGGGTGCAAACAATAAGAAAAAATACACGGGGAAAATTTTATATGAGTAAACCATTGTCAACTTTGTCATTTTCACAAAACCTCAATCTTCACATAAATCATGTGTTTTCTTTCTGTCCTGATCGGTCCCCGTGGTGTGGTCCACGCTAGTGATCCGGGTTCCAAACTTGATCAGCACTTCTTACAAGTCGGTAGTAAAAAAAATCGGAATCAACTAATTTTATACTTAATTCTAATTATTATGACTTTTTTAAATTATTTATAATAATTAAGGACACACTTAGCTTTAAAAATTACAAATATTGTTTATATATCTTGCACAATTCAGTCTAAAATATTGTTTAAATAATTGAAGTTTGGCCTTCGTATACATTCAGGTAGGGTTTTCTCATCTTCTCTAGCAAATAATAAAGTAACATTTTAACTACAGTTAATCATATGTATGTACTCATGAAAAGGAACACTTGGTGGGTTTTGAGTTATAAAAATTATTGATATGTATTTTATTTTAATCAAAAGTGAAAAAGGCTGGTTACGAGTGAGACATTCCATACGAAATCGGCAAAAACATTGTGAAAATTGAACTCACATCTTTAAAAGTTTACATTTACATAGTACTTAATGAGTAATAGACCTGTCAATTTATCGTATTGTTTTAAATAGTCTCTTTTATGAAATAAATTTCTCGAAGTATAACTACTCCCTCAACTTGAAAAGATAGTCATATTATAGATGATTTTATGCTCTATCGCTTGAAAATTAGTATGTTAATATTTACGTTTTTCTTAAGGGTGTAAATGCAATTAATATGCAATTGACCTTTCCCCACCAAAAATTCTATAAAATAAAAAAAACACATTATTACCTAATGACCAGTTAATTATTTGTAAATAATATTAAAGTGGTGGGATGAAAGGAAACTACCAAAAATAATTATTTTCCCTAAAATCTCCTATGCATAGACTGCCTGCAATACCTTTCGCGTGAGTAGAGATAGCTCGCTCGTACAAACAATGACGGAACTACTTGGCAGTAGTCCTTTGTGCACTTCCAAACATTTTTAATTGCTATTATCATTACATTTTTTAGTGTCATTATTACTATTATTACATCATCATCGTGGACTCTGCACGCCTCCAATTCCGAGGTTCGCGGGTTCAAATTTGATAGGAATCAATGGAATTTTAAAGGCGTAACAAATTCTGAATGTAGCTTTCTCCAGAGGAAAGGAAATCCGTGAGTCTCGTGTCGTAGATTTACGGTACGTACGAGAACTTTGCGCTTGAAATAAATTACATAATGACCTCACATGTTAGTGAGCATCATTAAATATAACAATCATTATTCATATCTCCAGAAGGCGGTTAATTTTGTGCTGATTTTGGCTAATGTATAATTTAATTTAAATTACTAAGCACCTACGAAATCAAGCGTATAAGCCTATTAAAAATTATTTTCTAGGGAGTACTCTTGTAATGTGTTTTAATATTCTGTACTTGTACAATACACCATGTTGAATATTGCATATTTTTGCCGATATCCAGTGTTCTTGGGATAACCCGAATTCCTCATAGATCCGTGGAGGGACAGATCTGAAATTTTTAAAACTATTCTTATGGCGTCGTCCGAGTGGATTGAAACACTTTCCATTCACATAACACCAGTTAGGCTTATTCATAATAGACAGTATAATTATATGTACACTAAGAAAATAATACAACCCCACCTAGGGATGTATGGAGAGCTTAAATCCGCGCATGTTTATATTATGTAATTATATTTGCAACAACTGAACGAATGGACTCCTATTGTCTGGCGTGTGCTGCTAGCCTAAATTAATTAAGTATGATTTTTAAATTTTCGTTTCAATTCCTACACCTTTAGAGCATAATAGTGACTAAACACTTGCCTTACCTGAAAATCTGCATTTACCGCGACGAACTAAACATGGCGGCTGCTATCAATTTTTAATTTCGGATTTCATGTAAACCCCCACTTCTAACGGTTGGATTTCGCTGAGTTTTGGATAATACCTACCTCGATTTATTTTAATATAATATGCTGAGTTACGCTGTGAAACATCGAAAATTGCGATTGCTAGAGTGATTTTTAAATTATCGTTTCAAGTGAACTCCTACACCTAACTGTTTTTAAAACATAATAGATGGCAGCTAAACATTCGCCGTACCTCAAGATATGTATGTACAAATTTTCATGAACATCGGTTGAGCGGATTGGAAGTCTATAAGGGACAAAGAAATAAACATCCATTTCTATTTTCCAATAAATATATACACACGCATTAGACAAATTTTTAAATTATTTGTTTTATTGTCTAGGGAAGTAAAGTAGGCTATGCTTCTAGATACAGTACCTATGTTCTTTTGGCCAAAGTTCAGACATATATTATTCCACTATCATTATCTTGTTATGTTTTAAATAGACCGTGTAAATTATGAAAAACAAAGTAGATTCCATCTGGAATCGAACACAAGATGTACTGGCGTTACGCTATGAAAAGAACGTAGTGACAATAATAACTGGTGTTGTCTTGAAATCAGATGCAAGTTGTTGAGAGAGAGAATGTTACCTTGTGAATAGTGCGAGCAAACGTCTTTCTGTCTTCAATAATAGTAGGCCTACTTGACCCATTCTTTCTTTGGGTAAGTGGTAAAATGATCCAGACCTTATGAGGGCCTTAGAGTAACAGGAGGTTAATACTTTCTCCTTTTTAAACAATCAGCACGAGATCTGAAGTCCTGCGCGATGGCCGCATTTACCGCCAAAATCAACATCTTGCACTCATTTCTTTTAGAGGCTAAGTCTACTCCTAGCATGGAGCCGCCAGATGATTTAGGCCAGTTTAAAAATCTGGACTCGAATCACCGACTTTCTGGCTTGTACGTACTACCATATCCAACAATGCTACGGCGTAAGCGTGCATTATTGGCAAGAAAGTTAAGTTACGGTTGGAATATTTCAGATTCAACATAACATAGATTTATATGATGAACTTACCTGTTGTACAGATGAGAGGAATGATTTAGTTTGAAGAAGATCATCTGTGCAGAGCTCGCTCTTGGCCGCCCTGGTCTCTGCCACATCCGCCAGGGTAGCAAGTGTCTCTCGAACATCTTCGAGACGTTTGCCAAGAGCATCCACTTCCGCCTCCAAAATTCCTCCGGCTTCCAGACCGACGTCTTTAGCTATCTGCGCCACCAGACCCTTCAGTTCTCCCAAACGACTCTTGTGAGAGGCCAGAGTCTCCTCGCACACCTTAACACAAACGAAACATGTTATGTAACTACTGTGTGGCTCAAATTTTAGACCTAGATAGATAGGACGAAATCAAACTATTAACCGATAAATTACATTTCAAATTTCACCGAATCAAGGTGCAGGACAATGTTGTGGTCCTTCCTCTTTGCTCTTTAATATTTACATGAATCACATTTTACGGATATTATGCATTACAGAGACTGTCATCCCAATTTCTCTCAAAAAAGTTAAACTAAACTAAGTATAAAACTATTATTCTTCTATTCATATAATATGAATGCGAAACGTCTCTTACTTAAAGAGGTAAAAAAATCAACATTTGATAAATAGATAACACTAAAAAACTGGGGCTGGAAGTAAACATCAACTAAATATATGGTCACGTATAGAAATACTTTAAATGAATGGACAGTTAATGACAAATGAACATTTTGAAGAAGTGCCCGAATTAAAACTATCTAAAACAATAATTATAAATAGGAATGAGATGCAGGGAGAAATTAAATATACTCTCAACTCCGAAAACGCATGCTATTATTTATTATAGTGACTCACCTTCTCCCAACTTTTTTTAAAAATAAACTATAAATGTATAAAACTGTTATTCTTCCAGTTATATTATATTGATGCGAAACATGAACTCTTACTTTAAATGAGTAAAAAGAATACGAACTTTTGAGAATAAATTTCTTAGGAAAACTTTTGGAACAAAGAAATGGAGAAGACTACATTATCCATATGGGAAACCAGGTATAAGAAGAGTTAGACAAAGATCTCTGGCGACAAATCACTTTGGTTTAAAGGAGAACCACTATAGTGTGGAATATTCCTAATATTATAATAATAATAATAATAATAATAATAATAATAATAATAATAATAATAATAATAATGATAATAATAATAAAGAATGAAAACTGTATTTATTAAAAAATGTACTACAGAGCTCTGAGTAAAAGAAATACTGGGAGACAACACGCTGGAAAGACAACCAACTACTGTAAATAACAACGAGAAGAGGCCCATACACTAATACGTATTGATGACAGTAACAAATATATAAAGATTTATTAACCCATTCGCCTCAAAAGACGAGGTGGACACGCCACCAGTTAAATGGCCTTGAACTCAGAAGACGAGGTACACTCGCTTAACTCTGTGTTATATATTTTGCAATATTTTGTACATCCCTTGGCAGGGTAAACTTTTGTTAACATTTATGAATTGTAGAGGAATGTGTTTTGGCCTTCACCCTTATTGTAATTTCAAGTACAGTTTCCTTTTGTTTGTTTTGAATGTCTTAAAATAGACAATATAATTTATGGTAACTTAAATCCGGTTTGTGGGAAAACGCATTGAGCGTTTAAACCTGAAGCGAATGGGTTAAACACACTGTGTACTGTAACAAATGCCATTATCATTATTATTATTATTATTATCATCATCATTATCATCGTCATTATTATTATTATTATTATTCCATGTGCCAATTTTCAAAGTCCTTTTTCTAAGCTTTAATCGTCCTAGATTGCCAAAAATTGTTATGGAATGGATCCCAATGGAAAGCAGGAAGAGAGGAAGACCGAAGAAAACTTGGATAGAAGGGGTACAAGCAGCTATGAATATCAGAGGAATGGAGGAAGATCAATGGATAGATAGAGAGGAATGGCGTTTGGTTTCCGGAAGACGGCGGCAGCTGCCATGATACCGGATGATGATGATTATTATTATTATTATATTATATTATTATTATATTATATTATTATTATATTATATTATATTATATTATTATTATATTATATTATATTATATTATTATTATATTATATTATATTATTATTATATTATATTATTATATTATATTATTATATTATATTATTATTATATTATATAGGTAGCGTGCTGCCTTGTCACGCAGCGGGCCCGGGTTCGATCCCCGGTCGGGGCAGTTTTTCTGGGTGAGGTTTTATCGGGGTTTTTCCTCACCTGTAAGACAAATGTCAGGAAAACTTTAAGGCCCAAACGGTCCCCGAAATCATATGGCCATCATCATCATCCTTATCATTATCACCATCATCATCATCATCCTTCACCGGTGTGGAAAGCAACGGGAAGCTACCACACCTACAATTCCCTAGTAAAGCTTCAAGCATAGCATGAAAATGCTATGTTTGCAGTGAAGGACCTGCCCTCAGGCAGAATTAATATGGATGGATTATATTATGTTTGTGGCAAGTCATTCGCTCAGCCTTTTATTTCAGATGATATGCCGGCCCACTCAGAAATAATAAATATTTTTACTTAGCGAAAACTAGAGTTAGTAGGCAGTTCAGTAGCGTGGAGTAGGCAGCCAGTAGTCGGTTGCGAGTAGAGTCGCGACTGGCGAATGTGCCGGCAGAGACGACACATCGCTTTGTATAAGTTACATCGCTTTGTTGAGTGTTATAAACATTGTTAGTTCTGACCCACCAACAGCTTTCGCGTCAAATCGTCGTCTAACACGACGGCAAGTGTAAACAACGAGTGACAATAAAAGTGCATCATCCAGTGGAATTGATCACAGGAAGCCTAATATATATCTCCCCAGTGAATATCCCTTCTCACGGATTCCCGAGATATAAGTCCATTGTTCTACCGAAACCTGAACCCAACTAGTTCGGAGCACAATTGTTCATGAACCCATATCCTAGGACACAATAAAAAACCTTAAACCCCGACTACAAATCCTGCTTCATATTATATTATATTATATTACAGTATTATTATTATTATTATTATTATTATTATTATTATTATTATTATTAGTATATGACAAAGATTACAATAGTGAAAAAGATTACAATAGTGAACTATACAAAATACAAGGAAACGGCAAAATATAAATACCGGTATATAACAACTATCAAACTTGGCCGACTCAATTGATATGGACATATAGCGAATGACGATAAAAATGTATTCTTAAAAAGGATCCTAAAGGGGAGAAAAGAGAAAGCAGATAAGATCTAGACATGGATAGATGCTAGGAAAATATCCGCAATCAACCGACAAAAGATCGAATTGGAGCGAAGTAAATTAGGGAAAATGTGGATTATTGAACTTAGAACGTTGTTGATCAAACTAGAAATCCGAATAAATAGAAAGAGTTCTTAGACAGGCCAATCTCAATGTTCAATAAAGTTAATAGTTATTTCCAGTAAATTGATCATCAGGACCTTTGTGAGATGACCTTTGAGTTCATTATCATATCAAATAATGCAGCCGACTGTTGTACTCAGATAAATACTGAATAACTTACAATATTAAATATGCAAAACATTTTCAAGTCGGTAAACTGTTAAGTTAAAAATTCTGTATTTATGACTAATCCTTTATTAACAAATACATTAAGCCATTTTAAGTAATTAATTTCAAATATATTAAATTCCATCCATCAATAGTAATTCTGCCCGAGGGCAGGTCTTTCACTGCAATCATAGCATTTCATGCTATGCTTTGCTGCTTTACTAGGGAATTGTAGATATAGTAGCTTCCCGTTGTTTTCCACATCGGTGAAGGATGATGATGATGACCATATGATTTCGGGGACCGTTTGAGCCTTAATGTTTTCCTGACATTTGTCTTACAGGTGAAGAAAACCCCGATAAAAACCTCACCCAGAAAAACTGTCCCGACAGGGGATCGAACCCGGGCCCACTGCGTGACAAAGCAGCACGCTATCTCGAGACCACAGCGGTGGACTATATTAAATTAAACTTCATAAATTGCAATTGATTTTGCGCTGAATGATTTCTTGAAGCTATAACCTGTATCCTAAACTATATTTCCTATATGAATTAGAAATTTACTTCACTGTGAGAGTACAATTGCCGTTCAGACTCGGTCATAAATAGGCCTCGAAAGTTTAGTCTCTAAAAAGTTAGATTAGGCACCTACAATAGGCTGTAAATATGTAAAATAGCTTCTGAAAATTCGTACTTAAAATAGTATGAATTTTCAAGCTTTTAAAATATAATATTTTATGGAATATAAAAATTAATAAAAGGATTGAAGTTAATTATTTTTTTATTTAGGAATATTCCACATTACAACGGTATTCCATCAACCTAACGTGAGTTATCGCCATAGATCTGTGTCTAATGAATATTCTTCTTTAAAAACCCTTGCTTCCATAAGTCTTACTTCTCCTAGTAAATCTACTTATTGATCACAAAATAAAATTGTTTCCAAAATATGCGGCTCGAATGGGGAATGAAAGAAAAATCAGCGATAGAGCCCAGCAGTTAGGCCAAGAATGAGGTGGGAGAATAACATTAATTTGAGGGGTTTTAAATTATACAGGAGATGATTGGAAAATGTTAGCTCGTTATAGAGATGGGAAATTTTCTCATTAAATTTCGGCCACATGGGACACATGCCCACTTACCATCATTGGGCATCCAGGTTGATAACATATGGGGTTCGCGACATGCTGACCATATGCCACCCTTTACACTGGTCGAATTATCGTTCTCTTCTGTTATTAACACATGTGGATGTGAGGCAATTTTCAGTGTTAATTATCCATTTAGGCTTAATTCGCGATGTGGGTAACAGTTCTCATCAACAAAATACAATATGAGGTTTAAACCAGATCAGATCGGCGGATTCTAAGTTAAATATTTTGCTCCTAAATAAGTTTTTAATATAGAAATGATAAAAGTAAATACATTTTACTGATAAAATAATTCAACCTTTTGCCGAGGATGGGACTAGTCCCGTAAGGCTTTAAATGTTTTATCAGTTTGGGAGACGAAACTTCAAAGGTATTTAACATTGTAATCGTATATTATATTTTTATAGTCTAATAACAAGTAAAAGTAAAGTGATCCCACAACAGGCCTCAGGAGGCCCTTGGGGTAGTAGAAGGTTAAGGCTCCCACTTTTTCTAGACAATCGGCACTTTATGTCAGCCGGGTTGTCAGCCCTGCGTGACGGCCGCCTTTACCCCCAGAAGAAGCGTCTGGTACTCATTTCAGTTAGAGGCTGAGTCGATCCCAGGGCCATAGTGCCGCCAGAGGGTTTGGGTCAGTTTAAAAATCCTGACCCCAACGGGACTTGAACCCTCCACCCTTCGGCTTGTAGCTCAGTGCCTTAACCACTACGCTACGGCGTGCCCCTTTATAGTCTAACACCTAACACAATTTTACCAACAACTTTATTAAAATTATTAAATTTCTAACGTTTAATGACATACAGCTGTAACAAAAATATAGAGGTAAATAGTAGCCTGAACACACACAGGCACGCACTCACTCACACACATATAAGATGAAGTTTTGGTAATTTGGCGGTAAAGTTTATTTCGTGATCAAATATTTAATTTTCTGAAAGATAAATAATTTTCCAAGTTCTATTTAGTGTTGCCTACGTTATAAGGTACACTATTATTTCTTCGTTAAGACGAAATAAATCACAATGAAAAAACGTAGTAACTAAATGGCTCTATCGAACCCGTAGGCTCATGGCCCCGCGGACATAAGATCTCCATATATCCCTATCCTGAGCTAATGTTTTCCAATAATCCCCAGTATAATCTATTACCCTCAAATCATGGTCAATATTATTCTCCCATCTCATTCTTGGTCTACCAAGTGGGTGTTTTCACTCTGATTTTCCTACAAGAAGCTTCCATGCACCTCTTTCATTCCCTATTCGTGCCACAATAATAATACAAAATATTACAATATTTCATTTAAAAAATATATATCACGAAATAAACTGTATCGACAATTTACCTGTCTTTACTCCTTATAGTAATAATAACCTGAAACTTGTAAGTTACTGAATTCACAATGAAAATACAAAACATACAATAATCTAGTTTGAGTTGCAAAAAGTATATACGTAATTTACTGTTATACATAAAGCGGAAATACTGTATCGCAAACTGCAATTTGATAACAATAATTTCCTTGATAACAAGTTCAGGATGTAGGAGCTCAACAGCACACTTCACGTGCCTCCATACTAAAATGTTCCTATGGGTCTAGGATGAATTAATGAACTTTATATGCTCGGCCTACCTTAATCATTTCGTCTAAGTCTGGCA
Source organism: Diploptera punctata (assembly GCA_030220185.1). NCBI lineage: Eukaryota > Metazoa > Arthropoda > Insecta > Blattodea > Blaberidae > Diploptera > Diploptera punctata. The sequence goes on along the minus strand of JASPKZ010003046.1, from coordinate 2,728,349 downwards.
AATCCATGTTCGCTATGATGAATGATAACACACACACTTCGCTCAACTTGGCACGCGATTGTTTCCAGCTTCTCTATTTCCTAAGTTTCCGCCGCCTTCTATTTTCCAATCCCAGCCCGGAACATTATCAAGTTTCGCAATTTGAGAATTTCAACGAGTTTATGTAGTTTAGAGATAACACTGACAGGTCAGCTGTGTCGTGAACTGTTCGAAGCATTGTGATCACGCCTTCAGGTAAGTATAGACATCCGTTCTTTGTCATACAAACAAGGAACATACAAACACTCGATAACCATCGCTATGTTAACCTTAACTGTGTTGTAATAACAATTACGCTACGATTTATCTACGCCGATTAGCGACTCCATACCCGTTCTCCTCCACATGGGGCAAGCGTCTTTAAACCAAACAAATTTAGTTAGGTTTATTTCCCTACAAATGTCATCGAGTGACAAATAGCTCATCATTTCAAAGAGAGATTTATTATTCAACAAGGCATTACTTAGATGGGAAATGTCAATTCAATTTTTCTCAGTGTTTGATTTAGGACTGTGATTCTTTTACGAGCCTGAAAATCTTCTGGCCTGGAACCTACGACTTAAAGTCCACTGTCGAGTTTCAACACGTGATCATTGAGACCAGAGGCAAAGAACCTATCCGTAGACTATCGAGACTGATTTGCCAGTTCCATGGCGCAAAACATTTCAGGGAATTCCGAAGGAATGTAGCTATTCAGGTTTATTAATGAAGATTTCATGAAAAAAAAAATCTTCATCGATACTAACAAACTTATTCGAATTATCGAACCCGGAGGTACATACCCGCGCGGACATAAGGTCTTCATACATCCCTATTCTCAGTGTTTTCTACTCATCCCCATGTATAATTGATTTCCCAAAATCATAGTTAATTTCTCCCATCTCTTTCTTTGTCTACCCACTAGGCTCTTCCTGTTGGTTTTCCTACAGAAGCTTCCACATCCTTCTCATTTCCCATTCGAGCCATATGAACTGCTCTCGCAATCTATGAAACTTACTGTACTGATTAAATCTATTTTTTTCCCCATAAACATCATATACCTCACTGTTATGTAGCTTGCTACATTCAACTCTTTGTTCCTCTTTGCTTGATCAAAAAAAATTCCCAACTACATTATTCTCAAACACTCGTAATCCCTTCTCCTTCCTCAAAGTTCCAAACTATGTTACGATCTAAATAATGTATCTTGGAAAAGTAACCGTTTTATATATTTACAATGTAACTTATTTTTTAGAACATTTGGGATGACAAGAGTCCCTATATATAATAGTATGCGCCAAAATAATCATAAAATTAACATGACTAATAAAACCATTAGAACACGTCACTTTTCCTAACTTACTCGTATAAAGGTCAATGTTTCTTCACATATGGTGATGAGTAAATATATGTAAACACTATGAAAATGAATACAGGCGCCATCTTAAGTAATATACCACACTTATCTCCCAGTCTATCATCAACCATAGAGAACGTCATTAACTGCACTTCACAGGCAGAAAAGGGAAACTTCTCACACTAACTCCAACTTACAATGAACTACAGTTGAAATGGAATAAGAGTGTATCAGATATATCTACTAGAACGAGTCTAAGTCTATTAAATAAATATAAAATATGTTCTCATTATTACTTGCTTTAACCTTAATAGTAAATCTTATAATTTACGTTTTACGAAACTTGAAGAAAAAAAAACTCAGGCAGAAAGTAAATAGAAACAGTAGAAATAAAATTGTTCCTACCATTAGCAGGTTAAACAATCATGGGAAAAGTACAACGAAGATATACGAATTGAATTAGGAATATTCAATCTTATATACAAAATGTCAAGAAGTAATTGACATAATTAGAGAGAAAATATCCATTTGAGTTGGGGTTTGAACTCAAGATTTTCAGCTTTACCCACTGGAGCTCTATCTTTAAGCTACTTAGGCGAAACTTGGGGATTAAAGATGGGAGAATATCTGCTTGCTCCAGGAGGTAAGCCTAATTAATTCAAAGGTAGAGCGCCAGCGAATAAAGCTGGAGATCTTGGGTTCAAATCCCGGCCCAGGTGCTTATTTTTCTCTCTAATTCTGTTAAACATTTCCTACAGACGGCTTGTCTGGAAACATTACATTTCCATATAAGAAGTAATTAGTACAAACGCGTAGCAAAAATGTCGCCAAATAGAATTCCAAATGTTTAATTCAACAACAGTATTCCTTTTATTAGTATTTACAATTTTAATCGAACAAATCTACATCTCATATTGATTACTGACTTTTAAAGAAATTATCACTAAGGTATATCGTTTTATTTTCATTTTCTATCATTTTCTGACATCGGAAATTCATTTAGAATAATTTTCGGAATTATTCAAATATCTCTCTATATTTGATATAATACAAATGGGGCACTGAAATGAGCATCACAACAGTACATTTGATGTCTTACTGACACGATGTTATTAATTTAATATTAAAGATAAGAAATTCAACGTATTGTGGGAAATAATGAAGGCAAGAGGGTACCCGGCTCAACTTATAGAAGGAATAAAAAGCCTTTATAATGGCACGAAAATTATCCTTAATTTAGATATTATTCCTGAGAAGAAATTTTAATAAATTAAGGAGTTCGACAAGGGTGTACATTATCACCTACATTGTTTAATATATATTTTGACGAGGTTTACGAAAATGGAAAAAATCAAGTCCAATAGGAATACAAATTAATAAAGAAAGGTATATGAATATTTTAATGTATGCAGACGATCTGGTAATTGTACAGAAGTCAGAGGATGATTTACATGTTGAATCAATTAGGACTATTATAATATCAAAGTCTCAACTTCAAAAACTAAAATTATGGCTTTTCAGGGCAAAGTGCCAGTCAGAGCAAAAATAGTAATCAATAATGAAATAATAGAACAGATAACACACTTTAACTATCTTGGTTCAGATATAACATATAGCTATGAATGGGATATACATAATAAATTAAACCCATATCAAATTATGTGTGGCATCATAAGAAGAACCCTCCGAAAGACACGAAGAGAAACTCAGCTCAGGTTTTATAAAATTATGGCCGTTCCTGTTCTTTTATATGGATCTGAATCTTGGGTACTTACAAAAAAAAAAGATATCTCACACATTCAAGCCGCTGAAATGAAAATTTTAAGATCCGTAAAAGGATGTACACGCATGGATAGATTACACAATGAATCAATAAGAAATGAACTGGAGATATTTTCAATAGTCGATAAACTAGAAGAGCACAAATACCAATGGAACGAATATTTAGACAGAATGGACAATATAAGATTACTCAAAAAGATCAACACCTATAAACCACATGGAAAAACATCTTTGGGACGGCCAAAGAAACAATAGACTTGAGACCGGAGTAGGTCGCATTGACCTAATCCTGGAAAGGAAAATGAATTATTAAAATTCAACGTAGTATGATATAAAATAACATGAATGGAAAAAGTTTACGTATTCGTTGAAAATTATGCCCGCATCTATCGAATCTGACACAAACATTTCAACTCATATGTAAATCATTGCCTTCCATCCATGTACGGTATCGTAATACACTATTGCTTTACACTTCCATTTTAGAGTGCGAATATGTACTATTATCTGTAATTAATGCTGTATTTTAGTGCTGCTGACCATATATTTTAACGATTTCATTTGACCAAGCCTATTGCATTTTGCAGTGTGCTAAATAGCTACGTAGTATAACAATTATTAAATTATTATTATTATTATTATTATTATTATTATTATTATTATTATTATTACAGACATTGTCTCATAAGTAATGTCATTTTTTAACTTATTACACCTGATTTCCCCATTAAGATCATGTAGCTCGTCGTTATGTAGTTTTCTCCATTCAGCTCTCTCTCTGGTCGAAGATATGAACTTATTATATTCATATAATTTATATTAATTGCTCTCGCTTGTTTTGATCACATATATAAATACATTATATAATTAAAATGAACAGATAATGACAAATTATGGAAGTTTTGAAGAAGTGCCTGAATTCAAATACCTATATAAAACGTTATTTTTCCCAGTTATATCATAAGGATGTGAAACATGGCCACTTACTTTAAGAGAGGAGAAAGGTTACGAGTATTTGAGAACAAGTTCTTAGATACACTTTGACTAAAGAGAGACGAGCAGACAGGTGAATAGAGACGACTATATAACAGTGTGCAATGTGATCTTTATGAGAAACCTGATGTAATAAGATGAGTGAAGTCTCGTAGACTGCGATGGGCAGGACATGTGGCACGAATGTGGAATGAAAGAGGGGGATGGAAACTATATGTAGGAAAACCAGACGGAAAGCGCCCATTAAGTACGCCAATAATGAGGTGAGAGAATAACATTGACCATGATCTGACGGACATGAATATATAGAGGGACTGATTGGAGAACATTAACTAATGATAGGGATGAATGTAGAGCTTATGTCTGCTCACCCATGAAATTTGGAGTTCGATAGTTATCCTTGCTTGTTTAATTCTAAAATCACTTAAGTTTGCAATGGTCTATTCATATTTTGGTGAAAATTAGTCCGGCTGTGTGTAGATTAAAGCGCATAATATTGTAATGTTCCATTTTGTGGCTTTTTTTTTGTAAAATTGTATATCACTAAAATGAGAGAGTATGAAATAAACAGAACTTACACCGGTGCTTATTTATATACCGTACGGAATTAATTAGACGTGGAAATACAAAATAATTCTGTAGTAGTTTTACCTGAAACCGACACCCGTACTTCACGTTTAGAAGTCACAAGAATAGCTCTAATTTCTGTGTATCGATTGGTGTGTAAAACTACTCTAACCTTATCGCTAATTACCTCAATCTCAACACTGCACATTCTAACACCGGACTGTTGTCCTAGGCACAGACATATCACACGATGTAGTTTACTTTATCACGAATAATATTTCTCTAAGTCTGTGAAAGCAGTCAGGCGAAATGAGGGTGTCGCCTCCAATGCGCAGTCCTGTAGGATCGATCTGGAATCTGGACCATACGGAAGTTTCCATATCTGGGCGTAGTTCACATTGTTCCACGAATTCTACCCAAAATTATTGAAAAGATCAGCCTCATGGGGGATTCTAGTTCAAATAGCCTACCGTAAATCGAAAATAAGCCTTCAAAGACACGGGAGATTAATGACCTCACACACACACACACACACACACATATATATATATATATACTTACTCACTGGCACTATCGAACCCTTAGGTTCATGGCCGCGCGGACATAAGCTCTCCATACATCCCTATCCTGAGATAATGCTTTCCAATCATTCCCTGTATAATCTACTTCCCTCAAATCATAGTTAATGTTTTTATTATTGATTTCGTACATCTCAATGATGGATAAATCATATTTGAAGAGAAAAATTATACGCTCAGACCGGGACTTGAACCCGGGACCCTTGGTTCTCTAGACCAAGTGCTCTACCAACTGAGCTACCTGAGCAAGTACCGATCTAAACGCAAATCTTTCTCTATATAAATTGTAATTCCCATCCACCAAATGCTGTGAAGCCATGCTTCTATCTTGCAAATGGCGGCTCCTTTATTAAGAAGACATATTTGGGAATTATACATTACAATTATACAATTCCCAAATATGTCTTCTTAATAAAGGAGCCGCCATTTGCAAGATAGAAGCATGGCTTCACAGCATTTGGTGGATGGGAATTACAATTTATATAGAGAAAGATTTGCGTTTAGATCGGTACTTGCTCAGGTAGCTCAGTTGGTAGAGCACTTGGTCTAGAGAACCAAGGGTCCCGGGTTCAAGTCCCGGTCTGAGCGTATAATTTTTCTCTTCAAATATGATTTATCCATCATTGAGATGTACGAAATCAATAATAAAAACTTGGAAAAAGCCGTATTGGCTGTAATGTATAATTCCCAAATATGTCTTCTTAATAAAGGAGCCGCCATTTGCAAGATAGAAGCATGGCTTCACAGCATTTGGTGGATGGGAATTACAATTTATATAGAGAAAGATTTGCGTTTAGATCGGTACTTGCTCAGGTAGCTCAGTTGGTAGAGCACTTGGTCTAGAGAACCAAGGGTCCCGGGTTCAAGTCCCGGTCTGAGCGTATAATTTTTCTCTTCAAATATGATTTATCCATCATTGAGATGTACGAAATCAATAATAAAAACTTGGAAAAAGCCGTATTGGCTGTAATGTATAATTCCCAAATATGTCTTCTTAATAAAGGAGCCGCCATTTGCAAGATAGAAGCATGGCTTCACAGCATTTGGTGGATGGGAATTACAATTTATATAGAGAAAGATTTGCGTTTAGATCGGTACTTGCTCAGGTAGCTCAGTTGGTAGAGCACTTGGTCTAGAGAACCAAGGGTCCCGGGTTCAAGTCCCGGTCTGAGCGTATAATTTTTCTCTTCAAATATGATTTATCCATCATTGAGATGTACGAAATCAATAATAAAAACTTGGAAAAAGCCGTATTGGCTGTAATGTATAATTCCCAAATATGTCTTCTTAATAAAGGAGCCGCCATTTGCAAGATAGAAGCATGGCTTCACAGCATTTGGTGGATGGGAATTACAATTTATATAGAGAAAGATTTGCTTTAGATCGGTACTTGCTCAGGTAGCTCAGTTGGTAGAGCACTTGGTCTAGAGAACCAAGGGTCCCGGGTTCAAGTCCCGGTCTGAGCGTATAATTTTTCTCTTCAAATAGTTAATGTTGTTCTCCCACCTCATTCTTGGTCTATCAACTGGGCGTTTTCCTTCTGGCTTTCCTACAAGAAGTTTCCATGCACGTCTTTCATTCCCCATACGCGCAACCCATGTCCTGCCCATCGCAGTCTACGAGACTTAACTGTTCTTATTATATCTGGCTTCCTATAAAGACCATGTAGTTCATTGTTATGTAGTCTTCTCCATTCACCTGTCTGTTCATCTCTCTTTGGTCCAAACATTTTCCTAAGAACTTTATTCTCAAATACTCGTAATCTCCTTTCCTCCCTTAAAGTAAGAGTCCATGTTTCGCACCCATATAATATAACTGGTAGAATAATAGTTTTATATATTTTCAGCTTAACGTTTTTTGAAAGGAGTTGGGACATCAAAAGTCTCTGCAATGCATAATAGCCATATATATATATATATATATATATATATATATATGCTATGGCTACAGTGATTAATGAATAATAATGTATAATCGCTATTAGACATTATGCATAATTACCACACCAATTAACGACTAGATTAATTACTCTGGCTGTAAAACACACACATATAAATAAATAAGTACTATTCCATTTACTCAGTTTAACTTGTCACCTTAAATGCACTATTATGTACCCCTCGTCACCCGGTCCTTATAGTGGTACGACCTGTCGGGAGAGGGATTTTGAACTATGGATCACACCCAAACTTGTTTGGCCGAACAAGGACATGGAGATCCTCCCTGAATGAGTGATCAGCTCAATGCCAGGGCGAGACAACACAACATTAACACGAAACATACCATTCGCACACACATTCAAACTAAACATGGTGAATATGATAATGATTGTGTTGGCCAGATGATGTTCGGGGACAGCTAGGGCCTTAAAGTTTTCTGACATTTGTCTTATAGGCGAGGAAAACTGACAAAAAGCCATCACCCAAGAAACTTTTCCCGATCGGGGATCGAATCCGGGCCCGCTGCATACGAGGCAGCGATGAATCCCCTAAACTAAAGTGGTGGACATAAAAAATATATATATTTATTTATTTATTCCCCACGCGGGGACCGTTCTAGTCCCCTTGATAAAGCACAATTTTACGAAGGATTTATGGTCCGTTACTTGAGAGGGTGAGTTAACAGAAATAAGTTGTGGAATATAATGAAACAGAAAGTCCTACCTCAGAGCCTAATAACTGCAATAAATAGTCTATATGTAGAAAATAAAATAACAATAGAAACTGGAGTAAAAAATAAAAAGAATACAACAGCAACACTAAATAGATGTGTAAGACAGGGATGTCCGCTTTCATCCTCCCTTTTTAATATTTATATTGACGATATCATAATTATATAATTGGGAGATAAATTTGGACTCACATTTCAAAATAAGAAATAAGATCTTAGATACCTTATTTATGGATAACATTGAAGGTACAGGCAAAGAGGACATAAAACATAGAATTGAATTGAGTAGCAAAATAATATCATCGTTAAATTCCATATGGTGGGATAAGCATATTTGGAAAGACACAAAAAAATATATTGGTAAAATATTGGTGGAATCTGTTGCAATGTATGGAAGTGAGGTATGGACAATCAATAAGTACTACAAGAATAGACTAATAGCTCTAGAAATGGATTATTTACGGAAAAGTGCCAGAAATTCTAGATTAGAACATGTCACAAATAAGGAAATTAGAAACATAATAGAAGCAGAAGAATGCATAATTGAAAGAATTGAAGAGAAGGAATTAAAGTGGTTAGGGCATGTCTTAAGAATGGAAGATGAGCGATGGCCGAAGCAACTATATGAATGGCATCCGAACAGAAAGAAGAAAAGAGGGAGACCAAGGTTAACATGGAAGGAAAACATGAAGACAGTAATGCAAGCTAGAGGGCTAAGCATCGAAGATGCCCAAGACCGTAGGCTTTGGAGGTTTGGCACGGGAAGATGGCAGCAGCTGTAAAAACCCGAAGATAGATAGAGATAGATACCTTATTTCTTGCAGACTATCAAGTTCTAATATCTAGTTCAAAAGATGGTCTACAGAAATCACTCTTTCAATTAAATAACATTATACAGAATTATAATTTGAAAATATCAATAAGTAAATGAAAATCTTAGCTTTTAAGGGATTAGATACCGTGAGAGCTAAAATAATTCTGGAGGGGAAACCCATTGAACAAGTGAACTATTTTAAATACCTGGGTTATGAAACCTCCTATTTAAAAAAAACGAAGATCTGTTTAACAAACTTAATAAATTTAATTATATATGTGGCACAATTAAAAGAATATTTAAAAACACAAGAATGGGAACAAAACTAAAATTTTATAAAGCATTACTATTGCATGGTAGTGAATTTTGGGTTTTAACTAAAAGAGAAGAAAAGATAATAGCAACAGCTGAAATGAGATTTTTAAGAAGTGTGGCTGGCTGCAAACTTCTAGATAAAAGAAGTGAAGATATTAGAAATGAGCTAAATACTTTTAAACTTTTAGATAAAATAAAATAATCTAAAAAACTGGAAAGAACATGTTCAAAGAATGAAAGATGATCGGATTCCAAAAATTATACTTAATTACAAACCAAGAGGAGACAGGAATATTGGTAGACCGAAAAAGATTGAACTTTTTAAATGGAGGAGTAGAATGGAACAACCATAAATGAAAGATGTTGGCAGTATATATGTAGATGTTTGGAGGAGAACTAAAGTGTTTTACGTGCCGTAAACCTACGGTACGGGGCCCACTGCTTAAGTTCCTTTGCGAAATAACCCATGATCAGGATTTTTACTTCCTGAAGAAAAAAAAAATCCATCGAACCGGCGAGTCTAGGAACCAGAGGAAAGCATGGTAAACATTGTCCAACGGGCGCGATGGATGAGTGTTTTGATATAAGGAACCGATGACACCCGGTGACTTATTACAAAGCAATGTGTCGTTGATATATAGACAGTTAGGATGTCGTTTTGGATCGGTTCTGATGGGTCACAATAAAAGTTTAAAACTAATCAACTTATCGTCACCTGAAGTAGACAAAATAGTTAATGGACACTTAACAACAAATTAGATAATTTTTTTTGAACAAGTAGCGGAATTCAAATACCTAGGAACAATAACTGCAAACAGGAAATAAGTACAGAAATAAATTATAAATAGGCTCTACTCTGGAAACGCATGTAACCTGAACATATATGTAAATAATATGCTTCCAGTTATATTATATAGATGCGAAACATGGGTTCACTTTAAGGGAGGGGAAAGAATTACAAGTATTTCAGAAAGTTCTAAGGAACATTTTTGGACTAAAGTGAGATAGACAAGTGAATGCAGAAGACTTACCCGACAGTGAGTTACATTATATTTTTGGGAAAACATATAATAAGAACAGTCAAGTTTCGTAGGTTGCAAAGGACAGGACATGTGGCACGAATGGAAAGTGAAAGAGGGGCATGGAAACTGCTTATAGGAAAACTAGAGGGAAAGCGCCCAGTAGATAGGCCAAAAATTAGTTGGAAGAATAACATTAACCATGATTGGAGGGAAGTAAATTATACGGGGATGATTGAAAGACGGCGACTCGTGATAGGGATATATGGACAACTTATCTCCGCGCGGCCATGAACATATGGGTTTGATATTGCCAGTGTGTTAGTACAAATATTTGTATTTTTTACGTTTTGTTTGATTAGCTAACTATGTTAAACTGCACAACCTTGAATTATTTTTTTACATATTAATTTTTTTTTTCCCAATGCCCCAGGTTGTCTTTCGACATTCCTGGCGTTCTCTCCTGGCATGGCGTACTTGTAACCCACTTCTGTGGTTGGGGCGCCTGGAAGGCGGGGTTACGCTGCCCCGATGATATGATGGGTGATGATACTGGTGCGCCAGGAGAGTCCCTAATCCTAAGCTTAATCTAAGATCAATATGAATGATGATGATGATAGCCATATGATTTCGGGGACCGTTTGGGCCTTAAAGTTTTCCTGACATTTGTCTTACAGGTGAGGAAAAACCCCGATAAAAACCTCACCCAGAAACACTGTCCCGACCGGGGATCGAACCAGGCCCGCTGCGTGACAAGGCAGCACGCTACCTTGAGACCACAGCGGTGGACGTAATGGTATATTTTTTCGGGACAGAAATATGTAGGTATACACGGAAATAACAGGACAGGATGTGCTGAATATGTTAAAAAGACTCACTTCTGTTGAAAATACCTACAACCATTTCCTACGTTCCCCGTGAGTTCGATGACATTAATATTATGGTAAAAAGCCAGGCAATATACATTACGTTGGTTATTTGAATTTCATGTCTGGCATTTACAATAAAAACAACATTTATAATTATAACGCAGCTCTGCTACAAAACCAAGACATTAAAAAGTATGATCTTGAGTTACGTGTCACATTAACTGCTCATCACTGTCTACGAGATTTGTCTGTTCTTATTACATCTAGTTTCCCATGAAGATCATATAGCTCTCTGTTATGAAGTTTTCTCCATTCACCTATCTGCTCACCTCTCTTTAATCCAATAAAAAATCCTAAGAAATGTATTCTTAACTAATTTGTGCTCCTCCCTTAAAGCGAGAGTTCACGTTTCAGATCCATATAACTGGAAGAATCTCCGTTTTATATACTTTAGTTTATCGTTTTTTGAGAGAAAATGGGGTGACAAAAGTCTTTCCTTATATTTATACTATTAGCATGATCATATAACTGTAAGTATGGCATCAAATTGGTCTTTGTATCATTCGATTCCCTAACGAATAACTTATCAACTTTACAAAATATTTTAACTTGACATGAATGTTGATGGGGCATGAGAAAAAAAAATGTGACATTATCAAAATCTTATGAACTATTTATGTCAGATTACAAATAACGAAGGGATCTTTTCATGTTAAAGAGGAGCACAAGAACGGGATAGGTTACTCAAACGCGAGCACAGCCGCATCCCGGTGGAGTTTGAGTCAGTAATATCGAAGATCTATAATAGGAATATTCTGATACATTGGGAATTCTGTTTTCTCATCACTCATAGCTATATTTTCAGGGTACACGATTTTTAGATTATATATATATACACACATTATACACATACTTCAAGACGCAAATTAAATTCTACAACAGTATTCCGTCCATTTTTTAATTAGGCCTATGTTAATTCATCCTTTCACTATCAGTTCCTGAATAAATTCTGTAAATTTCGATCATGTGACCACTTCATACATAATAGTATAATAGAGAGAATGTGTGGAAAACATTGTGCATCCATGTGTGTATACCAGTAAAAGCTTTTGACATCCTTGTCTAAGGCTGTACATGTAACATGCTAATTATGATGTTTCACTGCAGAAAGTTTAGCACATTAAAGAATTCCAGTTATCTAATCAGCCAAGCAGGACAAGTCACCGTTCTGTTATATTTATAAATGACAATGACATACCGGTATTTATTTAAACGTAATTCCTTTTGCAATTTTTTGAAATTTATTTTTAAATGTAGAATAACATAATCACAAATAATTAAGGAAAGAACATAAAAATAGAGTTTATAATTGTGTTGTAAGACCAATTCTGACAGCTATAATATAGAGAACCAAACAAATAAATTAAACTTAAAATAAAAACTAACTCATTGGCTCTATCGAACCCTCGGACATAGGCTCTCCATACATCCCTATCCCGAGATAATGCTTTCCAATCATCCCCTGTTTAATCTACTTCTCTCAAATCATGGATAATGTTATTCTGCCACCTCATTCTGGTCTAACGACTGGGCGTTTTCCTTCTGGTTTTTGTACCAGAAGCTTCCATGCACGGGGTGAAAATGTTGTACAGATTTATTACCGAGTGTTAAAAAAATACAATATGAACATTTCAATTGGAAAACAAAATCTCTAATTAATTCACTGGTACTATCGAATCCGTAGGTTCATGGCCGCGCGAACATGAGCACTCCATACATCCCTATCCTGAGTTAATATTTTCCAATCAATATATTCTCCACAAATCATGGTTAATGTTATTCTCCCACCTTATTCTTAGCCTACCTACTGGGCGCTTCCCCTCTGGATTTCCTACAATTTTCCATCTGGTTTTCCTATAGTGACCCTCTGGTTTTTATACGAGTCTCCATGTCCCTCATTCATTCTATATTTGTGCCACATGTCCTGTCTGTCGCAGTCTACGGGACTTAAAAACAGTGTCACGAAAGGGGAATGAAAGATGGGGTATGAGATGAGAGAATAAAACCAGAATTTGAGGGAACTTTAGTGAAATAAAAAATCGCGACGATAAAAATTAAAAATCGAAGGAAAAATTTCAGATTAGAGTATAATTTTATATATTTGTGCAGCAAACTTACGAGAAATTGGATTGACATGTACAGTTACGGAAACAAACGAAACTGCAAGGATTGCGGGGTCAATGAACGATATAATTTGGAGGTAATAGAAACCGAAATATGAATTTATAATTCTGTAGTATGACCTGTCCTCACTTATGCTTCTGAGACAAGGACCGAAACACGTGATGTTTTTTCGGTGTCTAGCAAGTAGGCTCGATGACAGTTTGTAAACTTAAAATATATTTTCATTATTACAACTCAACAGATACATTCCTTCGGAACTGGCTTAAAAAAACTTAATGTTATTGTAAAAATGTTAGATGAGGTTCCTTCCTACCTTGACCTGTTTGAGGGCTTCCTCGGGTTTCAGATTGACGACTGATTCCAGCTGCTGATCAGCCCAGGCTTTCACGGCTTCGCTGGCCTCGCGGTACTGTTTCCACAGCTTCACTGCGTCCTGATATCGATTGCAGAGATCTAGAAGAGATTGGCATGTATCGTTCCAAGCAGTCACAGCTTCCTCTACGGCAGCCTCGATCTTTTGGCTTACTTCTGGAGTACAAGATAACGCGAGAGGTTCTGCAGTCGCCCTAAGCTCATCTAGAAGATCTTCTCTTTGGTCTAGAGATCCGTAAAGACCCTAAACAAAGACAAAGAAACAAAATGACAGGACATTAATTTTAAATAGATGACACATTACAGAAAATTACACGGAATTAAATATGAACACCAATTTTAACAGTACAAAGTGCGTCATGCAGGAACTGCTTAAATTAAGCAAATTCCTCACCAAATCGTGTCATGGTTCGATTTTGCTTATTTACGGAATATATACTTATTTTGCACTCGAAGTACGAATCCCGACAATAAGCAGCACCCAAACCAGATTTTTACGTAAATTGTTGGGTTTAACTAGACTGGACAAAACACAAATAAGGCAGATCATTTGCAGCGAATGAACCCAAACTGACATATATATATATATACATATACATATACATATAGACTTTTACTGTACCAACCTAAAAGATTCTGAAGTACAATAAGATCAAAACAACAGTGAGTCTATCAAGGACATTTTGGTACAAGAAATAGGTTCAGAAAAATCTAAACCTGATATGTTCAGGATAATGGTACCGATATTTATTTTGTTAATTAAATCTATGTACCCAGATTAGTTGCGAAAAAAACATTGGGGCAGCTAGAGCAATTTTTAAATTTTGGTTTTCAGGTAAACCCCTACTTCTAATGGTCGGATTTCGATGATTTTTTAGAATGCCTTCCTCGCTTTTTTTCAATGGCATATATCGAGTTTCGTTACCAAAATAGAAAATTAAGGCGAGCTAGAACAATTTTTAAATATTCGCTTTAGCTTAATCCCTACTCCTGATGGTATGATTTTGCTGGTTAATGAACTTGATCTTACTTTTCTTAATTTATTCCTAAATACCGAGTTAGGTTTCAAAAAAATTGCGGCCGCTAGAGCGTTATTTTTGGTGTCTACTAAGAAGGGTCGACGAAGATTTGTGATTTTTTCAAACACGTTTTCATAATAACAACCTCAATCGCTACATTACTTTGTTATTAGCTAGTAATTGCTTCATCTCATCTCATCCCTCGTTCCGCCACTACGCCGGACACGAGTCCAGGATTGAGAATATGCACACATCATCAGTTCTGTCGCTGTATGAGTGACAATGACAGGAAACTGCTGGGACTATTCACACCATGAAGGCAGTGTTAAATTATTCCACTGAGAACGTGAACAATATCTTTAAAGGAATGTTTTAACACAGAATATGAATAAAAGTTCTTAATTACTTTATTCTTCCGAAAGCGTTTCAAACTACTTTCAACACGCAATAAGGTTGAGGAGGGCCTTGCCCCCTTCACACTCCAACTTCTAACTTTTAAATACTCATAATTATTATTTTGTAAAACATAATATAGCGAATCGTAGACACACATTTCAATTTACGTAATACGCTTCAAACCAATTTCAAGAAGAGGATTAATTGCTTTAAATAGAAACAGGGAAGCTTTTCAGCACTGCTAAAGTTTATCTACCTTATCTCTCCCTGTAACTAATTATTTTTTCTTTCCATTTTCCTGTTCTCTCTTTATCCTCACTTTTCTCATGCCTGTCTCTCTCCATATCTATCTCCTCTCTTTATTCTCACTTCTGTCTCCCTCCCACCCCGTGGCTTCCTCTTCTCAAAATGTATAAACCCTCTTTTATCTAATTGCTCGTGTCCTTTCTCTCTCGATCCCCCTCCCGCTCTCTTCTCTTTTTCCTTTCTCTCTTCTCGCCCTTTCCTCGTCTCTCTATATCTTCCCCTCCCTTCTCCAAGTTTCTACCTTTATCCTCCCTCTCCTGTACTCATAAGCTCATAACTAAGGCAAAAAATTAATGTCAAGTAATTGAAAACAAAAATACAGTGAATGTTCAGAGCAAAAGTGGACCAAGTTCAAAAACTGAAAATCCCAGCCTATGTGAACTAGAGTTTAAAATAACAATAATTCCTCAGAACAAAAGTGAACTAAGTATTGTATTTGTTAATTTTCACTTAAAAATAATACTTCTTCAGTTGCAATTATATATATTTAACTTTATATAAGTTTTTTTAAAGAGTAAAATATAGACTTGGTCCACAATTGCTTTGCATTTTTTTCTTGAGGAACATGGATTTCTCTTCAACCCTATGTCAGAGACCATCAAACTACAAAATATTAAAAAAAAAAACTGAAGATTTTTTTTAGAAATAGAAACACCTCACTAGTATTCTAAAGTTAATAATCCATGTTATTTTATTTTATAAAAATTGTATTAAGATTTATCTATATTTCAAGCTGATATATAAGCAATAGAAAAATTCATAACATTTGATCGTTTTTATTTTTTCATATGTAGTAGATAGGAGCTGTTCTTCCTTGGTACATATGTTATTATTAGTTTTGATTGTAATTATCATTAATTGTAATATAATATTAGAATTTACTTTTATTACTGCTCTGTTTGGCCAAATAATCTAATAATAATTAATGTTACTGTCATTTCTGCATTTTAATGTGATGTAATATGTTTGTCCTCGGTGAGTGGATAAGATCACATGGCCTTAACTCCATCAGGCTAAATAAATAAATACGTATGTTTTACCCCTCCTCACCACCTCCTCCTCCATGGCGCGACGGACCTAGAAGCTCCCTGGTCTACCAGCCAATTGGCCTCACATCCACATGTGTTAATTACAGAGGTGGACAATCACATAGCCAGTATACGGAATACAGCCGGTTCCCCAGCTGTTATAGATGGTTTTCTCAACCTGGATAAATATTCAACCGTGCCGAGTATCGAATACGGGCCCGCGAGTTAAGGAGCAGACTTGCTACCCTCTGTGCCATCTCCGTTGCACCTCTTCATAACCTCTCCCCATACCGACTTGTGCCCCTATGGATGTAAAGAATGGTGGCGGAAAAACAGGGACCCGGCTAAAGAAAATCAAAGAATTGCATGTTATGCTGTTATTACGATTCCTTCCTGCTCACAATAAAACGCCATGTTTTCATTCATATAATTGAAGTATAGAAAAGAATCAAGTCTGCTAGCGCTGTTATGCACGAAACGTTTAAAATAATTAATGCTCTCACAACTCGTCATTCACATCTGACAGTTCTCATTCAATTACGCAGATTAATCTCGGTTGTTGTGACAGCTTTGCTTTATTTTAACAGCGCCAGATAGTTAACAGCAATTACAAACGTCCAAAAGGCAGCGCTTCTAAATTATTATCGACCTGCTTCTAATAATTGAATCGAACCTCATATCAGTTTAAACAAGGGCCAACGGGAGAGTTGTAGTCCCTCCTCGCGGCCACGGCACAACCCAAAAATGACACTATGCCTAGGGGTCCTGGTGTGCGGGACCTGAAAGACGATCTACAACTCACATAATAACCTTTGACTAGGCTTCGTTCCATTCATCCATAATATTACTAGGATAGCATAATAAATATTTGAAGTCGCAATGCTCAGGAGGCAGTCTGCCCGCCCAGTCCGAATAAATAAAAGAAATAGTTCAAACAAGAGTTTGAGAATAGTATTCGGGGGGGGGGGGTCTCGTTGCCGACCAACCCGACGGAGATCTGTTTTCCCCAGTCATCAGGCAAATGTTGCGTTGGAATTACAATAGTAAAATTCATTTAATCATGTTTGCCACTTCATTGCATTATCAAAAATTCTGGATGAAGTAAGCGAATTCCTCAGTAAATCGTACGTATGGTCCAATTTTGATGGTTTACAGAATATACATTACACTTGATAATTATATTCTAACTTCCAATAGACAAAACAAAAATTATGCCTAGTAGAGCATTAAAAATATTTCCACTAATATTTCAGCTTTCAGGTTAACCCCCACTCTTAATGCTCCGATTTTGCTGATTGATGAACCCCATATTACTTTTATTATTCAAGTTTTACATACGAATTTCATTGAGAAAAAAAAAGCTGAGGATACAAGTATTTTTTAATGTCGACTTTCAGGTAAACCCCCGCTTCCAAGGTAGGATTTAGTTGATTTTTAGGGAATATCTTCATAGTTTATTTCAAGAGCAGATACTTTGTGGACCCTACAATTTTAAATTATATATATAATGCATCATATTCTACATTTCATGGGTTAAGCCTTTAAGGCACGTTGTAGTTTCATAGATTTTAATTGAAAAGTTTTGGATTCACCTATTCTTCAGCCTGCCGACATTTCTTCTACCTTCTGGCCTATAATCTAAAACAATTGTTGGTATTAGGTCTGTTTTCATTATCTAAATATGCTCCTTTCAGTTGTTCCTATATTTCTCAATTTTATCCAAGTTAAATATTTAATTCATCCTTCATGTCTTCAATGTTTATTTTATCCAAAAGCATGCAACCGACTACACTTCTTAAAACCCTCATTTCTGCTGCTTCTATTATTTTTCCTTCCTTATTGGTTAAAGGTCCACCGCTGTGGTCTCGAGGTAGCATGCTGCCTTGTCACGCAGCAGGCCCGGGTTCGATCCCCGGTCGGGGCAGTTTTTCTGGGTGAGGTTTTTATCGGGGTTTTTCCTCACCTGTAAGGCAAATGTCAGGAAAACTTTACGGCCCAAACGGTCCCCGAAATCATATGGCCATCATCCTTATCATTATCATCATCCTTCACCGGTGTGGAAAGCAACGGGAAGCTACCACATCTACACAATTCCCTAGTAAAGCTGCAAGCATAGCATGAAAATGCTATGATTGCAGTGAAGGACCTGCCTTCGGGCAGAATTACTATGAATGGTTAAAGTTAAAAAAAATCACAATAATATAGCAATAAAGGGATAATCATTAGTTTTAGAACTTTAATGTCTGAAGAAGGTACAGTGTACCGAAACAGCTGTCACTGAATTATATAATAAATATGAAAATCAAATAAAACTACGTTTTATTTTTATTTAATTAATTTAATGGAGTTGTTTTCTAGCATATTTTAATGATATTTTAATATAAAATTATATTTACTAAGTTTATTTACAATGTCCAGACCCATATTATGTTACGGCAGTGAGGCTTGGACAATTCGCAGTGTAGATGAACAAAGACTAACTGAGGCAGAAATTAAATTTATGAGACGTACTCCAGGCTACTCAAGAACAGACCACAAAAGGAATTCTGAGATTCTCAAAGAATTACAAACAGAATCAGTCATGGAACATGTACAAAAATACATAAACAACTGGAAATCTCAAGTAAGAAGAATGAGCAGAACAAGAATACCACTTCAGATCTTAATCTTTGGGCAGACCCTTCAAACGTTGGATTGAGACCGTAACAGACCACTAGGTCTATCACATGAAAGGAAGAAGAAGAAGATTTAAAATGTTTGTTTTCTTATAATAGGAGATTTAACATAGGAGTTTGGAATTCCAGAGACACTGAAAACGAAAAATGAACTGGAAAAAAATGAATAGGGATGTTACCGCAATTCCAGAAACAAAAAAATAATAAATTGAAAGGACCAACTGAATTAGAAAAGTACAGCATCTGGAATAGCAGTATTAATAAAAAGGGATTGCAAGAATAGAATACATATACATTTGTCATGTAATTTTTGGTGTTTCCTAAGTAGGACTGTGAAGATATGCAACAATTTTTCAAAAAAAACATTTTCGTTAGAACAACGTCAATAGCTACATTCCTTCGGTATTCACTAATTCATAAGCTTAATTCTGACTTTTGAACCTTTCTTTACTTAGTACATTAATAAGATAGGTTATACAATTATTAGTTCATCGACACTCAACTTGGCAACATAACATAAATAGACTATGTCATTTACTGGGTGCATGTTAAATCAAGTTTTATCTCCTAATAAGATAGTGCTCTTCCGTCCAGTTTAACTCTCTCCTAATGAATTTAAAATATATATATATATGCAAAGAAAAGTAATGAAACGGAAAAATTAAAGCGTACAATCCTTAAGAACCGATTTATTCAACAACTTTTAAACATAGTTTAGCTTAAATTTGAAGAGAGAAATGTTAAATTAATAATAAAAACATCATAGTTTAGCTTAATCTTAGATTACTTCTTGGCTTAAAAAGGAACTGATATTTTCCATTTTTTTAACACTGTTAAACTGAGATTAAATTTACACCCTCATGATGGAATAGTTGGTTAAACCATGTTAGATTTTCTTTATATGGTCTCGGTGGTAGTATCGCAGCGGGTCCAATAATAATCTTCTTCTTCTTCTTCTTCTACTACAAGGTTTAGGCTATGCAGCCTGTTCCGGCGAAGTTAAAAGTGGAGTCCATCTTCTACGTGGTCGGCCAACATCTCTTGTTCCTCTGGGATTATACAGGAAGTTCTTTTTGGTATTCTTTCGTTGTTCATTCTCATTTTGTGTTCTGTCCATTTCTTATTATTTTCGCTGATTTTATCTTCAATTTTATATATATTTAATTCTTCTCGTATAGTTTCATTCCTTATTCTATCCGCTCTTGTGCATCCTTTCACATTACGTAAAAACAGCATTTCCGCAGTCTGTATCCTGCTTTTATCCCTTGATTTCATTATTAAATTTTCACTTCCATACCACAACAAAGGAACAGCCATTGTTTTATATAATTTAAGTTTCGTATCTTTCCTTGTTTTCCGACCTAAGGTTCTTTTTATGGTTCTACAAATAGCCTGAAATTGATTTACTTTATTTTCTCTATAAGTTATATCACATCCTAAATATTGGAAATGTGATATTTGTTCTATTATTTTGTTATCCAGTATAATTTTTGATCTAATTCCATATTTACCAATAAATGCCATTACTTTTGACTTATTTATTGATATTTTACAATTATATCTATTGGCTATTAATTTAAATTTATATGCTAACATTTGGAGCTCATTTTCAGATTCTGCTAAAAGTACAACATCGTCAGCGAATAATAAAGCATTTATTTTATCTTTATTATCAATTAATATTCCTTCATTAGTTAAAACCTTCTTCCATTCTTTTAGGATATTGTCCATATAAATATTAAATAATATAGGTGAGAGTGAACACCCTTGTCGTACTCCTTGGTTTATTTGAAAAAATGTCTTATTTTTAGTCAACTGAGGGTCAATACAAATATTTGTTCCATAGTACAAGCTCTTAACAGTTTCTATAATCTGAATAGGGAGGCCTTTTTCTTTTAGGATATTCCACAATATTTCCCTGTTTACTCGATCAAATGCTTTATCTAAGTCTATAAATAACAGATGTGTTTCTAGGTTTTTTTCCTTGTCTTTTGTTTATTATCTGATTCAGGGCAAATACTCCATCGGTACAAGATCTTCCTTTTCGGAACCCGTTTTGTTCTTCTGCTAGTGTTACTTCAGTAATGTGTTGTATTCGTTTTGCTATTATTCTAGCATAGATTTTATATCCACTATTTAGGAGGGTAATGCCTCTGTAATTAGATGGTTGTTTTTTTTCTCCTTTCTTGTAAATTGGTTTTACTATACCTTGCCTCCATGTTACTGGTATGGTATATTATGATTCTCCCAACACACATTAAGAAAATTCAAGAATCTTAATTTAAAGGATATATCTGCATATTTAATTAGTTCTCAATTGATGTCATCTGGTCCGCTACCTTTTCTATTATTTGTTAATTTGAGCGATTTTATCTACTTTCAAATTCTCACATTTTGGTTCTTCTTCGTTTTCATTCTCGTTATACCACAGGTCTCTGAAATATTCTATCCAATGTTGTTCTGATATTGATGTAGGTATATATGCAGCTCCTTTTCCTGATTTATTTAAATGGTCCGATGATAATAATAACAATAATTATACACAGGAATTAGGTGCACAAATTATACATAGGCCTAATTCTGGAAACGTATGCTATTATACATTCCAGGGATTTTTGTCAGCCCAACTTCTCTCAAAAACATTAAACTAAAAATATATAAAACTGTTAATCTCCAGTCAAATTAAATGGATACAAAACATGGGCTCTTACATTAAGGGTGAAGAAAAATCTTGTATACTATGATAGGCGGGGCATGTGGCACGAATTGAGAATTAAAGAAAATGACGGAAACTCCTTGTAGGAAAACCAAGGGAGTAAGCACCCAGTAGGTAATCCAAGAATGAGGTGGGAGAATAACATTAAACATGATTTAAGGAAGGTAGATTATACGTGGATGGTTGGAAAACATTAGGTTAGTATAAGGACGAGCTGGGAGCTTATTTCGCGCGACCATGAACCTTTGAGTACGATAGTGGCAAATTGCTATGTAGGCAGTCGATGAAGATTTGAGGGAAAAAAATAAACATGAGAATAACCTAAATTTCTCCATTTCTTCGGAATTCGGTAATAAGACACCTCATAATAATAACGGCATAGAGGAAGGATTATACTGGCTCGGGCTCTGATTAGTCCACCGCCCGATATGAAATTAGCGAGACACGAACTTGGGACCAAGAGGTGGGGGGAGAGTTTAAGAATTTGCGTCATGGAGCCGCCTTGTAGGACATTAGCATAATATTATGAATATAAACTGGATTATAGATACGGAATTATAGCGGGTACTTGGTATTTTAACATGCTGCTTTTACACTCTTATGTTAACTTTCTGTATCTTATTTTCTTTTGCCACATATGCTACCTATATAATATTACTATACATATGTAGTTCCTATATACGACACCTATGAGAAATACGTAGTTGGTTAAGGAAATACGCTACAAAAGAGATAGGTAAATTATGCCCCGGCCAATTTCCAATCGTATGTGGTCGGTAAATTGCGTCTGTGGTCCAGGTAGCATTCTCTAATTTCCTTATTAAACCTGTGTTGGTTATTAAACAGAGTGCGGGGAAGTAGTACCGAGACGTGAAGTCACGAACAAACAAACTTGATTTGTTTACAAAGTGCGAGCGACAAGATCGGGTAATGTCAAAACAGTCGGCAAGCTATGCCTATTGCTCTGACAACTGGTAACCTACATACTATAAACTTACATATTCACAATTGTATTAATTCACCTGTTGTTCAGCACTGAAATTAATATGTTAACTATAGATATTATGATCGTGATGTAATTGGCGCACTCCCTCTGTTCCAGTCTACATTTAAGTCGTACCGTACATTTAAACACACTATTTCCATACTTTTCCCCGCAGTCTGTTATGGTACTATTAATGCTTTCGGGCACGCCGTAGCGTAATTGGTTAAGGCAATACGCCACAAGCTCGAGTACCGGTGGATCAGGATTTTCAAACTAGTGGCACCATGGCTCTGGGGTCGACTCAGACTAACAGAAATGAGTACCAGACTCTTGTTCTGGGTGTAAAGGCGGCCCCACAGGGCTGAGTTATCGTGCCGATTATATAAAAAGGCGGGAGTCTAACCTCCTATTATCCTAAGGGCCTCTTGAGGCCGTAGTGGGATCGTTTTACCTTTTACTATTAATTTCTTACAAATAATAGAAATGCGTTTTGAAGATAAAAATTATTGAAGTAAACACAAAATTAATCGACCGTCATATTTAACTTTACTGACATACTGAAAAAAAAATGTAAGCTGAAGTTTACATTTTATGTAGAAGTCCAGCAAAGCAAACGGGGCAAATTAGCACGCTCGAATTTGTAAAATCGGCGAGTTAAAATTTTTAACATCAGGCTAAAATATTTTTAGGTTTAACTTAGACATATATTTTTGGGAATCGATCCAGCCAACCCCCACGGAATGTTTCCTGAATAATGTTAATAGGCTTGGGTCCAATTTACGTATTACTACCATTTTTTTGACCGGGACCCAATTTACTTCCTACCCTTTTCGATCCGGGTACAATTTACCGTATTTTCTAAGATCGGAAGCCAGTTTACCGGCGCCCCTTACAAACCGGCAGGTCGGGGATTGGAGTCTCGATAAGGACGTGGAGGTCAAAATTTTTAAAGTGATCCAAACATTCTGGAGGCATCATGACACTGGGGTCGACTCAGCCTCTAACTTAAATGAATACCACATGTATGTTCTGGAGGTAAAAGTGAACAAAAGGGTTCATGGAGATATCAAACAGAGAAAGATTTGTGTGTACTCCTGGATCCCTAAGTAGTAGAATTGTTTAGTGCGCCAAAACTAGAGATGTTTAATTAAAATTCCGATTAGGCAGAATGTTTTCTCTTTAGTTGTATTAACCTACCAGGACCTAAAAGAGGACGTAAAAATCTCACCTATGCAGCCTGTAATTTGGTTATATGTCTAGAACTCAAAATCCAGTTTTCACTGCTGTATTTTAGGGAGGTTTTCGCTGTTATACAGAGTTAATTCCAAATTTTACGCACGAACTTTTGTAAAATGTTCAGTTTTTTTTTTCTGTTTTAATATAAGGAACCATAATCTCCGATGGCTCATTAACGACTAATTGCATTGTGATTAAATAGTTAGCGACCCCGAAAACAATGGAATCAATACTCTTTTTTTACCGTTTCACCCTCTCATCCTTAGGGGTGGTAGAATCAAACTTGGGCTTAAATGTCACCTAGTCTACCACCAGTCAGAAACGACAGCGAAAACTATGGATTCGACATTAATATCGATCATTTTCAATTATTATTCGTAACTTTCATCTCCTCTTTCGGGTGATAGGAGTCTCCTGCCCTCACAGTATATTTTCCGGATTATAAGCTATGTGTGCACGAAAACAATGAAACGGCAAAAACATTCGAAAACATCTCTGAAATTTGTCGGTAGAGTTTGGATTCACTCTGTATTGTGTAATTTCAATTTTTATACATTTATTTATTTATTTATTTATTATTATTAATAGCTTCCTTCATAAAAAAAAGAAAGATTGGCATTATTGACAAAACATAATGTAAGTCTACACTTAGACAATTTAGATCGACCAAAATTATTTTACTATATATATATATATATATATATATATATATATGTGTGTGTGTGTGTGTGTGTGTGTGTGTGTGTGTGTGTGCCCTATATACTATTGAAACAAAACATTTACGAGAACTTATTAAGGCAATGTTAATCCCCTATATACCGCAGTTTGAAATACACACTGTATAGTTACTATAATTGTAAAAGATGTCACCACTGTTTCATTCATAGAAGAGAAATGTTTACGAAAGCAATTGAATTGCGAAAGTCACTACAGGTAACACAAAAGAAAAACTTACTAAAAATGCTTCCCAACACAAAAAAAAACTTGCTAAGAATGCTTCCAACCTCTCTATTATAAGTTTAGCCGCTCGCAAAACTAAGCTATCTGAATGTTTGTGGCAGTTGCTTACGTAATTAAATAACAACACCGCTAAATTTAAGCACGGACGTCACCACCACACGTGATATATCCGCACCGCACGGCAGCCGCTTCGTGACTGAAATCCTACAACTGGAAATTAGACAAACTCTCACCCTCTCCAACCTTACACAAACAATTAAACCAACATTCCAAAGCACGCGCCGTTTTCTCATGACGCCATGTATAAGTGGGGGCGTTTGATTTATATTCACGTACGTTATCACGGACTCCTCGCAGGAATTTATTACAGCATTCAATTATCACAGTCAACTATTATAAAACATATATGTTACAAGGGTCGGAAATTAAGTTTTAGGATGAGTTGAGATGGAATATCGAAACGAATTCACCTTCAATTATTGCAATGTTTAAGCCTTTGGTATGGATCAACTGGAGTAATCCACGCTCGGAGACCCGAAAGCGAAATGATTAAACTTTAGTAGAACCCATGTCCCGTGTTTTTGGCTGTTGTATTTTCATAGTGAAATATTGTAACTCTTTCGGTCAAACTATATATTTTAGTCTTTCTTATAGCCTTTGACTTGTCCAGCATGGATAACCCTTCTGGCAACAAGCTACCATCGGCATTCAACCCAAAGATACTTTATTTTAATTTGCATATACTTTTTAATAAAGCAATAGAAAATGAATGAGTAGAAATTAGCCTACTTAATTTAATGTTGAATTACACGGTACTCGTACATAGTAATAATTTACACACGAATTTGTTTTCACTGCAGTCCGACATATTTAAATAACTAGCACGAGAAGAACAGTTAAGTCTCGTAGAATGCGATGGGCAGGACATATGGCACGAATGGGGAACGAAAGACGTGCAAGCAAGTTTCTTGTAGGAAAATCAGAGGAAAATTCCCAGTTGGTAGACCAAGAATGAGGTGGGAGAATAACTAACTATGATTTGAGGGAATACATTACTCTGTTTTGGGACTAATGGCAGCTATGGGCATTAACTATAAAAGTGTTGAGTGGAGGTTGTTCGACTACTCCAAAATAAGTCTCAAGTGTGTTCTACTGCATAATGGCAACGTGTTACCATTGATTGTGATTGGGTATGCACCTTACATGAAATAAACATATGTTAACATGAAACAATTGTTATTATGATTGAACTATGACAAGTTTAAATGACAGATTTCCGGGGATCTGAAAATCATAGGCAAACTACTTGGGCTACAACAGGGCTATACCAAGTTCTGTTGCTTCCAGTGCCTCTGAAATAGCTGTGCCATAGCACTTCATTATAAAATAGAAAGGTTGGCCTAAGAATTAATCACTTGAACCAGATCTCATAATGTTATGCAAGAAGCGCTTGTAGAATTCAAGAATGTAATTCTCCCTACTCTTCATGTAAAATTGGGCCTAACGATAAACTTTGTTAAGGGCTGGACAAAATTGGGGTAGGATTTATCTATTTGTGCCAGAAATTTCCACGGCTTAGAGAGATGAAAAAAAGGAGGGGATTTTCATGGATCCCCAGATACGAAAAATGTACAAAGATGAGCATTTCAACACCACCTGACAAGTAATGAAAAGTTAGCTTGGGATGACTTTGTTCAAGTGTCAACAAACTTTCTAGGAAAAGAGGGCAGAAAACTATAAGCATCTTGTGGCAAATTATCTGCACTGCTACGATAGACTGGGGTGTAATATGTCCTTAAAGTTACATTTCTTAGATTCCCACTTAGAATTTTTTTCCTGATAACTGTGGTGCTGTAAACAACGAGCACGGAGAACGCTCCCACCAGCAAATTTCAAACATGAAAATGAGATATCAGGGAAAGTGGAGTGCATCAATGTTAGCCTATTACTGCTGGACACTAATTAGGAAATCACCAGCACAAAATTACAAATGCCAAGCAAAATGGTTGCCCTTCAGTGACCTTCTTCCAAGGGATCAAAACAAGGTAAATTACAAGCATAAGTTTATATAGAAAATAATGTTAAGTTAGCATAACTTTAAAACAAGAGCTAATCTTGCATTTTCATTAACAGTTTCGTTATCAGCACACCCAAAAACACAGAAATAAAGTAAAATTTTGTTGGCTAGTGTAACTGACAGCACATAGGCACTCATACATTTTAAGGAGGTTCATCTTACTGTTATGACCAATCACACAATCCATGTCATATGATTTTAGGGATCCACAGTTCTGTGTTGACACAATTCCTACATTGCATTGTGTGGTACAGACTTTTGCATGTTTTTATTATTCATTTCACACATCTCAATGATGGATAAATTATATTTGAAGAGAAAAATGATACGCCATGAAAAGCATTTGATTCTATCTTGCAAATGGTGGCTTCTTTATTAACCCATTCGCTTCGGAAGACGAGGTACACTCGCCGGCTGTTAAATGGCCTTCAACTCAGAAGATGAGTTACACTCGCTTAACTCTGTTCTTATATATTTTGCAATATTTTGTACATCCCTTGGCTGGTTATCTTTTGTTAACTTATATGAATAGTAGATAATATGTTTTGGCCTTCACACTTATTGTAATCTCAAGTACCGTTATATTTTGTTTGTTTTGAATGTCTGAAAATAGACAATATAATATACGGTGATTTAAATCCGATTTCTGGGGAAATGCATTGAGCATTTAAACCTGAATTGAATGGGTTAAGAAGACATTTAATTGGGAATTTTAAATTACATTATAAAGCCAGTACGGCTGCTTTCGATGTTTTATTATTCATTTCATACATCTCAATGATGGATAAATTATATTTGAAGAGAAAAAATTATTTCCTAGTGAGCGAAAGATCCTGGGTTCAAACCCCAGTCTGAGTGTATAATTTTTCTCTTCAAATATAAGATATTTGTATGTCAAATGTAACAACAGTTTTAATTCATATCAAGTTACCTGTATAAAAAATCATTGGCATTGCATATATGCAATCAACATACAACTAACAGCGAAAAAAACAATGATTTGGATGTAACACCATTGGAGACTGACAATGAGGGAAGGACATTTATAATACTTTGAACTTCGCACCAGTTGGGAGCAGAAATGTCAATCATAAAGTAAGATCTCATGCACTGCAGTTTAACAAATTTGTCTTGGAAGATGAATTTTTTAATATTTTACACCCGACAATTCAAAACATAAACCAGATGAACCAGACTCCAATATATTTCCATAATATTTTGTTTATCTCTTAATTATACAAATTCCGATCTAAGTTCCAGTTGTACTGTAAACAAAATTGCATAAGGGTATTTCTTCGCAGACACTGTCTTTTGGGTGAACCGTGGTGATATTTTTACCTGCCATATGATTGAATTTGTACGGAACAATCATCAATAGAAACATTGTTCTTAGACAACATTTTACAGGAAATAAGACTAAATACATGGTAAGATGGTACCAATAATTAAGAACTTCCATTCCTTATATACTTATGACAACAAATTATATATAGGCCTATCTAATCAGACATTTATGCTTTTTTCATGACATTGATAGATATCCTTTATTTAAAATTTCATTATGTTCCTTGGTGAGTCAACTGAAAATTCTACTGTTATATTTACCACATCCTCAATTGTTAATATAGGACATTATTCCTTTTAAACTATTTGAATACATTCAAAATAATTCCTTTCTCTCCGCTCTTTAAATATTTTCCTTTGCAAATGTATTGTAAATATACAGAAGAGGCAATTTTGAACAACTTATTCTACATTGTGCATGCATAAGAATAAAACAATGCTTATTTAATCTATTAAAATTATAATTATATATTTTAAGATTCTCCTATATAACATGTTCTAGATAATACATATTTTTATTATTTTTATGTTCTCTATTTCGAGTGTTAGAGAGGAAACTACATTTTCTTACATGCTCAAAGGTAAAACTGTTATTCAACCAATAAAATTGCAGTGATACATCTGCTTTGTTCACATTATAACAGAAACTTAGTTCAGAACAGGTATAGGAGTTCATTAGTCAACATTTACAGCTATTATAAAAATATTAATCATTTTACATCATCTTTAGTTCAATTATTTTCTTTTGAACTTTGGTTAGACCAGTGTTGACCTATGGTAGTGAAGCATGGACACTAAAAAGACAACATGAAAGCAGAATAACGGCTTGCGAAATGAGATTCATGCACAGAACAGCGGGTTACACCAGATGGGATCGAAAAGGAACACCGATATCTTAAAAGAATTGAAGACTACGCCAATTTTGGAATATATTAAACAGTACCAACTAAATTGGAAACACCATCTCGAAAGAATGAGTTCAAATTGGATCCCCAAAGCTGTTTATAATTATATACCAAAAGGACGAAGATCACTGGGCCGTCCTATGAAATGCTGGAGGGAAAATTTTCTATAGGATTGTAACAGGCCTTGGCCTAATACTTGGAAGGAAGAAGAAGAAGAAGATTTTCTTTTGAATATAGAGAAAAATTCAACATGGCTATACTTTTCCAGTGTGAAAAAAGTGGTTGCTGGACATTTAAATCCAAAGTGAATGGGTTAAGATCTACCAAGGGCCTTCTATTTTGGATAACAGTTAATTTACCTTGGTAACATAATGAATGTAAACTTTTCTACTGTATAAGTTTATTGACTGAGCAATAGAAAGGTGTTATAACTGTTTCCCATTCACAACATTTATATGTATATATGAAGGGCATACTGAAAGTCGTGAGTAACCCATTGTTAAAATTAAAATTTAAACAATGTAACATTAACGACTGCAGGATCGTAATCTACAGACTTTATACTATATTGTGGCATCATAGCTTCTATCACGTGACCACACGCAGTGTTTCCAAAATGGCAGACATCAGTGTTTCATTTCAACAGAGTGCTGTCATTGAATTCCTTGTTAAAGAGGAACAATCTGCTGTTGACATTCACCCAAGACTTCAATGTGCATACGGAGATGCCTACATGGGTGAAACATTTTAAAGATGGGAACACGAGTATCAAAGACGAGCCTTGTAGCAGTCGCCCATGCTCTGCCTCCACAGATCGCAACAAGGAAAGAGTTGATGTGTTCATTAGAGACAACACGCGTATCACAGTGAATTGAATTGCTACAAAACTTGCAGTAGGACACAGTACAGTGCAAGAAATGATTCACAGCTTAGGTTACTGAAAAGTTAGTGCCCGTTGGGTTCCACGTTTATTGATTGAAAATCACAAACTTCAGAGAAGAACCATCACCCATAACCTTCCTCAGAGATTTCGAAATGAAGGTGATGATTTTTTACGAGTATTGTGACAGGTGACGAAAGCTGGTATCATCACTACGAGCTGATACAAAAACACCACAGTACAGAATGGGGGCATTCAGTAGCCAAAGCGCTGCAAAAGCGCTTTATCTGCAGCATACCATTCAGAGGGCAATAAAGCGCTCTAGCAGACTTGCAGCTACTGCAGCGAAGTAAAAGTAGGCTGCAGACAGAAAAACCGCTGCATCCATTGTGATTGGCTGGTTCATTCAGTTTAAACATGGCGTCTTTGTCCATAAACAATTTATATTTTATGTACAAATTTTGTGTTATTTATGTCTGGACATTAATATATGAGTTATTCGAGGTGGCTAACCGTTTTAGACGAACATAAGTGATATATTAAGTAAAACTAAAGACAGTGATAATTTTAAGATTATTATCAAGATCAAGAATTTACGATTATAACCTCTTTTCATGCAAATCATTGTGTTATTGACGAGTGAATGTTTTTATTATGAAAATTGTATCCGCAGATGATTCAGTCGCTAATACCTGGTGCCAAGTTTTATAATTTTTGTTTTCAAGATATATGAAATAAATTAGAATAGTATGATTGTGTTCATGGGGTCATTTCTGGAAGTGCTACAGTGGTTGTCGAACCAATTTTCTCTACAGATAAAACGAACATTTGTACTATTCTTTAAATGTGCAACACAATAAGAAATTTGTGTAATGGACAAAGAGATGAACTGTGTATCTTATGTTTGTAATCTTTTCTGAATAAAGAGCTTTGTGAAGTATCAGCCATAACTTGAATTCAAATATTACAATATTCTAGTTTTCTTATCTAAATTTGACCAGTGAAGATACAAATACTCAGTATGATGTGCATGAATAAAATTAAATTACAGCTAGAGTTGGTTAATGTATTAACAGAAAATTTTGCACTCAGCATGGGATTTTAATCACAGCTGATCCATTATTATTTAATCTCCAACTTATATACTATGTCCTATCATTGAGATACTGAGAGCCGTTACTTGAACCAGGTATGAATAATTTTCACATTAATTCCCAATTTATCATAAAATGAAATGTGGTGTTATATCTTTTAATTCAAATGCATGTAGTCTCCGTATGGGATATTGCTATTCACTGTATATTACCATTAATCTTGGTGGTAAATGTTTTTCATGTATTATAAATAATTCAGTGATATACTATTTAGTGTAGCACTTAACTTTACTAAGAAAGTGGCATTGCTAATGTTAGAATTATATTAAATAATGTCTTTAAGTATGGTGAGTGAGAGGTTATCTATAATTAACTGCTGTTATGACAGAATTTCACATACATGGTTGGAAATTACATATAATGTTTTGGTTTTATTTTAGCCATAAATATTATGGTAGTTACTCTTATAAGTAATTAATATTATCAGATGATGCAAAAAAATTAATTATTAAGAAAACTATTTAAATTATTATAAATTAATATTCTTCTTTGTTTTCATTCCTATTCCTTGACAAATTTAAAATAAAGATGAAGTATGTTTGAGGTTGAAAAAATACAATGATGCCTTCCTTTATGCAATTGTTTGGTTGCTGTACTTAGGCCATGTCTTGCACCACATACATTAATTTTGCACATATGCCTGTACTTCCTGCATTTTCCTCATAGATTTAAATATAGACCTAAAAGTGTCAAATATTATGTAAGAAATCACATGAATAAAAGGCTGAACAATTGAATAAAATTTACCCTACAGCCCACCTGGCAATACTTTTAGTGTGGTTATTAAATATATGTGTTATGTGATGATGAAGGAGCAATATATGCATCACATAGGGAATTCGCAGGAGTGATGTTTAAATATAATAAAATAATATCAAGTTGTGTCCAAATCAGGGTCAGATCAAGTGATTAGATTAAGCCCCTATATTTATAGAGGTCTGTAATTAACTAGGGTGCAGGCTGACTACATCTGAAATGGATGTTATGAAAATGGGGAAAGGTGGAATAAAATTGTGGTAGGGGAAAATGGAGAAACCCTGAAAGAACATGCCGTAGATCCGTTTCCTCCACTACAAAATCTACTTATAATGACCGAGACTAACCAAGTTAAAAAAAGCTACTCTTACTAAAACACAAATTAATATGATTAAACTAATAATAAACATTATAAATAAGGTTCTCGAGAAGCCAGCGGTGAGAGGCGAGCGTCTAATCGCTTGCGTCACGGAGCCGCCTGATATATTAATAATTAAAAAAATACCAATTTTCTCGTTATAATAATATTTTATTTTAAACGATCTATTCGTCGATTTTATAAATTACATACATTAAAATAAATCGTAAAATCTGTATAACCCTATTAGCATTATGATTAATTTCAATAGCATCGCGTAGTAATATGAGTAATGAGCCAATGAACAAATTTAAATTTGGCGGTATAGCTGCATGCAGCGGTCCATTCAACAAACTCCTTAAATTTCCGCTGCAAATGGCAGCCATTTTTGCTAAAGCGCTAGAGCGCTTTATTGGCAGCTGAATGCGCCCAATGGCACCACTTGAATTCACCATCAAAGAAAAAAGCAAAGACAGTGCAATCTGTCGGGAAAGTTATGGGCAGCGTCTTCTGGGATGCACAAGGTTGCATTCTGGTTGAATTTCTTGAACCTGGACAAACCATAAATGCTGCCCGTTATATCCAGACACTTGTGAAGCTATGTTGTACATTGCACGACAAGTGCCCTGGAAGGAAGGTCATTCTGCAGCACGATAACACGCGTCCTCACACTGCTCGTGCCACTGTGGAGAAGATCAGGACGTTTGGATGGGAAACTCTTCCACATCCTCCCTACAGTCCCAATTTGGCACCCTCTGACTACCATCTTTTCGGCTCTGTGAAGGAGCAGGTGAGAGGCCAATGCTATGAGACGCTGGAGGATATTCGGAAAGCAGTGCATCAGTGTCTTCGGGCAGCTGGAACGGACTTCTATCTTAAAGGAATTTTCAAGCTTGTAGAACGCTGGACAAAATGTGTGCAAAGAAATGAAGACTATGTTGAAAAGTGACACAAAGGTCTGTAGATTAACATGGTATTCTTGGTTTGTCTAAAATAAATATTATGATTGTTAAAAAAAAATGTTGCTCATAACTTTCAGTATGACCCTCATACACTTGAGTTTGCAGTATGATTATTAACATCATCCATGCAAGTATTAGGCCATGTGGCTTGTTACAGGTGATTCTTAACAGTAAGTTTTAAATTTAAATATGCCTATATAAGCATAATCACAAAAAAATTAACTTTTTGAAATTGTCCAGTCTCGTACAAACTCTTTTTGTCAAAAGGACTCACTTTGTGACATGTATGCATGCCTAACGTAAGGGAGGCTAGCATTCTCATGGTGAATCTAACAGAGCAGGTCTGTGGTGAGGTGGCAATTAGACTGATGTCATAAACTACACATCCACAAATGAAATCCACCTTTAATGGAAATATACATAATCTGTATATTAATACATGAAGAAAAACTTTGTACCCCTTTTTAAGCAGGTTGTGCACACGGAGGAGTATAATATTTGGCATAATTAAAGTTCATATAGAGAAGAAGTGCAGAAAAATAAAATTTATGTATAATATGTGTTACAAATAAATTAAATTAAACAAAATAAAATAAATTGTCTCTAAGGAATTTATGTGTATTACTATTAATTTGTGTACTCAATAATTTGTTTACGTTCATACTGAAAATGCACTGTTGCAAAAAAAAATAATTGTGCAGCATCAATGTGAATTGACTAACTCTCGCATATTTATTATTAAAGGTTTATTATTAGTGGTTTAAAAAAGTGGGCACATTTTATTATTTAGATTTAAATTAAACCCTGTCTAATCTTGGTTTCAATAATTTTATTACTTTTTTTTATATTTAGATACTTGCACCTACTTCCATTATGCCTCGACATAGAACATGGATGGGTCGGAGTGAGAGACAAAGAAGAAGAGATATATATTCCTGTACACATAATAATAATAATAATAATAATAATAATAAGCCAAATGCAAATTTAAATAGTATAAATAGTATACAAATGTCAAATGACACATTGTTACACGCTTTATATTAGCTTGACCTGTATCTATCTATCTATGTAACTGAATCTTTCAACGCGTTTTTCACCCACTTAAAATAATTGGATCGACTTGAAATTTTGTATACTTGTAAAGGACCTGTGACAATCCAATAATTTCATATTTATTTTTTAAATATGGCTTAGCCAAGCTATACCACATATTTCCTATCGTTCATATTTTTAAAATAAATCTGTAAATGAATGCATGACGTATTTGTGACAAACTTAAAAATTTAATGAATTGTGGTAAAATTTCGACTGCTGGGCAGCCACAAATAAAATACTAATGCCATGGGAGCAATCCAGCTGCAGTGAAATTAAAAAGGAAGTAGTGCTTCCAGAGTGTCTATTCACTCCTAATCATTGCTACCTACTTACCTACCTACCTACCTACCTACCTACCTACCTACCTACCTACTAGCCTCATGGTCTTGTGGTCAGATTATATTGCATAAGGTCCCAGGTTCAATTTCCACTTAAAACCACTGAAATGTTCCCTTAAAGTGACCCATAATCTGGAATTTAGGTTATTTTTAAGTTTAATGTCTCTCCTGGTGCTTCATTATTATTTTTTATCACCCATATATATCATCATAGTAATGTAACTCTGCCTTCCTCATGCCCCAACCGCAAAAGTGAGTTTAATTGTGCCAATACTAGGAGAGAATACCAGAAATGTCTTAAGACAACCTGATGACATTGGACAAAAAATTATCAACTTACTCTAATTAATAATAAATTTAAAAAAGTTTTACACTGACTGGAATTGAACCTATTACCTTCTGCTCCATATTAGGCATTTTACAACCACTCTAACGGTGACTTCAACAAACAAGTGAACAACCAGTAGTAGGTATAAAACTACCGCTGCAAGTGATATTCACACCAGCATATACTAATTTTAATGCACTGTATGTGAATGTGCAAAACTGAAGTGTGTGAGATCTTAGAGAATGATTAACAGTGCATGAGTGATCATGCCTTACTGTTTACCAATCACAACCCATATTTGTCATATGATTTCAGAGATCCACAGTGCTGTGTTAACACACTTTCTGCAGTGTATTGTGTAAAACACAGATTTATCTGTTAATCATAATAGTTTTAATTCATATAAGATTATGTGTATCAAAACACCATTGGCATAGCATTAATGCAATAAGATATAATTATTGATAGTGAAAAAAAAGACAATTAATATGTAACATCACATAAGAATGACAGCAAGTAGCTCAGTTGGTAGAGCACTTGGCCCGGAAAGCCAAGGGTCCCGGGTTCAAGTCCCGGTCTAGGCGAAAATTTTTCTCTTCAAATATAAGTGAAATAATGTTTGACTTTCATAATGCCAGCTGGGAGTAGAACTCTCAAATCATTAAGTAAGAACTCACGCACTTACATACAAGCAAAAATACAATTGTATAATTACTATAAAATTAGATTTTAGTACTCACCTCCAGCCTCTCCGTAGCTTTGAGCAAACGATCGTAGTCAACAGAGCCCTGTACTGTCAGCAGTTCCATCATGTAATCAGCTTCTTGAACCGACTCGTGAACCATCTCCAACTGACGTTCAAATCTTCTCCACAAGGCAAGTCTATTCTGTAGTAATGCAAGTAATTTATCGCAACGAGCTTCTAAATCAGAATGTTCATCTTGAAGTTGTGAAATCTCACGTTCTACTTTCACAGGAGAAACCGTCAGGCGCAGGCTCATTGGCAGAGTGTGTAGTAACTGACGCAGAGCCATCAAGTCTTGCCAATAAGATTTTAATTCTTGTCCCACAGCCTAAAACAAAATAGCAATAATAATCTTAATATTTAAAGGAAGTGACACTAAGAGGTGTATTTTAATTAATAGAAGTTAAAATTTTAATGACTCACCTCATAATTGCATATTATTTAACCCTTCATGGGCGAAAACCCATGTTGATTAAGCTGATGAAGAATGTTAAAGCTACCACTAAACAAAACAAACTACAGAAAAGAACTAAACTATATAAAATCCCTAGCACATAACAATGGATACAAAGAAGAAATGATCAACAAATTAGTCAGAAAACAAAAAATAAGAATCAATTTAACAAAACTAGAAAAAGAATGTAACACAAATACAAACAAATGGATTACACTAACTTATATGGGAAATGAAACGACCAAATTAGCTAATTTGATCAAGAAACAAGTTAAAAACATTAAAATTGCCTTTAAAACCAATAATAAACTCAATAATATAATTTCTAATAAAACAGAAACAACAAATAAGTATGAAAATAAAGGCGTCTACAAACTAAAATGCAATAGTTGTGAAAAATTCTACATAGGCAAAACAATAAGAAACTTTAAGATGCAATATTCGGAACATTTAAAAAATTTTATTAATAATGAAGAAAAATCAAGTTTTGCCAAACATATACTCGAAACAGGTCATCGATTTGAAAAAATCAATAACTATGTCAATACTACACAAAGAGTATAAATAACAACAGGATCAGCATCCTTGAAGACAAGAGATTCTAAAAGATGCTAAGAATAAAGACCTACTCAACAAGAATATAACTGCAGACATAAATCCATTACACAACCTATACAACACCATCAGCCATCAGTTCCAGTTAAAACGCAGAAGATGAAACATTGTTTTCGAAAGACCTCCATATTACAATAACTTGAAGTTTAATAACTTAGTTGAGGGTGACTGATTTACCAGGTAAAAAATTATACAATTAACATCTTATTACATAACCTCAACGGTGCTTTAACATGAATTTCAAAAGTGTTGATAACAGTGAGTTATATGATCTTTATGGTAAATCAGATGTAATAAGAATAATTAAGTCCTGTACACTGAGATGGGCAGCACATCTGGCACAATGGGAATAAAAGAGGGACATGAAAACGTCTTGTAGGAAAACCAGAGGGAAAGTGCCCAGTAGTTATACCAAGAATGAGGTGGTAGAATAAGGGAGATAAATTATAGAGAATGATTGAAAAACATTAGCTCAGGATAGGGATCTATGGAGAGTTTATGCCTTGGCCATGAACTTACTGGTTTGATAGTGTCAGTTAATTAGGCATCATCATCACCCATGCAAGTATTAGGTGATGTGGCCTGTTACGGTCTCAAAGAGGAATTTTCCATCCAGTGCTTTTTTGGACGTCTCAGCGATCTTTTGCCTTGGGAGCAGTAACAAAGCATGGCTTTTGGGATTCTATGAGATGGCATTTATTGAAGATGGGCTTTTCAGTTGTTCTGGTAGTTTTGTATATGGCGGAGAATGGGTTCCACCATATAGTTGTTAATAATAATAGTAATAGTAATAATAATAATAATAATAATAATAATAATAACAATAATATGAATATGATGTGCATAATAGATTATACCCATCAGTACCAATAGAACTGGTGTCAACATTTGAACTGTATGTCCAGATCCAAGATTCCTAAAGCAATTTTTAAAGCACCAACTGAATGGTGGAAGATCATTGGAACAGCCTATGAAGAGAGAGTTGGAAAAATGTTTGTATACTATAAAAGTTCTTTCAGGACAACATGAAATGAAGGAAGGAAGAAGATGATGATGATTATTATTATTTAACTGGCAGGGTTAATCCCATAAGATTAATCTTGTAATTTTTATCATCAATAACACATGTCCTCTATTAATTATGTACTCGTAACTTTAGAAATAAATAAAAATAAACTAGAAGATTGAGTTAGTAGAGCACAAGTTAAAAATAGTAATACCTGGCAGTTGATAACAGCTTGCTCAACGACATCACTGCCAAGTTTCACACTGATCCAGGACGGAGCTAGCTCTCTGGTGATTACGTTTCACTCGAGCTAAACCTTTCTTGATTGCTTGAAGTTTTTCTCTGAGAAGTGTTGAACCTTCCAATTCCTCCAATAGGTGCATGTCTAGTTCATGAGCAGTTGACAGAACTGCACTCACTTTCTCTGTCTCTGTTGCCGATAACAATCCCAGACGACCTAATTCCTCTTCAATATTTCCTACTCGGTCATGCAGAACCTAACAACACAAATATATTTATTATAAATTAAAATAGTATTATAATAAATAATACATTATTTGTCAATCTCTTATGGAGATATACAGATCACAAATAAATGCCAATACAAATATTTGCTACTCAAAGAAATCATGATTATCCAAGTAAATGAGCAGAAAATATTTGTATTCTCTGAATATCTGCAATTCTTAAATTATTGTTAATGTAAATGTAATGTTACACAAATTAAAAATAACAATCTCTAACTAACAAAATAGTTATAATTTTAGCGAAGAGTTAAAATTTCTGCTCTTTCATTTACAGGAACTTACCTGAAGTCTCTCAATATATAGATCAAGATCTTCTTCATTTTTAATAACACCATGGAAGTCATCGAGAGTTGATTTTATTTCTTGTAATTCTTTCTCCAATGCCGATAATTTGTTATTCAATGGTACATCTTGTGCAGAGATATTCTGCATGAGGGAATCCTGGATTCCGTGAATACGGTTAGCTACTTCTTTCCAACGGTTCTCCAATTCAGCATTTAGTTGGCGTTGAACTACTTCATCAGCAACAGGAATTATTTTGATAGCTGATTCAAATGTAGTCGCTGCTTCATTGTGGATATTGTTGTGCACCTCATATTGTGCTTTCAGCTCCTGCAAACACCAACATTATTTATTTTCATTATTAATACTCTTTCCCAAATTAATAGATGTATTTGAAAGAAAGATGTTCAAGAAAATCTACTGCCCAATTAATGATCCTTGAAACTGAAGAATTAGAATAAATGAGACAGCTATACAGAGAATCTCAAATCTAAGATGTTATTATACTAAAAAGACTCCAATGGGCTGATCATATGGTAAGAATGGATGTTCTTCACTAAGAAGAAGAAAGTTTTACAGGTGTATTTTGGAGACAGTGGGATGATGATGAGAAGACATTATGTGCAGACACCAGTACACTTCTGGGTGTAAGGAATTGGAAGATGGTGGCTAACAACAGGGAAGAATGAAGGAGGCAGATTAGGGAGGCCAGGGCCTGACTCGGGCTATAGAGCCATAGTACGGATGGATTACACTGGTATGTAAATTTTCATTTTTTCCTTGGGATTTCTATTCCAATATGGGAATAGGCCCAATGTGAAAATGAAATGACCAACATTCACAATAAATACCCAAATATGTTTTTAAGAAATGGATGTACACTAACTTGACCTATTTAATATGTAATGAAATAAATTATATACATATTATTCAATAAATTAACTTGGTGTATACAAACTTACTCTTTCCTAACCTAACAAAATAAAAAATAGAGTAATGTAATTTCTATTCAGATACACATAATTGGAAAATCTGTTTTGGAATGTATTGTGAAGGTTGGTTATATCGGTTTCACAAATAATGGCAATCTATCAGTGAAATTCATAAGCCTTATGCATGACCATTTACTGGAAACTTCATAAGCCATGGACACTGACACTACTATTCTGTTAAACTTAAAAAATTCTTTGGTGATTTAATGGAAATTTTTCCTATTATTTAAGAATTGTAAATAACATTTTAAGAAGCATTACAAAACATTTAAAATAGAAGAAAACGTTAGTAAAACAAAACTGTAACCCAATGACAAAAACTGTTGTTTCGTGGGGATATTAAACATAGAGGTGCATTATGCTTTTCAAAAAAGAGTACCAAATTCCAAAACAAAAAAAACAAGAAAGATAAACTTATGAATTTCGAAACTCCCGCAAATTTTCACCTGATCCAGAGGTTCATTGGTCCACCGATAGAAGTAAGAAGAAAACTGCCAAGAAACGACATAACACCGATCAACCATAGGCTACTGAAGATGGAGATAAGCTCCGAAACTGCAGTATATAAGAAAAAGGATATGAGGTGAGGTAATAAAAACATTAATTTAATTACCAAATTCCAAATTTAAACTTCTCTTTGTCATCATCCCTTACATCTACAAAACATACATGCACATATAACTTCTATACACGATACATCACCATATGAAATGCATACATAGAAGACAGACCACAATAACATCTTCCATCTGCTGCATGCATAACTGAAGTCAAATAAAAGTTTAGAATTAGAATTAACTATGAGTTGGAAAAGAAATCTCGTATTTTGGAAATTCATTACAATTTTGAGGAACGTGAAAGAGAAATTGGGCTGGTATTAGATTCAACTGTCATTACTATTACCCCTTTGATATTGAACTGAGTCATTGCTATTTTAAGGATGATTTTTCCAAAACAAGCTATTGTGCTTACCCAGAACTGTCTCATGTTCCCTCCAGTTATTACGTTATGAGCTGACATTGCATCCAAGTCTTGTTCTACCTCCCTCATCCAATATTCTAGCTTGTTTATCATTACTTCATGCGATGTCCAGGTGTCTCTAAAAGTCAACAGCCGCTGGAGATTGGTGTTCACATCATCTTGTAATTTAAGTATTGTCTCCAGATGTTCATCGTATCTTGCTTCAAGACCCAGACATGTCACTAGTTCCTGCAGCCTATGAGCTATGCTCAACAGCTGTATAATGCGAGCATGGTGAACTGCTACATCAGATGACAAAGTCTGTAAATAGAATTATTATTACATGAAAGGTTACTCTGGTGAAACAAATTAACTGGACGGACTTTTCTGCCCATCTCAGCACATGCCAACCTTAAAAATTATGGGGTTTGTCAATTTAGTATTCTAGTAGGATAATCTGCATTTCTGAAGCCACAACATTATACAACTGCTGATAATCACAGTGCCTGGCTCAGGTATCAGTTGGTGTATTGAAAGTTATTGCCATATTGTGCATTTTGATCAGATTTCTGTGAAATATGGCTACTTGTATATTTTTCCTATTGGATAATTCCACTAGGTGCTAAAATACTGTTGTTTTTGGTTCCAGACCTCTGGAACATTCTAGAATTCATAAATTCTAATTTTGTGATTGACTATTGATTCCTTCCTGATCTCTTTTGGCATCATTTGCCATTCTGGCAAGGATGTAGTCCTGAATGGTTATGTTCAGCCATGGCTGGAATATCCCAGTTTGGCTATGGGGTTATACTGTTTAATCATTTATTTTTTTTTATATTTGATGAAGAGTGATTTAAACAGTGTTTTGTATTAATAAATTACAATAGGAAGTAACATTATGAGGTTCTTCTTAATAAATAAGATGAATCTGGTACATCTTACTTCATAATTGTCTTTCTTTTGACATGTTTTGATATGCTGTCCATACCAAAACATGTCAAATGAAATTCAAATATTTATAAGGTAAGATGTACCAGATTCACCTTATTTATTAAGTGTTTTGTATTTAAAGTGATTTTGATATTTATTTAAAAAGCGTTATTTTTATTTTGTCTTGCCGTGATGTAGGCATGGTTTTCTGTGTAATCCAAATTATCATCAAACCTACAAATCATTTTTAGATTAGAAATAAATTACAATTTTTCTATATGTATGAACATTCAATTTAGGCCCTAAATTCTACAATTCCTGAAATGGTAGTGTCAATAGTTTGAAGGCAGTTGATGGGTTGCCAGAGTGCCAGTTTTATGAATGTGTCCTAGTTAAGTGGCATCATGAACTTTTCACCTAGTTTTAAACACAAAATACTTTCATTTTTGAAGCTATTTTTAGAATTACTGTGTCCCCTTTTGCAAATCCTTTCAACCTGTTATACATTGTACAAATTTAGAAAAAAAATATAAGGCAGATTTAAATGAAACTGGCATAAGAGTTGTCACCCAGAAACAAACACGGCTTAAAGATATTATTATGATTTTAATAAAAAATAAAGTAGGAAATAACACTATGAGGTAATTTTCAATTTTTAATGAGTTGGAGAAAATGTTTTATATCTAACCTAAACTCCAGTCTCTGGATCTCCGGCTCCGACGTTCA
The DNA here is from genome assembly GCA_030220185.1 of Diploptera punctata. Classification (NCBI taxonomy): domain Eukaryota; kingdom Metazoa; phylum Arthropoda; class Insecta; order Blattodea; family Blaberidae; genus Diploptera; species Diploptera punctata. The sequence goes on along the minus strand of JASPKZ010003046.1, from coordinate 2,686,053 downwards.
GGTTGTATGGGGGGGGGGGTAAAGGGAGAAACTCGCTCTCTACTGCCAATAAAGAAATTGTTGAGTGGGAGTAGATGTCTGCCACAACCAATCACTGTTCTTGATGCTGCTATAGCATGCTAATAAGGTTTGAAATTGCTGAGATGTTGTCAGCTGTATTTCTACTAACCACATACATAAAGCAGTCCCTCCCACTGAATATCCATATTGGCAACATGTCATGAAAACGTCAGAGCTGGAGATCCAGTGGCTGAAGTATAATAAAATTCCATGTTTTCACTATACGGTTTCAAAGGTCATTTCACTTCATCTTCAGTCAAAATTTTAATAGTTAGAGATTGATTGAAGTTGAAGGTGAAATGACCACTGAAGCTGGTATTATGAAAACATGGAATTTTATGAGGTGAGATATAAAAACATTTTCTCCAACTCATTATAAATTCTATTATGATGTTTATAACAGCTATAATAGTAGTATTAATAATCCCATAAAAAAGTTTTCTTGAATATTATTAGAAGCTATCGAACTGAGTTGTGAACGTTAATGCTACTGGGAAACCGAATTATGTGTTTTATTTTAGGTTCTTTTAATTATATTAATACAGTAAAACCTGTCTTAGCCAGAACCTTTATAAGAAGGAAACCTGTAGAGATGGGAAAAAATGTCCAGAATGGTACAATTTTATATGTAAAACCATTCTGTATAAGCCGGAAACCTTCATAATGCGGAAACAGAATGGTTTTTAAAGTACCAATAGTTAATTTTTACCTCATTAAGATAGAAAATTATTCTTAAGCACGTTCTAATTACAGTTTAATGACCACACGTCAAAATTCTGCATATGACGCTTTCTGCATTATATCTTTTACCTTCTTGTGTTGCCATAATATTGCGGGGATACCCTTGCTTATGTGTGACAGCAGAAAATCTCTCACTTTTCCTTGCCTGCTTACGTTACCTGTGAGGGAGTTGGGAAACTCTGCAGTCTTCCTGTAGTAGAGTTCCTTCTCATTATTGTGTAATAAAGTTGTTTTGTATTGCCGTAAAAATTGAGCTGTGTTACATACACTATTTTGTCTGTATTTCAGTCAATACGTCATGTCTTTAAAGCATGCATGTAAAACCCTTACACTGCATGAGAAAATTCAAGCTTGTAATTTGGGAACTCTTTATAAGAAGGAAAACTGCCAAAACAGAAATATATTTCAGGAACTGTCATGTTCCTTCATAGACAGGTTTTACTGTATAACAGAATTATAAATAAGAGAGAGAAAAATGTGTGTTTGAACAGGGAGGCCTGGACAGCACAATGGTTAGTGTGCTGGTGCATAAAACCAGATGTCTTGAGTTAAATTCTGGTTCAAGCAAACATTTCTCTCTTCAAAACATAATTTATCGATCAATCCAAATGTACACATTTATATATAAAAATATAATATGTACTTTTACAGAAATTTAAAAAAATGGTCTATACTTATAAACTGACCTGATATAAGTTGATGTATTGATCATAATCAGATGAGTTTACACTCTGAAGGTCTGGAACCCTTTGATGTGCCACTTGGAGCCATCCTGTCTCTTCCTTCATACCCTGCTCCAGGACTGTCCACCTCGAAGCTGCCATTGCCATCTGTTGAGCTCTATATGCAGCTTTGTCTAATATTACAGTTGCACGACAATGCAGGGCCTGATGGAGTTGGGAATATGAGGCACAGGTGTCTGGATCAAGGTTTTGTTCCAGGGATTCCAATATACCTCGACAATGACTTAAATTGACAAAAAACTTCCTGTGTTTCTGCATTTCCTCCTGCAAATGCTCTAAACTCACAACACAAATAGGACTTTCTACTAAAACATCTGCTATATCTATAATCTGTGATAATTCTTTCATTGTCTGTTCATAGTCCTCTATCAAAGACAGGAGATGGAAAAGCCTTTCTCTTTCAAGTATTATGTTATGTTCAAGGATTTTGGTAGTTTCATGTGCAGTCATAGTTTCTGGTGGAATATCACAACCTGGGAATTCTTTTATCAGATTTCTTGCAGTACTTAGTAATCGTATGGTTTTTCCCATATGACACCTATTCACCGACTCTATTTCTTCTAATTCTACAAGTTTTGCCTTAGCAGAAACATCTGATTGTACCAAATCTTCGAATTTCTGTTTAAGTTCTTGTACAAGGACATGGATATTATTCACACCATTTAGAAATTCCTCCCAGTGGGTGAGGTCGTTAGTGACTTTCTGTTCATTCTGTTGTGCCATTTCTTCCACAGCTTTCATTTGATCTTTAAGTGTTGTTATATATTCGTGCATTTTGATTTTATCTTCATTGTTACAAATTTCACTCGCTGTGTCAAGTACACCCCCTAATTCCCCTACACTCTCTTCGATGTGACTGATTTCTGCCCTCAGATCATTGTATTCTTTTACTTTATCTACAGATGGTGATGTGTTCATATTCTGCCTACTTAAATAAACACGGTATTCAATAGTCTGCAACCATGTGGAAATAGTTTCTATAGTTGTGATTACAGTTTTTTGAATAAATACAACATCTTTTGTTTCTACAGCTGAACGAAGAAGATTTAAATTTCGCTGAACATTTTCACTCTGTTGTTCTACTGATTCCTCCGTAACTATTTCCTCAAGAGTTGCTAAACAAAGAATTCCAGACATATGAGTTGTTTCTTTTGCATTTTGAAGATTTTTTATACGTTTTGAAATTATATTATTTGCTTTGTTCCATTCGACTTGAGTTATTTCTTCAGATGAGGGCTGGGTAGGATGAACTACAATTACAACCACACTTTTTTCTTTAGGCAATGCTTCTAGTTTATCTTCAGGCACTTCAAACTGAGATTCACCATAAAACTTATCAGACTGATCTTCCTTTTCAATATGTGTTATTACTTGTTCTGTAAGTGATTTGGGAGTATCAAAAGAGGTTTTGCCAGATTCTTTCAGTAATAAATCTTGAGTAACTTGTGCTAATTGCAAGACTCTACCTGATCCTGATTCAGGATGAACGTCAACTCTGCCTCTTTCTTCTTGTTCTACAGGTCCATCATTTTCTTGAATTATTTTTTCAGATGAATGCTTAGTAGGATGGGCTACAACCACACTTTTTTCTTCAAGTGAAGGTTCTGATTTATCTTCAGGTTCTTCAAGTTGAGATTCATCACAAATCTTTTCAGAGTGGTCTCCCTTTTCAACATGATGTACTAATGGTTCATCCCTGAGTGAGTCGGAGATATCAAAAGATATTCTGTCAGATTCTTTTGGTAACAAATCTTGAGAAACTTGTGCTAATTGCAAGACTCTACCTGATCCTGATTCAGGATGAACGTCAACTCTGCCTCTTTCTTCTTGTTCTACAGGTCCATCATTTTCTTGAATTATTTTTTCAGATGAATGCTTAGTAGGATGGGCTACAACCACACTTTTTTCTTCAAGTGAAAGTTCTGATTTCTCTTCAGGTTCTTGAAGTTGAGATTCACCACAAATCTTGTCAAACTGATCTTCCATTTCAACAAACTGTTTGACTGGTTCATGCCTTACCGAATCAGAGGAATCAGAAGAGGTTTTGCCAGATTCTTTCAGTAACAAGTCTTGAGTAACTTGTGCTAACTGCAGGACTATATCTGAACTAGATTCAGGATCAACTTCAACCCTGTCTCTTTCTTCCTGTTCTACAGGTTTATCATCTTTTTCTTGAGCTATTTCTTCAGATGAATGCTCAACCCTGTCTCTTTCTTCCTGTTCTACAGGTCTATCATCTTTTTCTTGAGCTATTTCTTCAGATGAATGCTTAGTAGGATGGGCTACAACCACACTTTTTTCTTCAAGTGAAGGTTCTGATTTATCTTCAGGTTCTTCAAGTTGAGATTCACCACAAATCTTTTCAGAATGGTCTTCCTTTTCAACATGATGTACTAATGGTTCTTCCGTGAGTGAGTCGGAGATATCAAAAGCTATTCTGTCAAATTCTTTTGGTAACAAATCTTGAGAAACTTGTGGTAATTGCAAGACTACACCTGAGCTTGATTCAGGAAGAACTTCAACACTGCCTATTTCTTCTTTTTCTTCGGTTATTTCTTCAGATGAAGGCTTGGTAGGATGGACTATAACCACACTTTTTTCTTCAGGTGAAGGTTTTGATTTATATTCAGGAACTTCAAGTTGAGATTCACCACAAATGTTTTCAGAGTGGCCTTCCTTTTTAACATGATGTATTAATGGTTCATCCCTGAGTGAGTCGGAGATATCAAAAGATATTCTGTCAGATTCTTTTAGTAACAAATCTTGAGAAACCTGTGCTAATTGCAAGACTATACCTGAGCCCGATTCAGGAAGAACTTCAACACTGCCTCTTTCTACTTGTTGTACTGAAGAAAAAGATGTTGGACATTGTTCTACAGGTCCAATATATTTTTCTTCAGTTATTTCTTCAGATGAAGGCTTGGTAGGATGGACTATAACCACACTTTTTTCTTCAGGTGAAGGTTCTGATTTATATTCAGGAACTTCAAGTTGAGATTCACCACAAATCTTTTCAGAGTGGTCTTCCTTTTTGACATGATGTATTAATGGTTCATCCCTGAGTGAGTCGGAGATATCAAAAGATATTCTGTCAGATTCTTTTGGTAACAAATCTTGAGAAACATGTGCTAATTGCAAGACTAAACCTGACCCCGATTCAGGAAGAACTTCAACACTGCCTCTTTCTTCAGTTATTTCTTCAGATGAAGGCTTGGTAGGATGGACTATAACCATACTTTTTTCTTCAGGTGAAGGTTCTGATTTTTCTTCAGGAACTTCAAGTTGAGATTCATCACGAACCTTATCAGATTGATCTTCCTTTTCAGCATGGTGTGACATTGCTTCATCCCTGATCTTGGAGGTATCAAAAGACATTTTGTCAGATTCTCGAAGTAAAAACTCTTGGGTAACTTGTGCTAATTGCATGACTGTATCTGAGGTTGATTCAGGATCAACTTCAACTCTCTCTCTCTTTTCTTGTTCTACAGATCCCCCATCTTTTTCTGGATAAGTTGTTTTATGTTCTTCAGTCAAAAATTCTAATTGCTCAACTTTTTCTGGATAAGTTGTTTCATGTTCTTCAGTCAAAAATTCTAATTGCTCATTTTTTTCTGGATAAGTAATTTTATGTTCTTCAATTAGAAATTCTAATTGCTCACCTTTTTCTGGATAAGCTGTTTTACGTTCTTCAGTCAAAAATTCTAATTGTTCATCATGTTTAGGTGTACTTTTTATGATTTCAGAATACAATGGTCTATTACTCAACAAAATTTCTTCACTTGATATTGGCTGGAATGTGTCAGTTTGTACCACAGGGCCTGAATCTGATTTATTCTTTGGAATTTTAGAAGATCTCTTTGACTTTTTCTTTTTATCAGATACTTCTGAATGTTTCACATCTGATCCCATGACAACAGAAACAGAAGTTGCAAATATTTCCGGACCTATCTCTGAGGATGGTGAAATATTTCCAACCTCTGTAACTGAAGACTCTTTGGTAATTAGTGCAGAAATTTCAGGTTCAAGTGAAACAGGTTCCGACTCACTACTCTGGATAATTTGTAAATCTTTTCTTTTTCTCTTACCTTTTCTTTTCTTCTCTTTTGGCAAGTCCTTTCTAATCGTAGAATCTCTCTGTGTACTACAAATTTCTTCAGATGATTGCTTTTCTCCCTTCATTTTCATCAGTGTGTGTTGCAAGTTCTTTATCATCTACTAGGATAATCTGTTAATGATACTGAAGATTCATCCTGTTCTTCAGTTGTAATAGCATGGCTTGCTTCTGGTCTCTTTATCTGTGTGATTATTGGCTTTATTTCTTCACCAGGCATGTACAATACTTCCCTTTTCACTTCTTCTGGCTTTTTGGAAGCTGCATTGACTGTAATTTCATCAGTTTCTCTCCCAGCTATATCACCGACTGTTTCAGTTTCAAAATCAACTTTAACATCATCTTTATGACTTGAAATATTATAATCATCCCCTCCACTTGTTTCTATGACTGTTTCTTTCTCACAAACCCATGCATCATTATAATCATAATGGGAAGGCATAAACGACACTGATGTTTTTACATGAATTTCTAAAGGTTCATCAGAAGATGAAGACAGTGATTTGTCGTACTCTCCAATCACGACCGGTTTTGTCTGAACTGCAGTCTCTGACACATGAACAGAAGTGCTAGGTTCAATAGCTGAAACATGCTCAGTCCTTGGAATAGTATCAGTTTGTTTTTCTATAATTTCTCTTTTTGATTCAAATAAGAGCGAAGGAGAAGCACTTTCTCTTTGAGGCAAAGATATATGTTCCAAGGGTGCCAATTCCTCTTTGTTTATTTGAACAGAGGGAGGTGTTTCTTCTGGTTTTTCTAGAGAAATTATTTCTGGAATAGGAGTTGCTTCTTCTTTAATTGTCTGACTTTGAGCCTCAGTTTTTCCAGGTTCGATTGTCTGTGACTGAACATCCTGAGTTGAATAAACATCTTCCTTAGTTTGTGTAGCTATTTGTGTTACTGGAATTTCAATTTTAGCTTGTTCTGGTACTTCACGAGGGCTAGTTTGTGAAAATTCATCGTGGAGTTAATTCCATGTTATTAGTCTGGCTAGCAATTTCTTGAAGTTTTACCTGAGGACTGGTTTGTGAATATACATCTGTAATTTGATTTAATTCCTCCTTGTTGGCTTGACTGGCAATTTCTTGAATTTCTATTGGTTCCATATCAGGACTAGTTTGTGAGTATACATCTGTAATTGGATTTAATTCCTCCTTATTGTTCTGACTAGCAATTTCTTGAATTTCCACTGGTTCTATCTCAGGACTAGTTTTTGAATATACTTCTGTAATTACATTTAGTTCCTCGTTATTGGTCTGACTGGCAATTTCTTGAATATCTATTGGTTGTACTTCAGGACTAGTTTGTGAATATACATCTGTAATTGGATTTAGTTCTTCCTTAATGGTCTGACTTGCAATTTCTTGAATTTCTAACTTAAATGTTTGCACAGCATCTTCTGAAGTAGTAGTTGCAGGCGTTTGACTTGAAATTTCAAAAGTTTCTACAACTTTAGATGGAATTTCTGGAATGTCTGTTTGAATACTTTCTGGTACAATTTCCTCTTTGAGTAATGATTTATCTAATGTATCCATTTCTAAGATGGGCGTTTCAGGCAAGGGAGAAGGTTCTGGTGTATTTGTCTGTACATATTCTTCCTGAGTAGAGATATGAGGTTTATCATCTTGCCTTAATTCAGGAGTTCTTGTTTGTGTTGAGTCTTCCTGCATAGGGACACATTTTGTTTGTATGCTAAAATCTACTTGTTGTACTTGAGGAGGCACTTCTGGTGTTATAGTTTGTACACCATCACTTTTTGTAATAATCACACCATTAGTTTGAATGCATGATTCAGTGGTTGTAACATCAGACACTTCTGTAATTTCTGGAGTAATAGTTTGAATGCTTTGCTGTGTTACTTCAGTCTTTCCTTTAATGTCAACACCTCTGCTTGGTAGTCTAGGTTCTTCCACTACTTTTTCTACATTTCTTTCATCTATGGACACATCCTTCAGAGAATCAGTAACAGAAATATCAAATATTTCTTCAATTCCTTTTCTCTTTCTACCCTTTCTTTTCATTCCACTTCCTTCGGGCATGTCCTCAGCTACACTGGTTACTCTATCTGTATCATCTGGCTTGAAAAGTTCCTGCTTAATGCTTACCTCTGAAGATGATTGATCTCTCATTTCTCCGCTTGACTTTGGTTCTATACTACTTAGAGAAAATTCTGGTTTAATTTTAACTTGCTGCTTCTTTTTCTTCTTTCTCTTTTTCCTTTCCTCTTTTAATGATGATTCATCTGTTAGTTTTTCTTCTGGTTCATAGCCTGTGTCTAGAGATTTATCAGTTTCTTTTGGTGACTCTGGTGGTGATGCTATATCAGTTATTGCAATTTCTTGTTCAGTTGGTTTCGTTGTATCTGATGATGAAGATGTTGACCTAGGTATGATAATTTCTGTAGATTCTGCAAGAGAACTTTCTACAGATATCTCCATCTCTTGTTTATCATCAGATGTTTTTCTAGGATGTGACTCTACAGATTCCTCAGAACTTTCCTTCATCTTTCCACTTTTAGGTTTCTTTTTTTTCTTTCCTTTCTTAGTTATAATACTCGACTCACTCACTGAAGAAGCATCACTTTGCATTTTTGCATCTGTAATGGGTTTACTATCTTCAATCACTGTATGAATCTCCTCAGTTTTCACTGGAAAGTTTATTTTAATTTCTTCCTTAACGGTTTTAAGATCTGGGTTTGTTTTATCTTCACTTTCATCAATTTTAACCGACGATGAAACCTTTGGAATTACTTCGGTAACTCCTTCTGGAATACTTTCTTCTAAAGATATAGCAATTTCAACAGTTTTTACCGAATGTTCAGGAGATGTTTGAGATCTCTTTGAATCATGTTCTAATAAATGTTCAGACTTTTTCCTATCTATTTGTTTAGACACTCCTGTTTCTGTAACATCTTTCATATCAACAGACTCAGGTTTGTGAAGTGCTGGCATATCAGAGCTTGTATGTTCAGCCTCTATAAGTAACAGAGATGCTTCTTTAGGATCCAAAATACCTTTAGGAGAGACTTTGGGCTCTTGTTCATCATTAGGGATGGATTCAACATTTGGAACTTTGTCCTCAAATATCTTTTGATCCTCTTCTTGTAAAGATAAATTAATTTCAATTGTTTTCACAACTTTTTCAGGGAGACTTTTAGTTTTCTTAGGAACATATTCTTGTTTAATACTTGTAAATTCATCTTCACTTTGTTTCAAAACATCTGTTTCTTCAAATACTTTTACATCAGAAAATTTGTCAGGTATTCCAGATACATCTTCTTCCATTGTTGTAGTAAATCCCTCTGTTGTTTCATCATCTTTGTGTTCTTTCTCGTCACTTTTAACTGATACCTTAGGAACAGTTCCTGTAATTATCTGTTGGGTCTGTTCCTCTAAGTCAATTATTTTCTCTAATATTTCTGGAAATGTTTTATCTACAACATTAACTAATTTGTCTCTATGCTTAATACCGACACTTTGTTTTGAAACATCAAATTCCTTCATCAAACTGACATCAGCAAATTTTCCAGGTTCTTCATGTGTCCTTTCTATTGGTGAAGTAGTTGATTCCTTCGTAGTTATAACAATGGAGGAGACTAAGACTTCTGATTCTCTATCTTGAGTTTTCTCTACGGGTGTACTATTTTCTGTAGATATTTCTACAGTCACAGGTTCTTCAAGTTTAGTTTCCTTCACTGGGACCTTATATTCATGTACTGTTGTATAAGTTACTACATCAGAAGGTGTAGTTTCATCTGGTAAATCATGTTCCTCTGTTGTCAAAATTTTCACAATCTCTAATTTTTCTGGCTCACTTTCCTCTTCCTGTGGTTTATAATCCTTGAATATTGTGAAATGTCCGCCGTAGGATCTGACTCTCTATCTATTTTAATTGTACTAACATCTCTGTCTGATTGAGGATTGAAACGTTCTGCCTCCATTAGCAATACAGACATCTGCTTCAGATCCAAATCCCTGATCTCTCCCTCTGGTTTAATGATGGACTCAATAACTGACTTTTCACTGACAGGAACTGGTTTATCGCTGGAAAATTCTGTTTGTGGTTCCTCAGCAGCATCTCCTACAAGAACATATGTTTCCTTGGGCCTCTCTGCTTTAATAACAGACTCAAAAACTGACATTTCACTTACTGGAAATGGCTCATCACTGGGATATTCTACATGTGGTCCCTCAGCAGCATCTCCAGTGCCTGAAGTATAAGTCTCATGCTCTACCTTACCATCTTTTGACCTTGTCACTTTAACTTGTATTCTGGGAACTTGTTCTTCTTCTGTAACTTCATCATCAGGTTCTTCAATTATTTCTTCAATGGTTTGTTCTTTCCCATCAATAATAACAACTTTCCGAATTATCCTCCGCGTTTGCTTAATAACTTTTCTGGTAACTTGTTGCACTACAGCTTGTACGCTGGAACTTGTAACATAAGTGTCTCCATCTGGTTCAACAACAGAGTAACTCTCAGTGTCACCATGTTGAGACTGGAGTCCTCGCAGTAATAAGGCAGATGCAGGCAGTTTTTCAGTATCACTTGTAACATAAGTAACAGTTTCATGTTGGGGTTCACTTGAAAATTCTGACACTGTCACATCACCACCTGGAACACCTTCAGCAACATGACCTGCGTATGACTTTGTTGTGGTAACTTGCACAGTGCCATCACCTTGACTTTTTCTCGACATTTTTTCTTGAGATTCTAATGTGGTTTGTGCAAAAGCCAAAGATTGAGTTGTTGGAATTTGTGAACCATCAAATCCAATATCTGAAGATGTAAACAACTGTCTTTCTTGAACCGTGTGGTGTTGTGTAACTATTGTACGTCTAACTTTCCTTACTATAATTCTTTTGTTGCCATCTTTGTCCACTATAACTTCTGTTGTAGTGTCATCAGGATCCATCATCACTGTCTCAAAAGACTGTGGACTCGTGTGTACAATATTTAATTCTGAAGTTTTAGTGTCTTCTTTGTCCTTATCTTTGTCTTTGTATTTTACTTCAACAAGCAGATCATCCTTCAAATCTGGTAAGAAGGCTTTATCTTCTCCTTGACTTACAGCAGTTCTTGTTGCAATTTCAATTGTTTCCTCATCTCCAGTTCTCTTCTGTACAACGTGAATTTTACTCTTATGTAATTCAACAGCAGGAGAAGTCCAGGTATCTTTCTGCGTTTGTACAGATTTAAAATCCATGCCCCCTGTTGAAACCATCACTGGTTCAGCTTTAACAGGGGACATGGATTTTAAATCTGTCTGGATATCAATATCCACTGAAGGATGAAATACAACACCCACTTCTTTGGTTATCACTTCCTTTTTAGGAATATCACACACAAGACTACTACCTGTTTGAGAGCCAACTTCAAGGACTATAGGCTCTTGTCCTAAGGGTACATCTACAGGGATAGAACTATGAATCAAGGCTTCTTCTTCAGGAATTGGTGATGCGTCTGATGCTATTGTGTCATCATGATGAGAAATAAGACTTTCACCAACAGGTGATTTTTCTTCATTTTGAGGAGTAGTTTTATGTTCAGGTACTGAAAGGGATGGTTCTTTAGAAGATCCAACATCTACAGCAGAGATCACTAGTTCCTGTTGCTCAACTTGAAGACATTCCTCTTCCTCACCACATATTAATTCCTAAAAGAATGCCAATCGAAGATTCAGAAGTGAGCACTTACAGAAAAGGTGAACAACACGAAATCAACCCTAAAGCACAAAATGATAAAATGGAATATAAAGAAAGAAGATAAATAAGATGATAGGAAAGAGCATATGATTTTAAAATCTAAGCTAAATAAACCCAAAACCACAAAAACAGAAATAAATTATGTGAAATGAAAATTCATGCCAGAGAAGTATTATTGAAGATATTACTTTCAGAAAAAATGAAGTACCATCGAGATGGAAGAAGAGATTCTGAGATGACAGAAAGAAAATATACTATTGGATCAAACATATTTCTTAATACCTGAAGCAACACATGTCGAGTCTTTACTTCATTAGTTGAATCGTGAATGTTTTCCTGCAATATTTTTAATTCACCCAATAGTGACACTGCCAAATCTGAGACATCTTCAAAATCTTTCAGTTTTTCACAATTGTGGCATAATTCCTGTAGCTTAGTTTCATTTAGAACCAATTCTTCTGCAAGTTTCTGCAAATAAAAAGAAATGAATGTATTTTTATAACAAATTATAATTTGTAAGTGGTAGCTTCCACCACTGTGTTCCTTGACCTCCACCTGTGTGTCCCAAGTTTGCACCTCGGTCACTCCATGTGGGGTTTGTGGTGCACAAATCAAAATTAGGTCAGGTTTTTCTCAGAATTTCTCCAGTTTTCCCCTGCCAAAAACTTAATTTCTCATTCTTAAGTCATCTGTTCCATTTTGTTTCAACTGTCCCTGTAATAGTGCAGCAGGTCTGGTTAGCCAGCAGCCATGTAAATCACATACCTTCAATTATAGGGGCTTCATCTCTCCTCATCTGACTTGGCATTAACCCTTTAGGTGTCATGAGCCGATTAGATTGGCTCTGGTGCTCCTGTCCATTACCTGCCAGACAATATACTTAAACTACTTGCAAAGCCAATCACATCGGCAGGTGCGATTTAAATCTCTAACACAAGAGATTTTACCAGTGGCATGCAGAGAGTTAAGCCGGACATGAGTAGAAGGTTTACTTTACTACTATAATTTGAGGAATTCATACACACAACTCACTTGATAAACCATTTGTTGTTCCGTGATATCTTCAACAGATGTTGGGCGAATTTCAATGGACAAGGCTGCCTTAACAGTAAGAAGCCACTGCTGAACATCTGATAGCAATATCTGATATTGAGTGATATCCTTTATTCGTTTATCTACAATTCCTTTAGCAATCTGTAGCAAAATAAATTAATGTTATCATGAGAATTAGCATTAAATAAAGAAAGAAAAAAAGAATAAATCATTTAAACCAAGTATTGTTTTTTTGACATAATCATATGTAGTATTTATTAATATATAGGTCCTATTACAAGTAATTTCCATATACAACATTAATAAGATTCATGATATAATTGATTCCCGAAAGCGCTAGAGATAAATAACTAATAAAGTTGAGGAGATGGACCTTTTAGGTAAATAATTGAGTTTGTATTTTTTAAACATTCTCACCTCATATGATAGTTTATGATAGAAACATATGTCCGACAAAACAATCATATGAGGTAAGAATGTTTAAAAAATACAAACTCAATTATTAAATTCAACCTCATAATGTTACTTACTAATGATTTTAAAATAAATTAATATATATATATATATATATATATATATATATATATAAATTAATCTCGAAAAAGATTTTCCAGTTTGCAAAATAAATGTCCATAAAAACTAAATTATGATTACACAACATAACAGTAAAACCTTCCCTAAATACACAGCAATGAAAACTGTATTTTCAATTATAGACATAAAACTAAATTACAAGCTGCACAGATGAAATTTTGACATCTTCTTTTAGGTATTAAGTAGGTTGGATAGAAAGAAATGCTGACATTTGTGAAAGGTTAAAAGTTTCCCCCCCCCCAAATGCCACAGGCATTTCTAGCTTTCTCCCCTACCATTGACGGGTTGGATAGAAAGAAATGCTGACATATGTGAAAGGTTAAAAGTTTCCCCCCCCCCCAAATGCCACAGGCATTTCTAGCTTTCTCCCCTACCATTGACGGAATTGTAATCCATTTGTCAGGTTGGGGCGCCTGAAAGGCAGAGTTATGTTACCCCAATGATATGATGGGTGAAAGGTTAAAAGTTTAAAATATAGTAGAAAGATATTCAAATATTTCAAAATAATTGAATAAATCACCTCCACAGAATGGATTCAAATTTGTTTATGAAAGAAGATATTCCAGTATCAACGCAGAGACATAGGAAGACCTAAACAATGCAACGCTGATGAAATCAACATCATTTTGAGTTATAGGAATAGACTTGACTCAGCCTGAACCTAAGATGCTCATGATGATGATGATGATGAATTAGAGAAAGTTAATTATATAAAATATTCTAGTTCCACAGCCTGACACTACCATTCAGCTGCTAGTCTTACATCCACTTCAAGTTTTAATTGCAGAGATGAACAATCATACTGCCAGTATAGGGGTGACATGTGGTCAACATATCATGTTCCCCCAGCCATTATAGCTAGCTTTTTCTACCTGGAGCAGCTACTTATTGTAGCTACCCAAATTCATGATGCTGGATGGATACCAGGCCCATATTGGCTAAAATTTAATGAGAAAATTCTTCCTGAATGGGAACATGAACCAGCACATGTATAAATTGGCACCAAAGCATGATGCCTTAAATTGCTCAACTATGGTGCAGGATGATTCCCAAGTTTATTATATATATATATATATATATTTTATACATTTAGCCTTCATTGTACTCTCTCCTACATAAACTCCAGGTATGTTGACATAATATAGCTAATATTTAATTTTAGGAAGTGATATTTGGAGATTACTTTTATTTATTTATTTTCAGTCTGATCATCTTACCTCAATATTAATGTTGATTTGTTCTTGGACATGTTTCAAAACAATTCTGTTGTCCAGACTGGTTAGATTTATGTTGCACACCCTGGATGTCGATGTCAGCTCCATCCTGTGGTTGGCCAAAGAACCTCCAAACAAGATCATGCTCCGTTGGTATTTCAAAATTCATAACTCTGTTTTTGTTCTTCTGAATATAGATTTTTTTCCCAAATAGCTCTTTTGTATTTTCTAACTGTTTTAATAATTTGGTGTCCGGATTTATATTATGTTTTTCAGACCAAACATGAGCAGCAACTGCAGATTTTTCTATTTCCCCATTTTTAATATTTCTTATGTGTTCTCTGGTTCTAATTTTTTGGTTTCTTTTTGTTTTTCCTACATATATCTTTTCACAACCCATGCATTCAATTTGGTATATTCCTGATTTTTTATTTTTATCAGTTTTTTTCATTTTTATTGGTTTTTATTAGTTCATTTAAACTGTAGTTATTTTTCGGTGCTAATTAATATTAACCTTTAAACACCCAGGAGCCCATATGCTGGGTTTTAAATTGTACGTCCAGTCTGCCCACAGACCCAGCGTATGGGTTCTGAGCAGGCAGAGCTGTTTGGTTGCTTGAAATTATACTGGATAATACTACTTTTGTTACATACCTTTTTTCAGGGTTATCAGATGCTTGGCAATGTGATGTGAAGATAGCATTTGTAGGTTTGTTTTGTGTGATAAGTCTCGAAACAATCACCAATATACAAACCGACAACACACTTTTTACACTTCACTTGCACATGTTTTGTGATTCCCCGCGCCGAACACACACGACAAATTAGTCTTTGTAAAGCTACCGGCCAATGTTGACTAAAGTTAACTTGAAGTCATGAAATGTCTATACTCAATATACTAGGTCTACCAGGGAGTCGTCTACAGGGTGTTCTACCAGCCTGTTCCAAAAGGTCTCTGACAAGTCTGAAGTCGGAAGTCTCTAAGTGTTGTTTTGACACCAATGAAGTCAGAAGAAGAAAACTGTTTAGAATGGTCAAGTCTAACAAATGGAAAAATAATTTCTTGGTTGAGAGAACCAGCTATAATGGCTGGGGGACTCGACATGCTGACAACATGTCACCCATGCACTGGCTAGATGATCATCTACCTTTGTGATTGACACATGTGGGTGTAAGGCCAGCAGCTGGCTGGTAGGCTAAGGGCCTTCTAGGCCTGTCGCACCATGGAATTATTGTTATTATTATTATTATTATTACTATTCTTAGATTATTAGGCATCCTTTTTCTCTTAGGTCTTACTATCCCACATGTTATATCCCATTAGAATAATTAGTCCAAGAAAAAGGTACATTTCTGATTCTTTCACGTCAGGGGGAAGAGTACAGTTTTCCTCACGAACCCAAGACCCTACCCGTAAGTCAGGTGTCCCGCATGTATAAGTGTCAGTTGATTGTAGCTCGTGGTTGTCATTGTTATCGTCTTCGTCATTGTCACAGTCCGACAATTTCTTGTATTTCAGTAGAACTTTGTGATTTTGTACCAGACATATCGTAAACTTCACTCTGAGTCACAAAACTATGAATGAATGTGGGCTGTGTTGGAATGTGACCTTTTTTTTTCAAAGCTTTGGGGGAAAACGGACCGGGTGCAAACACAAATTCTAAACAAAAGATTGCAAGAGGGTTGGAATATACCTAAATATACATACAGTTTTTCACTTCTAACCAGATTCAGAACACTCTAAAATCCCTAAAGTTATTTGGCAACTATCATAAATTTAAAAATAATCTCTAAGGTATAAAATATTACTATGGGTTTTTGCCGTGAATACCACCGATTTTACAATAATATTTAACACTATAAACAATATTTGAAGAGAAAAATTTTCGCCTAGACCAGGACTCGAACCCGGGACCCTTGGCTTTCCAGGCCAAGTGCTCTACCAACTGAGCATTGCTTCTATCTTTGCAAATGGCGGCTTCTTAGTTAAGAAGACATTTTTTCTCTTCAAATATAATTTATCTTTCATTGAGAAATGTTAAATCAATAATAAAAACATCATTAGAAGCCTTACTAGCTTTATAAAGTAATGTTAAATTCCCAATAAATGTCTTCTTAACTAAGAAGCCGCCATTTGCAAAGATAGAAGCAATGGTTTCAAAATGCATTTGGCGATAGGGAATTACAACGTATATAAGAGAAAAATTTGCGTCTAGATCGTAACTCGCCTCGGTAGCTCAGTTGGTAGAGCACTTGGCCCGGAAAGCCAAGGGTCCCGGGTTCGAGTCCCGGTCTAGGCGAAAAATTTTCTCTTCAAATATAATTTATCTTTCATTGAGAAATGTTAAATCAATAATAAAAACATCATTAGAAGCCTTACTAGCTTTATAAAGTAATGTTAAAATCCCAATAAATGTCTTCTTAACTAAGAAGCCGCCATTTGCAAAGATAGAAGCAATGGTTTCAAAAAGCATTTGGCGATAGGGAATTACAACGTATATAAGAGAAAAATTTGCATCTAGATCGTAACTCGCCTCGGTAGCTCAGTTGGTAGAGCACTTGGTCCGGAAAGCCAAGGGTCCCGGGTTCGAGTCCTGGTCTAGGCGAAAATTTTTCTCTTCAAATATAATTTATCTTTCATTGAGAAATGTTAAATCAATAATAAAAACATCACTATAAACAATGTTTGTGACTGCCACAGATTTTAAAATATGGTTTAATAAAATTAGCAGTTATAGTTAAAAGCCAAGGAGTTTAAAAGCTAGGTGGACATTTAAAACCCGGGCAGCCAGCCGCTACCTGGCCATTTAAACTTGGGCGCTCAAAGGTTAAAGTTCTCAAATATCTTTTGGAATTTATTGTGTACCCAAGGGTGATATGTGGATTTCCTATATTCTTTCATAGGTGGTTTTTCTTTTTCAAGAGTACTTCTGTTGATCATTTTTTGTTTCTTATACTTTTCTATCCTTTTGTGTACCATTTTTTCATCAAACCTGTTTTCTCTTGCTACTTTGATTATGTGTTTTTTCTGCTATTTGAAATCTTCTTCGTTTAAGGGTAAGTTTAACAATCTATGAGTTAAACTATTACAGGCTGCTAATTTATGTCCAATTGGATTGAACCCTGTTGATTTAATAAAATTTTTCATACGAGTTTCTTTCCTATGAATCCCAAATTCAATTTTTCTTTTTTCTTTGTTTTTGACCAATTTAAGACCCAAAAAAGGTATTTGTTTATTTTCTTCTATTTCTTTGGCATATTTGATGTTTGTACTCTGTAAATTTAACAGTTTTAGGGAATCTACTACATGTTTTTCTTTTACAATACAAATTATATCATCTACATATCTGCTCAAAAATTTAAACATTGTGGGATGTGCTTTAGTGATTTTACATTCAAAATCACTCCTAAATAAATTTGTTTGGAGGTTCTTTGGCCAACCACAGGATGGAGCTGACATCGACATTCAGGGTGTGCAACATAAATCTAACCAGTCAGGACACGCTGACGATAAAACAGAATTGTTTTGAAACATGACCAAGAACAAATCAACATTAATATTGAGGTAAGATGATCAGACTGAAAATAAATTAATAATATAGCTAACTTTTAGGTACAACAAAATCAACATTACAAAGGAAAGTCAGACCAGAAACAATTTTGAAATTCTATAAAACAATTACAGTCCCAACTTTGTTATATGGATCAGAAACTTAGGGTTGAATGTTTGAACGCATTAGACAGTAAAAGGCGTTCTCTGCTGATAAAGTTTTATTCAAACACATTTTTCTTACTCAGAAATCTATTCACGCGGTAATAATTGTAAGCTACCTGACAAGGTACCTTAAGATCGTAGCTCAAGATATAAACTTATGTGAAAATCCCGAAGGGAACCGATGTAGTTTGAAACTTATCCAAGATGTCGGACCTTGAAGACTTCGATCATGTTTTCGGTATACGCGGAGAAGAGGAATTTGATAAAGTCTACCAAAGAATTCAACTGGAAGAACAGGAGAATCGGCATAATATTGTGCGTCGCAGACGTGTTTGTATATGGTATTATTTGCGGGATGCAAGCATAAATGCATTCCTCTATAGCAGACGAAAATAACAGAAGTGGTTTTATCGCTGAGAATTCTGGGTAATTCGTTGCCAATATTACGAAAACGTCAACATTCATGCATGACCGGTTAAGGCGGCCGTTAATTCGATCTCAGCTCACCAGTGATTGGAAGTAATTTGAGTAGAGACTAATGTATTTGCAATGACCCTTAGACATTGAAATCAGATCAACTTGAAGAACAGAAGTAGTGAGATGAGACTGCTATGACTCCTAGCAGGCTATGCTCTTTTTGATCATGAACGGAATGTTAACATCCTAGAAGAATTGTACATTAAAGCCATAATTGAAACCATAAGCGATTATCGAGATAAAAATAGTAGGAGTACATATCACAAATGCTGAGTGAGAGACTACCTCGAAAACTGTTTGACCTAATGGGAGGAGAGAGAGAAGTGATAGAGAGACCAGCTCACCTGAGCCAGAAGCCACAATCCTTGATAGTATTTGATGATAAAGCCTACATATATATATATATATATATATATATATGTGTGTGTGTGTATGGATCCAATATTACAGACTTAAATGCCTAGTGCTAACTGGGCAAAAGTGTGAATCTACTATTTTAAGAAACACTAACTTATCTAGACTTGGAAAATTGTGAATCTAGTATTGCAAGTATGAGAGTGGATTTAAGTACCTCTATTTCGTTTCTGCCTTGTTCAGCCTGAGAAACTAATGTAATAATTCTCGTTTTCACACCAGCTAGATTTGCTTCAAGTGTTTTAGTTTCTGCATCTTGTGGAAGATCTCTTATGATATCCTCTAGTTTCACTGCATCACATTCTTTTGATTTCAATGTTTCATTCAATTCCTGTAATACAAAAAAATATATATATAATTTTATGAATTAGGAATATTGAATCATATACACAAAATTAAAATATCATAAAATAACTGGTTCAAACACATAGAAAGAATGTTGCCAAATGGAATTACAAACAATCTATCCAACCATAAACCCAAAGGGAAAAGAAATGTCGGATGGTCATCCCACAATGAGATGGAAGGACACTTTATGTCAACAGCCAAATAATATTTTTCACTAAACATATACTGTATTGCCCTCATAATAAGCTTCATTTTTTATCCAAATTTCAACTTAAAAAGTCTGGTTGCAACTTAATTTACCATTTTGTGTCTTACATGCTTTTTCTGTTAAAGATGATGCTCATTTGGAACAATACAGCTAACTTTTGTAACCAAAACTGACAGCACTTTATGATGCAACAATCATCATCAACATCAGCAGCAAGAGCACTACAGCCCAATTTGAATCTTGGCTTCCCTCAGAATCCTCTTCATCTGCAACCAGTCACCATCTCTGAATTCTCAGCTTCCTCAGATCCTTCAAAATTCCATTCATCCAATGCAATCTCAGTCATCCCACATTCCTTCTTCCTTCAAATTTAATTCCCATAAATATCTAGGGTATCTCACGTTCAGTCATTCTTTGTATATGCCCTGCCCATTGTGATCTTGAAACTTCAATTT
Source organism: Diploptera punctata (assembly GCA_030220185.1). Classification (NCBI taxonomy): domain Eukaryota; kingdom Metazoa; phylum Arthropoda; class Insecta; order Blattodea; family Blaberidae; genus Diploptera; species Diploptera punctata. Next base: position 2,666,215 of record JASPKZ010003046.1, on the reverse strand, counting down.
GATGTAACCACTTCAGAAGACAAACAACTTATAGAGCTCAGAGCTATATATTATATGCCATTCTTTCTTGTCTTATATTGGGCTGTATATTTTTCTTAATATCTTCTTTTCAGACATAATCAGTTTTGACATATTGATCTTGGACAAGGTTTCACTAATACTGTATATATTAAAATTTGTTCTACCAGAGTTTTATATAGATTACATGAGCAATTTTACAATAATTTTAAATGGACACTTTATTTTTTGATTTGGCGATTGCATCATCCATACTAAACCCCAAATTTGCTTGGAGGACTGCACCTGCTAATGTCGGTTGAAAATGAAAGGGATATGTCCTTTTGAAAAATGCAGTTCCCATGTTTAAGAAAACATAAAATATGAGGTAAGATGTAAAAAATAACTCATTAATTTAAGGAAAAGGTTATTTCATGAAAGAAACTACAGAATACGACAAAGTGTGGAAAACAAAACATATAGTTACTGTAAACTGCAACCGAAAGAAAGATCTTGGAGAATTATATATGAGTATTTTCTCATAGTTTTGTTACAACCACACACATTTCAGTGCATGTATTTATTAAAGTAAAGAAAGAGTTTATTCAATAAATATATCAATACTATGTGTATAATATTCTAGAAATTGTCTTCCAGGCCAAATGACCTTAGTCCAACTTTTGACTTCAAGAATCAAGACATCTGTGAAAGTCTACAAAGCTACATAAACTATGTGCACATTTTCAAGTTTTTCAAGCACAATAATTTCATAATTCAGAAAACTTTTAAACTTTTGGAGTTACTAAAGTTCAAGACAAGGATGTTGTTTATCGCTGACCTTACTCAAAACATGTCTACAAAACACCTAAACACAGTGGAAAAACAAATGTTCACCTATGGGAATAAATATAGAAGCAGTTTTCCTGATCGACATAACATCAGCTGACAAGAAATTACTGAAAATCAAGCTGCCCAGACTTCAAAACTGGTATAATTAGAAAACTGGATATGAGATGAGGTATAAAATATTTTAATTTAAATCTTAAATTAAACCTCATAGTGATTTTTTCCTATAAAAGTTTGATAGAAGAAGACACAGTTCATTAGTTGCTATTTGCTGATGATCAGCTGCTGATGGACAGAAGATTACAAAGATTTAGAGTACATAACAAAATAACTGAAGGAGGAATACGTAATATGGAATGCATAAAGATAAATTTGGGCAAAATGAAGTATATGGTAATAGGAGATAAAACAAAATATCTAATTTTAGAAGATGAACATGGAAAAATAAAAGCAAGTGATGAATATGTACATTTGAGAACAAAAATAAGTGCAAATTGAAGTAATGAATTTGAAATTAATGATAGGATAAATAAGGGTAAATCTGCTATATCAAAATTAAATGGTGTTTTATGGGTACAAAGTATAAGTTCTAAAACAAAAACAAAAATTTTTAACACAATAATAAGGAGTGCAACGATGTAAGGTGCTGAAACATGGGAAATTGAAATGTAGAACAGTAAGTAAAATAAATTCAGCAGGTATTTGGAGGTGTGCAACTGGAATTTACAGAAGATATAAAATAAGAAATAATATAATTAAACGAAAGATGAACTTCAAATTGTGAATTTCATAAAGTAAAACAATTAAAATGGTACAGTCACATAAAAAGAATGACGTAAGACAGATTCCAAAGAAGAATACTAGAATGGGTGCCACTTGAGAGAAGAGGAGGAGGAGGAGGAGGAGGAGGAAAGCCAAAAATAATGTGTATTGATGGTGTTTTGAGCAGCATGAGGGGAAAAGGATAGGATAATGGAGATTGGAATGGCAGAGAAATGTGGTGGAGAATGACAGTACATTAATTGGGTGCAAGAAGATGATGTGAAACATTGTGAAACCTGTTAAATAAATAAAATAAATAAATATTTCAGAAATTATAGAGCACAAAAATCCAGTTCCGAGTGATCACAGTGTACTAAAAATGTCCCAAGAACATACATTCTAGCATATATCAACAAATTTTCATGCTACCCTTATAATGTCAAGAATCAAAGAAATTAAATATTTTACTTACCATTAAAGTATTAGACATGCTTATTAAATTATGTAATGGAAGATTGCTCATTTGAATTTCAGTAGTGTCAATTGTTCGCTCAAGATCTTCTAACTCTGAAGTTAAAGATGCCTAAAATAGGAGATTACACAATTTAATATTTGTAAGAGATATTGAAACAATTCTATCATGCTAGCATATAACAAAGCATCATGAAAAATGGATGCCCAAACAGGGTAAAAAAAAAACAAACAGGTATTCAATCAGCCAACAATATGGGTTCTACAGCTCCAAACATAAATCCAATAACAAACATGATTAATTATTATTAAGATTAAACAGTTTCTGTTTCTGGGTTCACCTTTCCATCCTTTCCCACCTTTTTTCAACATTTGTTCCTTTTCTTTAACCTCAGTACTTTTCTTAAGGCAGTTTATTACTATATTTTCTGGTGTATAAGATGCTCCTATGCATAAGATGCACCCAAGACATTTAATACAATTTTCTAGTAAAAATATAAATTTGTAAAATAGTAACACCACAATCTTTTAAAAATCTTCGATGTTATGCTTAAATGCTATTTTGACTGCTTGTATACGAATAATGTTTTGTTGAAATGGGCAATGTCATTTTACAGATTTTGTTTACATCAATTTCAAAACTTCAGTCCCTACTTCTGGAAACATCACACATATTGTGCGACTTTCTTTATGCAAATTATACAAAATATTCTACTGTTCTAATCATTTTCTCAGTAGATGGAGGTCTAAAATGTCTTTCAGCTTCCCTATTCCAATGTTCTTCCACATATTTTACAACTTGCAACTTTTAAATATATAAATGCCAACTGCTTTTTTCCATCACTAAAAACTACAGGAAAATATCAAATTGAATACAAAATATCTCAACACACAAACTCAATACTGATAAACATTGCTAACAGATTACAACATTATGGAACTTGAATATGAAACCTTGTTCTTAGCCAATTATGTGCTACGAGTAATGTGAAAGTCACATGTCTACTTGATTGTGCCATCAATACAGATCCATGAAAGTGGTTTTATTTTTAGGGAAAATTTGTTTTAAAATTTCAAAGATTTCAATGTTATTGGGAATTTGGCAGTAAAAAAAAATGTAAATGTGAGTAATTATTCGTTGGCTTATTTAATTTGAAAATGCTTGCATTATTATCAGCTTACTGCTTATACTTAAAGAAATGTTTTCTTCAGATTTGAACATACCATTACTTAAGTTATGTAGATAGGAAATAACACTATGAGGTTTTTTAATATTGTTTATTTTTTATTATTTCATTCACCTCATACTTCATAATTCATAGCACACCCTGGGTTTCTTCACATCTTTTGTGACATTCTCAATGCTGCGTCACGTTCACAACTGACGTCCAACGGCCTTCTATCCTGCAGACTGACCTCTGCGCCATCTGGTGGCCGACCGAAGAATTTCCAAATCAGTCCTCTTTCTTTATAACCGGGTATTTCATTCTGAAAATACAACTATGAATTTTGAAATACCCGGTTATAAAGAAAGAGGACTGATTTGGAAATTCTTCGGTCGGCCACCAGATGGCGCAGAGGTCAGTCTGCAGGATAGAAGGCCGTTGGACGTCAGTTGTGAACGTGACGCAGCATTGAGAATGTCACAAAAGATGTGAAGAAACCCAGGGTCTGCTATGAAGTATGAGGTGAGTGAAATAATAAAAAATAAACAATACCATTACTTAATAATGATTGAGATAAAATTGATAATTATGCCTGCAAAAATTTAGAGGGGAAAAACTTATCTTACGCATTAATATAATTTGTATTTCTTGGAATACATATTGGCCATAGAACTTCAAATCTATGGAGAAACCACATTTGAGCATGAGAAAGAGAGAAAATATTATCTCTATGTTGTGAACTGTGTTGCAAGCATTTTCCTTTGCAAGAGTGCATGGAGGAAGCAGATATGGTAGTTAAAAAGAAGATGGAATCTGAAAAGTGTTTAAAAATGCATTATGAAAATTTTGCGAATGGAACAAAAAATCTCCAGAATTCGTTGAAAATTTTAAATTTCGGTGTTATTTTGCATTATCGTAGGATTTCATGATTCATAAATGCTTTCTTTGAGGTTATAGGAAGTGGAGTTAAGAAATGGTACAAGAAAAAGACAAAATTAGAGCATTTTGTAACTCGCGAATTTCACGTATCTCTAGCCATCAATCACCTACAAATATCATGGAAAACAAAATGGAGAGCATACGACTTTGCCTGAGGATGACAATCTTTACCTTCATTATATAAGAAGACAAACTTTAAGGAAGAAAGTGTGACTTTATACACCAAAAATATGGTATTTATATTTATTTAATGGCAGCACTTTAACAGCTAAGGTCATTAAAGTCACAATTTAAATCTGAACGTGAAAGAGCTGACAAATTTGAGGACTTTTCTTCAGGTCCAATTTTGTTTTACATTCCTTAAATGTATGACACAGGACCAACAGCTTTAGTTCCTTTTTGAAGGAAACCATACTCAGGATTTTTATGCCCTAAAAAATCAATCAATCCAGATTGGAGATTTGAACCTGTGAACCTCAGAACCAGAGGTGAGCATGGTAAACACTAGTCCGTCAGGATCAACTCTTCATCCAATTATCATTAAATTATTGTCAGGGATGGCAGTGGAAATGAAAACACATAGAATTTTCTGCTATAAGAGTCTGTTCAACTCCGCCATTGCCGGTCCCAAGCCCGGATGAGAAAGGAGGAGGGGGAGGAGTAACACCTCGTAAAAAAAACCTTGGTTCAGCTGGCCCGGCTGATAGTACCATGTGAGGGCCCCTTGCCAGGGAATGGTGAAGACCTCAACGGCAATGAAGGCAGAGAGGGATACCCTTAATACAGCAGATTTGGCGGAAGAGGCACCCTACCCTCACTCAGGGAAAGAGAGAGGAACTGCTGCCTTGCGGAGAAGGAGAAACTTCAAAGGTTAAGGGAGCATACCCTACAGAAAAGCATGCCTGTCCAAGAGGCATTGAGGTGGCAACCCCACCACTGGACTTACCCAACTATAGGCTGGTAACCTATAATGGGGAAATCTTTAAATACTCTAAAGACTACAGGAAATAAGCAGGCGGATAACGGGCATCATCACCCAATACTGCATTCGGAAGAAGAAGAAGAAGAGTCTGTTCTTCACAGTTTATTTTATAACTCAGTTTTTCACACTTTTAGACTTTCACAACAAAACTTTCTTAACCATCACTTTTCTAACTCTTTGACTGGTACACTACTATATCACGACTAACTCATCAGAACCTTGGAACTTTTTATACATGCGAGTAGAAGAATTATCTGGAATCCAAGTCTGGACCCCCTCTTGAATAGAAAGTCCAAGAGGAAGTTTCTTCTAGAATCTACAAATATGGAAAATGATTCCTCCAGAAACCACATCTAGAGAGGTTGTTTACAAGCTGCACATTACCCAAATCAACTGCTATTACCTTATTAGGATTCCTGCCACCATAAGAAAAATTAAAAGGCAGCAATTTGAGCAAAAGATCAACATTGCATCACAATATAATTATAACTAACAATTGTATGGCTAAGCAACTATAGGTTCAATGTCACATTCACTAAGCCCTCCACTGGTGCCTACCCTCACTCAGCTGAATCCAGTTTATATCTCCAATATCAAGTTATCTAAGATCCATCCAAATATTATCTTCCCACCTACACCTAAGTCTTCCTAATGGTCTTTTCTACTAGATTGACTAATTTACATGACCTACTGCTATCACATACTGCAGTTATTGTATTTAAGTATACAACCATAGAATTATAATCATAGCTATGACATTTGTAATAAAAACTTAAAACAACTAAATACATAAGAACATCCACATCTAATTACAGGAAAGAAATACAAATTAATAACCTACAACAACAGAGTGTTCCAAAAGCATTGTGAAAAATATACGTATGAAAAACAAAAAGGAACTTGAATACAAGATTAAAAAAAACACCTCAGAAATGTTAAAAATGGGGAAATAGAAAAATCTGCAATAGCAGCACATGAATGGTCAGAAAACACAGAATCAAAACAAAGGCCAAGTTATTGAAACACTTAGATAAATCTAAGGAATTCACAGTTTTGGGAGAAAATTCACACCTACAAAAATAAAAAAAAATCGTGATTTTTTTAGTTCATCAGACAGCCAACAGAAGGGGCAGGAATTGATATGTAATGTATCCAAACTACAGTCTTCAATAAATTCACAATTATGAGGTGATTCATAAAAACTAACCAGTTATTTCTCAAAATTACTTACTTGTTTATTGGCTTTAACGCCCTTTGAGTCTAGCCATAGCCTCTCCTTTGTTAGGAGTTCCTAGACAAAGCTAATTTAGTTATTTTTTCCCCCTACAAATATCATGAATGTCATGTTGTCAGCATACCAAGCCAATGAGACATCTAATAGAAAACTAAACAATTAACATTAATTCTTATAATCTTTAGTTAAGTACTTTCTTATGAAGAATTGTATTATAGTGAAATTTGTATTACCTTCATTACAAGCAATATTCCACTTATATGCCTTCTAAATTAATATTTGTTAATTTTCAACAACTGTTTTGAAACACTCTATTGCATATATGTGTGCACATATAAATCTTCATACAACATGTGTATATATCCACACATATTCATACAATTCATGCTAGATGGAAATAGAAATTGATATACAATAAGGTTATCCAAAATTACAACTTAAAATATGATGTATTACACACATGGCAGTGATTGGCTGCTGTTGTAAGTAACTGGTTGCCTAGATCAGTAATTACCAAATGTTTTGCAGTCTGGGCTCCCCATAACCACCAAAATGTAAATGTACCTCCCTCTGAAAAGTGAAATATATCAACAAAAAACACACGTGTCCTTAAAAGAAAGTTTGTCACTTTAGTAGCCACCAGGAGCTATCACCTTGACATGGTGGGAGGGCTTAGTACCCGATGAACCAGACGACCCTACTGGGGAAGATTGACTTAGGTTAATCTTGCTGGTGGGTAAGAGGCAAGGGGAACTAAGTATAGCTCACAACGAAGGGATGGCGTCTGTATCCATATTGGGCGGCCACATCTTCGTCAAGTCTTCAACGGTCAACAGGACGACAAGGAATAGCACAACTAAACTTGTAGGGCTTGAAGAGCGGAAGAAGCAGTCCTCTCTTGGGGGGTGGATACCCAGAGGAGCATGTTTGGAGGCTCAGAGGAAGCAGCCCTTCCACCATCCTTGTCCTGCAAAGTGCTTGTAATGCTTCCAGGAGACATTTATCTTACTGAGAAGCTTCATGGAAATGTTGGAAGACCTAGAAGACGTTGGGCTGATGCATTATGAAGTCAGAACGGGCAATTGCCTAATATTTAATTTTAGGAAGTTATATTTTGAGGTTATTTTAATTATATTATTTTTGGTCTGGACATCTTACCTCAATATTGAAAAAGAAGAACCACCTATGAAAAAATATAGGAAATTCACATATCACCCCTGGGTACATAATAAATTTCAAAATATATTTGAGAAGTTTAATATTAAATTAGCACGAAAAAATAACTACAGTTTAAATAAACTAATAAAAACCAACAAAAAATGAAAAAACTGATAAAAATAAAAAGTCAGGAATATATCAAATTGAATGCATGGGTTGTGAAAAGATATATATAGGGAAAACAAAAAGAAACCTAAAAATTAGAACCAAAGAACACATAAGAAATATTAAAAATGGAGAAATTGAAAAATCTGCAGTTGCTGCTCATGTTTGGTCTGAAAAACATAATATAAATTCAGACACTAAAATTATTAAAACAGTTAGAAAATACAAACGAGCTGACTATTTGGGAAAAAATTTATATTCAGAAGAACAGAAACAGAGTTATGAATTTTGATATTCCGATGGAGGGTGACCTTGTTTGGAGGTTCTTTGGCCAACCACAGGATGGAGCTGACATCGACATCCAGGTGGTGCAACATAATGCAACATAAATAAAACCAGTCTGGGAAAGCTGAAGATAAAACAGAGAATTGTTTTGAAACATGTCCAAGAACAAATCAACATTAATATTGAGGTAAGATGTCCAGACCAAAAATAATATAATTGCCTAATCCCTGGAGTGATGATGTTTAATTTTGGAAATATCTGCCATTAATACTGATCTACACCTTTTTGCATCAATTCAGTGTGATAAGTAAGATACTCATATTAACAGTATGAATTTAATATATTATCTTCTACAACCCTGAGTTTGTTTTGGCTGCATTCCATGTTTGTCTGACACAAATTTCTTCCAGTCTCTGACTGCCATTACTTCAAGATCCTCGGTTACCCCATCCATCCAACTCATTTTATATCCTCCTTTTCTTCTCCAGTTCAAAATCCTTCCTTCTAACATTCTTAGTGGTAAGAATGTTTCCTAACCACCTTATACATTGGGCTTTAACAAATTTCATTATGTCTTGTTTATCATAAGTAATGCCACGAGTGATTTCCAAATTATCGATAAATTCACGACTCACGAAGTGAGGAGTGAATTTATCTAGAGAATTTGGAAATCAAGAGTGGCATTTGTTAGGACTATTTAACGAATAAAATTAAGCTGTTTACTCACAAATCATTATTTAACTATGGTTATTTTAAAATATTTATATATTTAATGTAAACGGCGATGTTGGAAAACAAATGAGAAACGATAGGTACGCTTCTACTGCTTCTTTTGTTTATCACTGCAACCAGATCATACTATTTATTGCCAAAGGAACGCAATATTGTAAGGAGGAGCTTTCTTTAATATGGTAATTATAACACTGATAAATATTTGGTGAAACACGACTCTGATTGGTTGTAAAACAGAAATCATTAAAACGTGATTGGTCATTGACTCCCATTTGGGGCATGAGTTAAATAGTCAATTAAATTATATACCTTGAATTTAATATGTATTCTCCATCTTTGATAATCTCTTGTGGGCCCAAATATTCTATGGACAATTTTATGTTCTAATCGCCTCAAAATATTCTTTGTTTCTGTCCATATCTCTGAGCCATATGTAACTACAGGGGAGACCAGTATCCTGTGTATTTTCAGTTTTGCGTTTTTGAGATCAACTGATTCTTAAACAGTTGAATATTCACAAAATATGTCATACTGGAATGCATATCACCATCACTGTTTAAAAGCAAGTCTAAATAGCAAAATAGTGTTACACCTTCAAACATCGAGTTATATATTGTAATATTTTTAGGAGTTCATTTACTTTTGAGTGGACATTACCATTTTTTTTTTGTTTACTATAGACACACTATTCTTGTAGTCCCAGATAGATCCGAAAATAACTGTTTAAGTGTTGGAATATCTCTAATCAAAATTACTATATAATCAGCATATTTTATAAATATTATCCTTTCTGGTCAACTTTATTAACTGTGTTATATACAGACAAATTAAAAAGTATTGTTTCACTGCAGATTTAAGCTTGAATGTCTTTATTTCCAATTTTTACATGTGCAGTTGTATTAGTCAGTGTCATTTTGGGATCAGACAATTGGAATTTAATACAGTAAAGTAAACTCTCTACTCATGTACAGAGCTATGACAGGTCATGGGATGAGATGAGATAAAGTCTCCATCATTGATTAACTGTAATATGTTAGGAATTGAATATAATAAATATATATATTTTTTTTTACAAATGCCCCAGGTTGTCTCCTGGCATGGCATACTTGTAACCCACTTCTGAGGTTAGGGCACTTGGAAGGCAGGGTTATGTTGCCCCGATGATATGATGGGTGATGATGATGATGATAGTGGTGCACCAGGAGAGTCCTTAATCCTAAGCCTAATCTAAGATGAATATGAATGATGATGATTGCAATGGCCATATGATTTTTGGGGACCATTTGGGCCTAAAGTTTTCCTGACATTTGTCTTATAGGTGAGGAAAAACCCCAATAAAAACCTCAACCCAGAAAAACTGTCCTGATCGGGGATCGAACCCAAGCCCAATGCGTGACAAGGCAGCATGCTGCCTCGAAACCACAGCGGTGAACTAATAAATATAATTATACTTTTAAAAATTATGAACAAGCTTAGTTCTTTTGATAAAAAAAAAGTCCTAAAAATGTGATAGTATAGGACTTACATATTTATAATGCAACACATGTCAAATACTTGATTAACTTTTTTCTATGTTCTCATATCTCTCCTCAAAAACTCTGGTGCCTGCTCGGGGATATGTGCAGGAAACTTAAAAAAAATTCTTGCACTAGATTATTCTTAAAATTATATTTAAATAAATTTAATAGGCTTCATAAACAATTGAAAATCTCAACTAAGACATACCATTGGAATAACAAACATATTTCTCTAACAATGCTCAGACCATTGGACTCTCAGACAGACTTGTTAGTTTTTTGCCAGAATTTGTGTTTTAGTGATAGATGTTCCACCAGCAACAGGAAACATCAAAATACCCTATCTTTCCTTGCCTCCCGTGTCTTTTCGAAGCCTACAAACTGATTTCAGGATGTTTTTTGTTTCTAGTGGCTTCTGGGATTGTTGACCCAAGTATTTTTTTTCCTAGCTTCCCAATAAAAATAAGAATTAAATTAATCATGATGATTTCTTACCTCATACTTCTATATTTCTTTAAATACAGCAGTATCGGCAACTTCTTGTCACCATCATCAGCTGTTTTCACGATTGTCAATTTTTACTTTTGTTAATAATTATCCAAACTGCCATCTGATGTTCTTTTAAAGAATTATTTCCTAAACTGCCATCTGGTGTTCATTTTAATGAATCATTTTCTAAATTGAACACCAGATGGTAGTTTAGAAAATAATTCTTTAGAAGAACATCAGATGGCAGTTTGGATAAATTATCAACAAAAGTAAAAATTGACAATCGTGAAAACACCTGACGATGGTGACAAGAAGTTGCCGATACTGCAGTGCTGTATTTAAAGAAATATAGAAGTATGAGGTAAGAAATAATCACGATTAATTTAATTTTTGTGAATTGAACCTCACAATGTTAAAAATTCCCAAATTTAATATATAAATCCCAATAAAAAGCTACCTAGTTTCCAGTTTTTTTAAATATTTCAAGGAAGTAACACTGGCCAACCACAGAATGGAGTTGACATCGACATCCAGGGTGTGCAACATAAATCTAACCAGTCTGGACAAGCTGACGATGAAACAGAATTGTTTTGAAACATGCCCAAGAACAAATCAACATTAATATTGAGGTAAGATGATCAGACTGAAAATTAATTTAACACTATGAGGTTTCATCATCATCATCATCTCCATTCATGGATTAGGTCTGTTGACCCGTTCCGACTTCAGCCCATCTCTTTCTAGGTCTGCCCACATCTCGGGTGTCTTTAGGTTTGTATTTTGTTATTTGTTTTGGATATCTATCTTCATTCATTCTGTCTATGTGTTGCTTCCATTTTTGTCTATATGTATCTATTTTATCAGTTATTGCAAATATTTCAAGTTCCTGTCTTATTTCTGTGTTCTTGATTCTGTCTTCCTTAGTGCACCCTTTAACAGATCTCAAAAATTTCATTTCTGCCGCTGTTATCCTACTTAGATCTTGTTTTTTATGTATCCATGCTTCTGATCCACAGAGCAGTACCGGTACTGCCAAAATTTCAATTGGGTCTCTCTTGATGTTTTGTTATTTAGTGATCGTTTTATCGTACCACATATTCCCTGGAATTTTGCTATTTTATTATTTATATCATTATCATAATTAAATGAAATGTCACATCCTAGATAATTGAGATGGTTCACCTGTTCTATGATTTTGTTTCCTATTACTATTTTCGATCTGATTTGATTTTTCCCTTGGAATGCCATTACCTTAGTTTTTTCTATGGATATTTTGAGATTATATTGTTCACATATATTATGTAGTTTAAAAACATTCCTTTGAAGTTCGTCTTCTGTATTTGCTATTATTACCTGGTCATCAGCGTATAATAATGTTTTCAAGTAGTGTGTTTTATCCAATTTTATTGCCACTATGAGGTTTATTTTAAATAATATGAGTAGTGCACATCTAACTCATATTATTCCAGTTTTCTGTTTATTTTCATCCAATTTTCTGCAGCTGAGAAGGTGTTCCTTGTTTAGAATCACATTATAGTTGTCACTCTTATTTCAGGATGTTCAGAGAGTTAAAATGCACCTCTGTGCTTGAAAGCAGCTGACATACATTTCTTATTCAAACTATCTGGGTATTTAAGTATCAGAGTACAAATTTTCCGTGTTGTAGCTGAGTGGTTTAGGATGAAGAAGTATGGGACTTGTGCTGGTTCAAGTCCTCATGAGGGAAGACATTTTCTCATGAAATTTTGCTCTGAGTGGGACTGATGCATAAGCATTATCATGAAAAATTTGTGTAGCTACAATAACTATCAGCTCCAGATAGAGAGAATCAGCTATAACAGCTTGGGAGCTGAACAAGTTGACCACATATCACCTGTTTAATGACTGGATGATTGTTCACCTCTATGATGTGGATGTGAAGCCAGTAGACAGATGGTAGGCAATGGGAATTCTAGTTCTGTCATATCATGGAATTTTAAAGTTCAAATACACTATATCAGTGTACTTGAGCATAACTAATATATTTTTATAAACATATAAAAAAAACAAAATACAATAATAGAACTATGAATCATTTAAGAACAAGGAATATTAAAGTAATGGGTTATCTGTAGACATCATGTTCTATGTTTCCTGTCATTTTGAATAACCTTGTACAAATAACATGCATTATATGCTTCATATAAAGCAGGGCTTAATATTGACCATAAAGACATCCCAAAATAAAATAATATATATTCAATAAATCTGATGAACTCCATTACTTGTTAACATGCTCTGTTAGCTGCTCTTGGTTCTTGCTGTAGGGAAATAAAACAATAAGGCAATAAATAAAGAGCATAAAGGCAAAACATGAGAGTCCATATGACTTGATAAAAATTAACTTTTAAATTTTAAATTCCACATAAAAAATCAGCTAAATTGAAAATAGAATAACTAAATTATCATAACTTGGAGTATTATTTGTATGTCATTTCATGAAATTGATTAAAAAACCTTATCAGGTGCTCAGAACCATTATAGCCTAAAGAATACTTAGTTTAAATTGAGAATTTCTTTATTTTTAGTTCAACACTTTTTTAATGGAGTTGAGTCCCTGTAATGTATTATGTTTTCTGTTGTATAAAAGTTCGGGCCTTGATAATCATTTTATACAAAATGCACTAACAATTTGGCCTAATATTAAAGTAAATTTCCTTTTTCGTAGTTCATCTTATACCTTGGCAAAAACAATAGTTCCAACATTTAAAAATATGCAATATTGAAACGGTATTTTTTTTTACTTCTATAAAAGTTGAGATTTCACAAAATTTATTTTATAATCTTTAGGCCCTATTGAAAACAGCTGACTCATATAAAAGGTAATATACAAATGGAAAAAAGTGAAAATGCATAATAATGACTGCAAAAATAAAATAATTAAAATAAAATGTTGTAAAAAATGGAAACAGAAAAGATATTTGCAAGAATTATATCTCAAATTGTTTCAGTTAAGCAACAAATAATTAAGGAATATAAAATGTGGATGTAAATTTGTATCATCTATCTCTGCTATTTTTGAACATATTCCCAAATTTGTTGAATAATAATGGACTCCATTTTCAACCCTATGCTCTACAAATGTTATTATATACAACAACAAAATACTTCAAAATACCAGCAAAATTGGTTCTGTTAAAATATTTACCAATGATGATACAAAGCAAGAGTAAATAGGCTACAATCATTTAGGAATTGGCAGATTGCAATGTATCTCATTCATTACACCACAAGTCAAAACATAAATAAAGAACCTTTCATAAGTAACTTAAGACTTAAAAAGTACTAATTTCAATTATTTTGGCCATGTTACATATATATATATATATATATATATCTTGTTCTATACACTTCAAAATGGTCGTGATTGTACACACAAAAATCTGAAATTATTGAATTACAGATAAATACCTGATAATCATCAAATTATTGTCTGAATGGTTGCTGAATTTAAGTTTAACCTCAAATTAAATACCAATCTTTCTTCATTCAAGTAAAGATAAATTCTTGTTATTGTCTGTCCAAAATAAAAACCACTCTTATATATCTATGTATATATTTAATCCTCATATTCAAAGCTGGGCATGAGTGTTAAATGTAAAGGTAAAGTGATCCCATAGGAATCCTTGGGTAGTAGGTGGTTGAAGCTTCCACCTTTCTAGACAATCGACACGAGATATTCACCCTGTATGACAACTGTCTTTCCCCCCCAGAACAAGCATCTAGTACTCATTTCTGTTAGAGGTCAAATCAACCACAGGGTTATGGCTCCACTAGAAGGTTTAAATCAGTTTAAAAATCCTGACTCACACCTGGACTCTAACTCCCAACCATAGATTTATAACATATTGCAATTTTAAGGCTTCCTTATTATATTCTCTTCTCCCATGCGGAATGTCTGGTGATGATAAACCAATTTTGGGTAAGCGGCAGTTCAGGCAGTTGTAAGATGAAAGGTGACAACAGCAACTTTTTATGGAAATTTTGGAATTATTTCTACATCAAATAAATATTACTCTGCACAATATCTGTTATTGTTACTCCAACAAACTTTCTTTTTTTTTACACTTTTTATATTTATAAGGCTATGCCATTTGTTTTCTTTATAAATAATAACTTCTATACATGAATGACTATGGACTGTTTCTTCCAAACAATGAGTGATGTACTTCAGTCAATATTTACTTCAAGGCTGGAAAGAGAACTGATGCTGCTCAAATTCATATTATACAGAGCAGATAAAGTATCAGGATAGGTTTCATGGTCCATAAGTTTTAATTATAATCAGTTAACCAGTTGATGTGTGTCTCAATTGTAATGTTGACTTACATTGAATTTCTATCAAGCAGTTTCATGTAAGAATTGCTTACACACTAACATCTCGTAAGACAAAAACCTATTGAACTTCATTGCATACTTTGTAAGAGGTACTGAATATACATCTCGATTGATGGACAGCGACAAGCAGTTACTGTTTGTAAATATAACCCACGGACCCAAAGTCTATCCTGATACAGTTACTTTATCCTAACCATAGTATTACATTTATTATATGGATTAGAATGTATTTTTGTTTACATAGATGCATAACATGGGCAAAAATCATTGATTTTTCAAGTGATTGTTTCCTTATGAAAGAATCTGTATCCTCCTTCAGGATTTTACAGTGAGCAGCATAGAAGATGCTACCAAACATTCATTTTGTCCATTATCGGACAGGGATTGGCTGTTCACCAATACTCAATGAAGGATTATGCGGCTAGACTTGTGACATTTATTCCAAGGCTGTCCTCTCGCAATTTATATTGTATGTTAGCACAGTGAATAAGACGGTCACATGCTAAGTACAGTGAATGTTTGGTAGTGTCTTCTATGCTGCTCTCTGTAGAATAGTTTTGAATTTTCTTAATTTAAACAATTCTTATTAATTTTATAATCTCAAAAACTAGAATATTTTCCAGAAGAATGAGGTACATTGAATCCATAAAACTGCTTTCACACTGCCATTTAAATAGGGAACACACCAAAAAAAGAAGCATTAGTGATTAGTGTACTGTGCTACCAGCATAAATTAAAATAAGTATCAATAATAAGGGAGCAGTATTTCTTACCGAGCAGACCGATAGCTACCATAGCTAAATGTAGTACATATGCTTGCATAAATTAACAGGGTAAGGAAGGGTCAAGCACGCTTAAAAACACACAAAAAAATTACAAGTAGAAAAATGGTTTTCATATATGTCCAACCTTCATCTTTGCATAGTTGGCTGTGATGTCCTCTCTCAAGCTAGGCAGTTGGACTTCACTGACTACAGGTAACATAGGAACAAATAGGTCTTCTTCATCATCCAAATCTGTAATGACTTCTTCAGCAACTCTATAAGCTAATCGAGATGCATGATCTTCTTCCTCTGCAGCTATCCTATCTTCAGATTCATATCTATCAAGAACTAAAATTTCTTGGCCAGATAAATATGTGTTTTCACCTGGCCAGCTACAGATACCTCCAGGCAAATTGGCACTCAAATGTTCCCTAAAATCAGATTGATCTAATCCTCCATTACCATCCCCACCTTTTGGAGTATGAGGTCCTGGTGAACTGTTACCACTATTCCCGCCATCTGAATCATCTTTACGATCGTGTGGTTCATCGTGTTTTGTTTCTGAATCACTAGTTTTGGAATTTTGTTTCTTTACAGAGCATGCTGTCAGCTCCTGCCACTGACATTCTGCATCTGCGTGCTGCCATTTATCTGGCCAGTAAAGTCCATCCAACATTAAATAATATTCAAACTGTTCTTTCTTACAAATATGTTCTTTCTTAGCAGGATGTTCATTTTCTGAAGCAGTTTTCTTATCCTTTGTTCCTTTCTCATTCCTGGACTTTTTATTTTGGTCTTTTCTAGAAATATTTTCTTGTTTGTCATTTGACTTTCTAGTCTGTTTTGTAGCCATGATTTCTTCTTCACTTTCTTTTGATACAACCTGTGTCAATGATGGTTTCACATCTTCTGAATGTACTGTATCTTGTGATATTTGTGAATCACTTTCAGGTTTTTCTCCATAATTAGATCTGGAGTGAGACCTGGATCTGCGTTTCCTCATTTCTTTTCTTGGAACAAATTCAATAAATCCTTCAGAATCAATATGTGTTAGAGATTCTCCTACCTTCACCTCAGGTTCTGACACATGTATGATTGGTGTTAAACTGGACATGAAAGAAGATTTGAATTTAGTGAACTTCTCTTTTTCTTTGATGTCTTCTTCAGGAGATTCAGCTTTGTCTTCTTTAAGAGATTCAGTTTTCTTAGATCCAACTCTATCTGCCCATGTTTTCATTTCTTTGACAAAGCTATCTATTACATTAGTTTCAGGTTTACAGCATAGCTCTACATAATTCTTCTCTGTAGTATAAATTTCTGGGATGTCATAATATTTGAAAATATGTTCAGCAACATGGTCTTCTGAGTAAGAGCAACTACTTTCCTGTTTAGTAGGACTTAACAAAATATCTTCTTTGGCAGGTCTTGGTCCAACTAACAAAATTTCTTTGTTGGCAAAACTTACTCCAGCTAACAAACTTTCTTTTTTAGCAGGACTTGATGTATCTAACAAATTTTCTTCTTTGGTAGTACTTGATCCACCTATTGAAATTTCTTCCTTGATAGGACTTGGTTCATTTAATTTTTGCACATGTTCTGAAAATTGTTCTGGTATGGCAGATTTTGATTGAACTGTTTCTTCAATGTTTGCACTTTGTTTTTGTAATAGCTTAACTTCTTTAGTTTTGTCACTGGTCTTGGTATTGACCTGTTCAACAACATTTTCAAAAGATCTTGACAAATTAATTTTAGTTTTATCTTGATCAATAAGACTCAGTAAGAGTTCTTCCTTAGGCAAAGATTGATTGCGAAATTCATGCCATTTTCTTTCTGCTTCTTCATGCTTACATTTATCCACCCATACACTTTGTGTTTCTGATTCAGCTATCCGTATCATCTCAATTTCATAATCAATTTTAGCATTTTGGATTTCTGGAATTTCCATAATTCTTTGACTCAATGGTATATCTAAATTTATTTCAACTTCTTTATCTTCTATCTCATAATTTATATCCTGAGGCTTTTGAATGCCAATTTGGCTTTCTCCAATTTCTGTTTCTGATTCAGCTATCCATATTAGCTCATTTTCATTATCAATTTTATCATATTGGATTTCTGGTGTTTCTAGAATTTCCACAACACTCTGATTCAAAAAAATATCCAATTTTACTTCTTCATTTTTAGATTTAATCTCAAATGTAAGTACTTCATCAAGTTTTTTATTCCGAGGCTCTGGATCAACGACTTTACTATCTTTAATTTGTAAATCATTCTCAAAAAATAACGCATTACTCTTCAATTCATTCCATTGCTTTTCAGCATCATGATACGTTGCACTTTCTACAAAGAAATTATCTTTATACAAATGAATATTCGGAGGGTTCATGAGAACCTCATCAGGAATATCACTATTTTTTGTTCCATCCTGTTTTTCAATAATTTTAGTGTGTGTAACATATTCTTGCCAATTAATCTCTGCATCTTTATAAATATAATAGTCAGCCTTGCATTCATCTGCTATTATTCCAGCATTAAAAGGCACATCGTAAGTACTTTTTGTCAAATTTTCAATATCTACAAGTTCCTGCGCATCTAATTTCATACCAACTATTTTTCTCGGTTTCCTACTTCTTTCTTTCACTGAACCAAAAATACCTACATCATTTTCATCCACAAAAGTAGTGAGAGCTGTATTTTTTAAATGTACAGTTTCTTCTTTTTCTTTTTCTATAGGCAATTTTGTCTTTTCAAATGTCTCTTGTTTAGAAAGATCATACTGAGATGGAGGAGTTATTTCTAAATCATTATCCCTTGGTGTCATTAGATCTACTATCTTAGAAGGATCTGGAAATGATTGATTCAACAAAGTGAAAGACCCTTGTGTCTTTGTACTTTGAGGAATTGGTGATTTTGACATCCACTGTGGTGTCAAAACAACTGTATCCAAATTTTGTGTTAATTCCGAATTATCAGACACAGATACACAAACATCTTCTGTTTCTGTATCTTCTTTGGAATCATGTGTAGCAATTTCAGCTACATCTACAGTACAGACAGCAGCAGAATCAATATTGGATGGCTGAATATTTGAATGTTTGTTCTTCCTTTTTTTTGTGGTGTCTTTTCACATAACTGTTATCTGTACTTACATTTTCTTCTGATGTTTTCTCCAATTTCTTCAATGTTTTACTGGTTTTATCTTTAATATCAGGACTTTCGTCTTCATGAACCTTTGATTTAGGTACTTGGTGATCAAGAACATGAATATCAACTTTGTTGCTACTTTGTTCTACTACTGATTCAGTGGAAGTATCATTAACAACAGGAACTAAATCACTGCTTTCAATTTGCAAGTCTACTACATCAGCTTTTTTCTTATTTTTCTTGTGCTTTCTCTTTGTATTTGTTCCTTCTAAGTCTGTACTAGTAACAGTTAATACAGCCGGGGGTTTGGTTGAATCAACTGATTCAGCGAAATTTTCTTTCACAGTTATTGCAGGGATGACTGATTCTGTCAAATCCTCTTTAACTGGCGTAGTTGACATTGATTCTTCCAAATTTTCTAGAACTGAGGTGGTAGGCATGATAAATCCTGCCAAATTCTCTTCAACTGATGTAGTAGGCAAGACTGATTCTTCCAAATTCTCTTTAACTGGTGTGGTTGGCATGATTGATTCAACCAAATTATCCTTAACTGGTGTTGTCGACATGAATGATTCTACTAAACTGTCTTTAACCGATGTGGTAGATATGATTGATTCATCAAAATTATCAGCAACTGGTATTGTTGACACGATTGATTCTATCAAATTCTCTTTAAATGATTCTGTCAAATTTTCTATATCTGGTAATGATGAGACATCAGATTCTGCCAAATTATCTTTAACCAGTGTGGTGGACACGATGGATTCGTCCAAATTCTCTTTAACCAGTATTGTTGACATGACTGATTCTACTAAATTATCTTTAACTGATGTTTCCAAATTATCTCTAACTGATACAGTTGCCACAGCTGATTCCGTCAAATTCTCATTAACTTGTGTTGTAGGCAAGATTGTTTCTTCCAAATTCTCTGTACTTGGTACAGATGACATGACTGATTTTACCAAAGTCTCTTTAATTGGTATGGTTGAGACAATTGATTCTGATTGAGGTTCCGTAACTATTTTTGTTGAAGTAATAGATTTTGTCAATTTTTGTTTAACTGGTATAGTTGAAGTATCTGCTTCTTTAAGATTCTCTTTGACTCCAGTAGTTGAGGTAACTGATTCTACAAAATTCTGCGTAACAGCTATTTCTCCTAAGTTCGTACTAACACCACTTGTTTTCAAATTAACTGACCCTGTCAGATTCTCCTTATCAGCTCTTCCTTCTAACTGTGTAGAGGTGGTGTCTGATTTTCTCGAATTATATTTATTGGCTGAAGTTTTATTTTTAGATGATTTTGATTTTGTCTTTTTTGGAGAAATCTTAATTGGTTCTGCTGCATTATTATCTGCATCCTTAATTTGATAATTATCTTCCAAATTCTCTGGAACTGATGTAGTAGGCAAGACTGATTCTTCCAAATTCTCTTTAACTGGTGTGGTTGGCATGATTGATTCAACCAAATTATCCTTAACTGGTGTTGTCGACATGAATGATTCTACTAAACTGTCTTTAACCGATGTGGTAGATATGATTGATTCATCAAAATTATCAGTAACTGGTATTGTTGACACAATTGATTCTATCAAATTCTCTTTAAATGATTCTGTCAAATTTTCTATATCTGGTAATGATGAGACATCAGATTCTGCCAAATTATCTTTAACCAGTGTGGTGGACACGATGGATTCTTCCAAATTCTCTTTAACCAGTATTGTTGACATGACTGATTCTACTAAATTATCTTTAACTGATGTTTCCAAATTATCTCTAACTGATACAATTGCCACAGCTGATTCCGTCAAATTCTCATTAACTTGTGTTGTAGGCAAGATTGTTTCTTCCAAATTCTCTGTACTTGGTACAGATGACATGACTGATTTTACCAAAGTCTCTTTAATTGGTATGGTTGAGACAATTGATTCTGATTGAGGTTCCGTAACTATTTTTGTTGAAGTAATAGATTTTGTCAATTTTTGTTTAACTGGCATAGTTGAAGTATCTGCTTCTTTAAGATTCTCTTTGACTCCAGTAGTTGAGGTAACTGATTCTACAAAATTCTGCGTAACAGCTATTTCTCCTAAGTTCGTACTAACACCACTTGTTTTCAAATTAACTGACCCTGTCAGATTCTCCTTATCAGCTCTTTCTCCTAACTCTGTAGAGGTGGTATCTGATTTTCTCAAATTATATTTATTGGCTGAAGTTTTATTTTTAGATGATTTTGATTTTGTCTTTTTTGGAGAAATCTTAATTGGTTCTGCTGCATTATTATCTGCATTCTTAATTTGATAATTATCTTCATTTCCAAGTAGCAATTTCTGAGGTTCAGAAGTGTCCTTTTCTTTGGATTCTATCAAAATATTTTTCTCGGCCAACTTATTGCTATTCTGTGAAGAATTTTCCTTTTTCATCTTCTTATGGCCCTTTTTATTTTTTCTTGAGGAAACTTTCTTTGCCTCTGAATCCAAAGGTGGAAGATCCATAACAGGATCAAATGGTGGCACAGTTTTATTAATATTTGTAATTTCAAGATCTTGAATGGAGTCATTTGTAGGAGTATCTTGAACAATAACAGGTGCTTTTTTATGCCTTTTTCTTCTTCTTGATTGTTTCTTCAATATCTCTGTTTGATTGGTGTCATTTGAGACATTCATTTCTTCACTTTGCATTGTAACAGAAGGCATAATTGTTTCAATTTGTTTTGTTTCAGTTAACTGTAATGAACCTTCGTCAACTCTGTTAGCTGAAACACCTGTCCTTTTCTTCCTATAATCTTTTTCTAATTTTGAAATTTCTTGGACAGAAACCATTTTAGCAATTTCTTTCAATGCTTTTTCTATTTCATCTTCACTTGTAGATTTTTCTGCCTTTTTCTTCTTTTTATTTTTCTTTTTTCTTTTCTGTTGAGTTAAATCAGTCTGTTTATCAGAAGTAGCAGACAATTCTTTTATTTCAAATGTCTGATTTTGTGAGACAGGTTTATGATCCTTATTTGTACTCTCCTTTTTATTTTCATCAGAAGTTGCTTTTGACACGCTGTCAGATACTGGGACACAAGATCCTGTATCTGGCTCTCCAGCAGTATCTTTGTGTGGTGTATTTCTGTCAGGTAAGTCACTTTTCACAGATACTATCTGCTTATCTTGCTTTTTCTTTGGTATTATTTTACCATTTTTAGATTTTTGTAAAATAGTGCTTGTTGAACTCTCTGCTTTAATTGGGGTTACTATATTAGTAGCTTCTTTTTTGACTTTATTCTCTTTTTTCTTCTTTGGGGTGCTTAATTCTGACTGATTCAAATTTGAATCATTTGAAGGTATTTTTGCAGTGATTGTTTTAGCAGTTTCCTTCTTGACTTTCTTTTTATTTATTGGTGGAGTTACTTCTAGTTCATTCACACTTGAAACACTAGAAGGTATTTTAGATTCTGTCTTCTCTTCCCTTACTGTGGTCCTAACATCACAGGAAGGAGAGGCAGACCATTCTCGCACATTACGTATAGATGAAGTTGAAGGTATTCGCGAAGGTTGCGATTTGTCGGATGCAACTTGCACACTGGATGGCTGGAGATGTTTTTCATACAATCCTTGCGATAAAATTTCAGCATATGATAAACTGTAGTCGGTTTCAGGAGGATGTGCAGATTTCATTTCTTCTTTACTGACAACAGGTGCCAGTTCTGGCTCAACAAGGTTGAGTGCCGAATCTTGTTGATTTATTTCATATTCCTCAATAAAATCTTGATCTACAGGGGTAGCATAAGATACAGATTCTACTGCTGGTGGAACAAACTGTTCTGCATCTACTGTTAATGATTCATAGTGCACTAGAGGATGGTGGGTTGCAGGATACACCATGGGCTCATTCTCATCATTATTCATTACATATGGAACAGCGGATGAATGGTAAGTTCCTAAACCAGAATTGAGAAGTTGTTGTCCTGAGACTATGAAACCAACCATTTCGTGTGGTGGTTGTATAAAATCATACATTCCTGGTGGCACAGGATCTGGAGTTATTTCATAGTTCTCAACTTCCACCACTTCAGTCGATGGAGTATTGTCAACAGCTTCACTATTCCTAGATATTTCATTATCATTACATATTTTATCATCTTTAAAAGTAGTCTGTTCCTCACTTACAGTAAAAACTTCTTCTGGCTGCCCATATTTTGTTACATTTTCCATCTCATGTTGAGTTGTTACATTCCATTCTACACTTCCTTTATGCTTCTCTTGAGAAATAATCAATTCATTATTATCAACTTGTTTTATATTGGACATCTTCTCGGGATCAACTGGTTGTCGACCACACAGGACATCTGCATAGGACGTGGCTCCTGGATTCCACATGGGACTTTGTGACCGTCCGCGCTGAATATTAAGTTTTAACATATCACTTGCTTGTTTTTTATCAGGCATACTTACATGAAGTTGCTTTAATCTGACTTCATGACACGGCAATTCTGTTGTCTGATTACTATACTTAACTGGACAAACTTCTATATTAGATGGTTTCGCATTCTGTGGTTGAATATCTTTCCTTTGATGCGACCTTGTTCGTCTTCTTGACTTGTGGGATTTCTTTACAAGTTCTGAATCTGCTGCAAGTTTAACAGTGGCTCCAGTCTCATTTTCTTCAGTTGTTTCTCTAATTATCACTTGCTTTGAATTATCTTTAATTTCTGTTTCTCTAGGCAAATGTCTTACACTTTCTTCTTTGCATACAGTGTTATCTACAACTGCACGTGGACTTACAAGACCGGATGTGATACTTGCATACGTGGCTGCTGCTGACACAACAATGTTATTTGCATCTTCACTTTTAGCACTTGCTGGTTCTTGACTAACTTTATTTATATTACAAACAGCAGCATCAGATGTTGGACTCTTCTCTGGAAGGACTATCGAATATGGATCAAGTTCTTTGCTTAATTCTGATAGAGCCTGTATCCTAAATCGATATGCATCGATACACTGCTGAAGTGCCTGTAGTAAAGTGACCAATCCAGAAAAAAATAAATGTTAAGTCCAACCCTTCATTCTTATACCGTATTTAAAAATTAACATTTTATGCACTGAAGAATTTCAGACACTTAAGTGTTTTGCAATTTTCTTCTACTAATTTTTCTTTCTAATCTGGTGGCCACGTGTCATGATTCAAGTGTTCCATTCACATTATCAGTTCTTGTTGTGAATGAGTTGAAGACAGATTTAGCTAAGAGTCTAAAGGGTCGAGATCAGGAGTGCCCCGCTGTGTCAGAAGCTTCATACGCTCATTGCGAGCACTGATCTTGGTCTGCAAGGCTACAATTCTCTCTCGGCATGCCTGAGGGAGTGGACAGGAGTGCAGCAAAAAGACATGTGTCAGAATAATTCAAACTAAGAAAACCCAAAACTAATTCTGGCAGAATGAAAAACAGAGCTTCTAAACTAAACTCAAAATTAACATGTACCTAATACAAGATATGATAAAAGAATAAGAAATAATGTATATGCCATATCATCACCTTAGGGAGGTTATAAGGAAAATCATGCACAGGATATGTACAAAAGAAACACTAATACAGGATACAGCAAGTTTTAACAAGGTTATAACCTATGCTATGGTGGCAGAATGTTAGAAGAAGATGAAAACAAAAAATGGAAGCAGAAGGAGGAATAAGTGGTCCATGAAGTAGGAAACTTAGTAATGATATAATTTTGGAATTAATTGGAAATAAAGGGAGGGAAGCCAAAGTTTTTCTTCAAAGGACAACAGATGATGACATAAGAAATAAACCATATGAATCATAATAATAATAATAATAATAAGCAAATCTGTACTCAAAATCAGGTGCAATAATGAACTATGAAAGAAAGAGATCTAATGTGGTGGCCTGCAAATCTAGCAAGTTGAAATAAAGAAGAAACAAAATAATCACAGCTGCAAGGATTCAGGGTCTGGTGGAAACACCTTGATGAAATGATCACGTAGCCACCATTTCTTACTGTTATTATTATTATTATTAAGTCCTTCATCAAAATGTTTCCATATTTTCTGCATATTTTAATATTAACTTCAACACTAATCATGTCTGAAATAAACTTAGGCATTTGTTAATAAGGCATTAATATCACAAACAAAGATTTATTTAAACAAAATAAACAACAAAATCACTTCCAAAACTTCTAGTTTCCACAAGATTTTTGTATGTAGTTCTTATGACTAGTGGCTTTAATTTAATTACGCAACATCTTTATATTTACAACAAATACATATGTTCAAATTAATCAAATTTATATGCCATCAAAATCTATACTGAAATATATAGAGGTGTGTCAGAAATGCAGCTATGTTGTGAGGTTATTTGAAGGAGAAGGTTTATTCTTGGAAACTACAAAATGTAGACATGCTGAAAATAACAATTAAAAACAAATTCATGCTGACCAATATATATGTATCATACAGCAATGAATGATTTCCCATAGTGTCCCAAGATTGCTCCCTCCATGGTATCTTTACCTTGTCGTGGTGGAGTGGCTTGCGTGCTTAAATGATCCTGAGAGCTATGCCGGCGGTAACATTGCTGCCGATAGGGTTACCCATACCGGACTGGTCGAAGATGATAAGCCAAACGAGAAAAGTACCTTGGTCCAAAGAGTGACGATCTTTCACCGTAAAAATTCATCCATCAAGAAATGCGGACATGGGTTCAACTGGGGTAAAATTATCCGGAGGTCAAATAGTCCTCCATTTGGTTCTCCGGACGGGGACTACTTCAGGGAACACATGCCAAAGGCTCTAACACAGGGACATTTTCCTACGAACATGGAATGTTAGGAATTTATACAATAGCGGGACACTAGAGATATCAACGCGGGAATTAGATAAATCGCCCTTGGATATAGTCGCTTTACAGGAAGTTAGGTGGCCAGGAGAAGGTAGTCAGGAATCAGGAAGCTTTGGATTATACTACGGGAGTACAGAAAGACCTGCATTTGGAACGGGTTTTTTAGTCAGAAGGAGGATCCTATCCGCTGTCAGAGATATTAAGTTTGTTAGTGATAGGATAGCATACATAATTCTAAAGGGCAAACGACATGATTTTATAATTGTAAATGTACATGTCCCCACAGAAGATAAAGATGACAAGATCAAGGATGAATTCTATGAAGAATTAGAATGCTCATTTCATAGCCTCTCACGATATCATATGAAAATTCTCTTAGGAGATCTTAATGCAAAAGTGGGGCGGGAAGATATATTCAAACCAACAATAGGCAAATTCAGTCTTCATGAAGATAGTAACGACAATGGGGTTACATTAGTCACATTTTCCACATCAAAGAATCTCATTGTTAAGAGCACAACATTTCAGCATAAGGATATTCATAAATACACCTGGACGTCCCCGGATGGAGAAACTCGGAACCAAATAGATCATGTATTAGTGGATAAACGCTGGCACAGTAGCATCATCGATGTTAGATCGGTTAGAGGGACAGACTGCAATTCGGATCATCATCTGGTCAGAGTGAAAATCAGAAACGGCTATCGCTTATGAGAGGAACAAACGCTAAAGATGATTTTGTAAAATTTGAATTAAAAAACTTGAAAAATGACGAAATACGGCAAGAATACCAAATCAACATTGCTAATAGATTTGAAGTACTGAAATCTTCAGATGATAATGTGGCAAACGAAGAAGAAACTGATATAAATAAAGAATGTGAGGCTATAAGAGATACTATTAATTGTCAGCATCAGAAAGCATTGGTTGTTTAAAAAAGAGGCAAAACAAGAAATGATTTGATGAGGAATGTGCCGGCATTGTAAAGAAAAGAAAGCTAGCAAAAATGAAATTCTTACACAAGCCAAATGAGGTAAATTTAGAGGAATTGGGTAGTATTAGATGGGATACCACCAGACTACTAAAGAGGAAAAAGAGGGAATATTTGAGAGAGAGGATTAATGATCTTGAAATGAACGCAAAAAATAGGAACATTAGAGAATTAGGCTATATCAAGGAATTAGTATATGGAAGAAAGAGTTTCAGGATAGAACAAACATAATTCGGAATGGAAATGGGGATATGATTGTAGATCCCAGGAGTGTATTAAATAAATGGAAAAGTTTCTTTAATAAGATATTAAATATACATACAGAACTGGACATTGAGGAGGATAATTTACAGACAGCAGAAATGCTAGCCGCAGAGCCAAGTGCATTAGAGGTTGAAATGGCGATTAAAAAATTGAAGATGTATAAAGCACAGACAGATGAGATCCCAGCAGAACTGATAAAATCAGGGGGAGAAAAGTTGATGGAGAAGATACGCTGGTTGCTTAGTAAGATTTGGGAAAGAGAAGCTCTTCCGGATGAATGGAAAGAATCAATTATCGTAATAATTTATAAAAAAGGAGATAAAACTGATTGCAACAACTACAGGGGCATCTCATTACTTTCAACTTCATACAAAATTCTAACAAATATATTAGTCAGCAGACTTACTCCCTATATTGATGATATTCTAGGAGATCATCAATGTGCATTTAGAAGAAACAGGTCTACAACAGATCAGATTTTTAGTATAAGACAGATTTTAGAAAAGAAATGGGAATATAATGGTACTGTACATCAACTATATGTAGACTTCAAAAAAGCATATGATTCAATTAAGAGGGAGAAGTTATATAGTATCCTGCTGGAGTTCGGAATTCCTAAAAAGTTAGTTAGACTTATACGAATGTGTCTAAATGGCACAAAGAGTAGGGTGCGTGTAGGCAAACAGTTTTCGGACACTTTTGAAATCCAGAATGGGTTGAAGCAATGAGATGCACTATCTCCTCTACTATTTAATTTTGTACTAGAGCATGCCATTAAATCTTTAGAGAATGAGGAAGGCTTACAACTCAATGGTATTAATAAGCTGTTAGTTTATGCTGATGATGTAGTATTATTGGCCGATAGTGAGGAGATACTAAAGGACAACACGCACACACTATTGAGTAACACTAAGAAATTAGGACTGGAAGTAAATATCAATAAAACTAAATATATGGTCACACGTAGAAATACATTATATAATGGAAATGGACAGCTAATGACAAATGAGGGAAATTTTGAGGAAGTGGCTGAATTCAAATACCTAGGAACAATAATCACAAATAGGAATGAGATGCACAAAGAAATTAAACATAGGCTCAATTCTGGAAATGCGTGATATTATGCATTGCAGAGACTCTTGATGTCCCAACTCCTTTCAAAAAACGTTGAACTGAAAATATATAAAACTATTATTCTACCAGTTATATTATATGGGTGCGAAACATGGACTCTTACTTTAAGGGAGGAAAGGAGATTACAAGTATTTGAGAATAAAGTACTTAGGAAAATTTTTGGACCAAAGAGAGATGAACAGACAGGTGAATGGAGAAGACTACATAACAATGAACTACATGGTCTTTATAGGAAGCCAGATATAATAAGAACAGTTAAGTCTCGTAGACTGCGATGGGCAGGACATGTTGCACGTATGGGGAATGAAAGACGTGCATGGAAGCTTCTTGTAGGAAAGCCAGAGGGAAAGCGCCCAGTTGGTAGGCCAAGAATGAGGTGGGAGAACAACATTAACTATGATTTGAGGGAAGTAGATTATACAGGGAATGATTGGAAAGCATTAGCTCAGGATAGGGATGTATGGAGAGCTTATGTCCGCGCGGCCATGAACCTTCGGGTTCGATAGTGCCAGTGAGTAAGTAAGTAAGTAAGTCCCAAGATTGCTTGTATGTAAATTGCGAACTGTTTAAAGCAATAAAGTGACTTGAGACTTGCTTAATTTTGTGTTAGCAAAGATAGTACTGCATCTATCTGTAGATCTAAAGACTTGAGTTTGAATCTTGGTGAGATAGAATTTTTGTCATACCCCTAGTCAAGTGTTTTAAAACCCCTTAACTGGGGACCTAGCTAGTGCAGTTCTACAGCTCTGTGGGGAGCCTTTTCTTCCTTTAATTTAAAATATTATAAAAAATACAGGGAGTAAACATTTGTAACATATCCATCAAATATTATACAAAACAACCATTCTCTTTCATATGGTCATATTTTTTAATCGAAATTTCATATTTTTATTTTTTTCAACTTTAGTACAAAAACGGCACAAGTGTCTTCTCGTGTTCAATTTAAAGTAATTTGGAAAACATTATTTATATTACATGTAATGAATATTAAAAAGTATGCAAATCTCTTAAATGCAATAAATGTTAACTCTGGCCTTACATGGTGTCTGTCATCAGTGGCGTTGTTTCAAGTCTTACATCGATATAAACTAAGCATTTAGGATATATGTATAAATAAATTAATTAATTTATATTGGCAATTTACTCCGAATTTATAATGTAAATATACAATC
The DNA here is from genome assembly GCA_030220185.1 of Diploptera punctata. Lineage (NCBI taxonomy): Eukaryota > Metazoa > Arthropoda > Insecta > Blattodea > Blaberidae > Diploptera > Diploptera punctata. The sequence continues at coordinate 2,636,788 of JASPKZ010003046.1, read as the reverse complement.
TCTTTTAACACTGTGTAAATATTACAATTTTACGACACATATGACCAGTGGCGTTACTAAATACTGTCAGTTTTGAGTTATTACAAATATCACACATTTTTTTTATTTTTAGATCTTTAATATACCGTAAAAAATATTATCTGTACAATTAGTAGTTTTTATTGTAGTAATAGTGATTATTGACGTCATCAGATATTATCAGTGGCGTTATTGAACACTGGTGTGTTGAGAAGTCACTGGTTATTATTGTTGTTAGTATTATGAATGCTACATAACTTCATTTTAGAAAACACTCATATTTTCAGTAAATTGTAAGTAGCTTATAAAAAAATATGATGAAGTGAAAAAAAAAAAACTAGAGCGAAATAAGACGTTTGAACTAGTTACTTCAAGACTGGAGAATGGAGGGTAAAAGTTAGCAACCCCAATTGAATGTTTGTGCAATATTTTTCTAATGTGATAAAAGACAGACCTCTCATTTAAACGTGTGAATGAGAAGTTACAAGAAACTGTACCAGAGTTATTATTTTTTCATTAACTTAGACCGTTCTTGCATTAAGGTTTAAGGCTAATCTGAGTTGAAAGATATATTATGTTGAGCAAACAGATGATGTCTGTTTTTTTTCTGAACACGTCTAGTGAATAATATTTTATCATGAATGTTATATAGCTGGCCAGTTACCGATATATGTTAGTCCGTTCTTGCGCGCATACATGATATGTGATTTTAACTCTCGTAATAAGAAACTGTTAAGAGACCGGTCAAAGGGGGTTGAAAAAAATCACACTAGATGTCATACCCATACAGAACAGATCTTCAAAATTTTGTGTTCCTGCATCGCCAAATAATTTATAAAAAAATAATATATGTCTCGTTGGATATATCCGTAACTCCCACCGAGTGAAGGCTTTCTTGAGACGGATATTCACGTAACGCCCACCCAACGGGTTAAGGCATCATATATTGGTTCAGAGCCACGAAAATTGTGCTGGTTGAATCCCCATGGAGGAAGACATTTTCTCAAAGAATTTCAACCAGTATGGGACCAATGCCCATCCAGCATTGTGAGGAATTTGGGAAGCTCTAAATTGAAAAAATCAATGTTTTATTTTAGGAAGTAATATTTTTAGGTTCCTTTAATTACATTATTTTGAGTCTGTGAGATTTTACCTCAATACAACTTTAATGGCAAAGCCCGGGGACTCAATATGTTGACCATATGTCAGCCCTAACAATCCACTTCTGTAAAATGGTACATGTGGATGTGAGGCCATCAGCCTGCTGGTAGGGTAGGGGCATTTTAAACCTGTTGTGCCATGGAGATTAGTTTTTGAAGAATTGTTTTTACAACGGTAATAATATCATCACACAATGAAATTGAAAGTATAGCTATATTTCAGATACCAAGGCTATATAGGATTAAGAGTTTGAATCGGAAATGTATTTTGTTTTCTCAACTGGGATATTATTCACCTTCTCAATTGGATTCTGACACATATCTAGGTGAGAAAACAAAATATGAGGTGACTTTATATATTAAATTTGGGAATTTTTAACATTATGAGGTTCATTTAATTATTATGAGGTGACTGTATATTTCTGATACAATATCTTAATAAATTACCTCATTGTGTTACTTACTATCAGTTGTGATAATTAGTATATAGGATATTTACAAATAATGTTTCATTTTGATATACTGTATAAAAGAGAAAAGCATTAAACATTTTAGAGTGTGAAGTCTCACAGATAGAAAATGTTACACAACGTTGTCATATTGTAAAATGTTTTCAAACAAGCATGTTTGTATCAATAACATTATTTCCATAAACAGAAGAGATTAATTTAACTTTTATAGGAATTAATCACTAGGAGGTTTAATTTATGGTGAAATTAAATGTTTCTTACCTCTCCTCATAAATATTTTCTAAGTTGATCGCGATTTCGAGACTATAACTGTCTCATCATCAGAACTTTGTTGGCGACTGGTGTTATGTCGATCCGAAAAAACTCTTCTTCTTCCCTCTGTTGGTGGACCGATGAACCTCTGGATCAGGTCAAAATTTGCGGGAATTTCGAAGTTCATAAGTTTTCTTTTGTTTTTCTGAATGTAGATCTTTTCCCAAACCATGAGTTCCTTTTGTTTGTCTATTTGTTTAATTAGACTGGCTTTTGATTCAATTAAATGTTTTTCGGACCAAGCATGAGCAGCTACTGCTGACTTTTCCACTTCTCCATTTTTGATGTTCCTAAGATGTTCTTTGACCCTTGTTTTCAAATTTCTTTTCGTTTTTCCAATATAAATTTTGTCACAAACACTGCATTCGATCTTATAAATTCCTGATTTGTTTTCGTTTTCAATTTTTATCATTTTTATTGGTTTTAATTATCCTGATAAGGCTTTGGTGCTACTCTTATATTAAACTTCTTGAAATTTTTTTGATATTTATAGTGTTTCAATGGATGGTAAGTGAATTTCTTGAATTTTATTTTTTCTCTTTCTTTTATAAGTGTGCTTTCATTTATTAATTTTTGTCTTTTTTTGAATTTATTTATTTTCTTGTGTACCATATTTTCTTCATAACCGTTATCTATTGCAACATTAATTATGTGTCCATTGAAACACTATAAATTTCAAAAAAATTTCAAAAAGTTTAATATAAGATTAGCACCAAAGAATGAATACAGCCTTAACAGGATAATTAAAACCAATAAAAATGAAAAAATTGAAAACGAAAACAAATGAGGAATTTATAAGATCGAATGCAGTGATTGTGACAAAATTTATATTGGAAAAACGAAAAGAAATTTGAAAACAAGGGTGAAAGAACATCTTAGAAACATCAAAAATGGAGAAGTGGAAAAGTCAGCAGTAGCTGCTCATGCTTGGTCCGAAAAACATTTAATTGAATCAAAAGCCAGTCTAATTAAACAAATAGACAAACAAAAGGAACTCACGGTTTGGGAAAAGATCTACATTCAGAAAAACAAAAGAAAACTTATGAACTTCGAAATTCCTGCAAATTTTGACCTGATCCAGAGGTTCATCGGTCCACCAACAGAGGGAAGAAGAAGAGTTTCTTCCGATCGACATAACACCAGTCACCAACAAAGTTCTGATGATGAGACAGTTATAGTCTCGAAATCGCGATCAACTTAGAAAATATTTATGAGGAGAGGTAAGAAACATTTAATTTCACCATAGAAGAGATTAAATTATATCTTATTTAGGATTCCATCATCTGCCTCTACAAAGTGTGATATACAAGTTTTAAATGGTCCTTACACGACCTAATCCACTAATTATAATTGGCCTCTACCAGCCCTACAAGCTAGTGACCTGAGGGAATAAAAATTCTGGTTCATACTTTTCCCCCCCCCCATGGGCTAGATCTTGTCGTGGGTGCAGGGGCTCGGTACCTAATGACCCAGACGACTAGATAGGGAAGTCGGGTTTTTAACTAGCTTGCTATCTAATAAGAGGAGAAGGGAAGAGAACTAGCTCCAATGCAGGAACTTCAATGACTTCAGAAGTGGAAGAAGAACATTGTTCTCAACGGTAAAGAAGGCGGAAGAAGAAACCTGCAAGACAAGGGGTAGATAAGACTACAAAGCTTTGGTCAGCAACCCGTCTAGGAGAAGGAAACTCTGAAATAAATCCCCAATCCACTAGGGAATGGGGTTGTGCATCTGGGCTGGTAACACGACCACGTAAAAATTTCCAAACTTATCTCTCTCACAGTGTTCAGACAGATGTATTTAATGGATGATGACATAAGCACAAAAAGGATAAACGATTAGGCATTTGCAATAAAATAAATATTGTTACTTGGAACGTTAGAGGTCTAGGAAGTAAAGAATTAGAATTAGAAAGAATACTTTATGAAAAAGATGTTCATATTGTGGTCATAACTGAAACAAAAAAGAAACTTAAAGGAACTAAAGAATTAAATAATTATACAATGATTTATAGTAGTGTACCTGAAAATTTAAGAGCAAAAAGTGGGGTTGCAATATTGATATATAGTAAATGGAAATCTAAAATTGAATATTATACATATATAAACAAACAAATTGCAGCATTAAGGACGAAAATTGATAAAGGACATTTAATAATAGTAGGTGCTCATGCCCCAGTTGAGAATAAGAAAGATAAACTGAACATTTCTATGAAGATCTCCAAAAAACACTTGAAACAATTAATAAAAATGATCATGTTGTAACATGTGGCGACTTTAATGCAAGAGTAGGCAATATTCCAATACCAGGAATAGTGGGAAAATTTGGAGAACAACACTTAAATGAAAATGGAATACAGCTTAGACAATTGCAAGCAATTACCACCTTAAAATTAATAACACATTTTTCAAAAAAACGAGATATAAATATACATGGAGCGCAAGAGACTCAGAACAATAATAGACTATATTCTAATTAATGCTAAATTAAGAAAACAACTCCAAGATGTACAGGTATATAGAGGCTGTGATATTGATTCAGACCATTTTTTGGTCATGGGTAAATTTAAATTATATAATCAATTGAGTTGGTGTTTACTTGATGAAAATCCATATTTATTAATTAAATTATGGTCATGGGGGCACGCCGTAGCGTAGTGGTTAAGGCACTGAGCTACAAGCCGGAGGATCGAGGGTTCAAGTCCCGTTGGGGTCAGGATTTTTAAACTGACCCAAACCCTCTGACGGCACTATGGCCCTGGGGTCGACTCAGCCTCTAACGGAAATGAGTACCAGACGGTTGTTCTGGGGGTAAAGGTGGCCGTCACGCAGGGCTGACAACCCGGCTGACATAAAGTGCTGATTGTCTAGAAAAAGTGGGAGCCCTAACCTCCTACTACCCCAAGGGCCTCCGGGTCTGTTGTGGGATCACTTTACGAATATCCTCTGGTATGATTCAGACCATTTTTTGGTCATGGGTAAATTTAAATTATATAATCAATTGAGTTGGTGTTTACTTGATGAAAATCCATATTTATTAATTAAATTATGGTCATGGGGGCACGCCGTAGTGTAGTGGTTAAGGCACTGAGCTACAAGCCGGAGGATCGAGGGTTCAAGTCCCGTTGGGGTCAGGATTTTTAAACTGACCCAAACCCTCTGGCAGCACTATGGCCCTGGGGTCGACTCAGCCTCTAACGGAAATGAGTACCAGACGGTTGTTCTGGGGGTAAAGGTGGCCGTCACGCAGGGCTGACAACCCGGCTGACATAAAGTGCTGATTGTCTAGAAAAAGTGGGAGCCCTAACCTCCTACTACCCCAAGGGCCTCCGGGTCTGTTGTGGGATCACTTTACGAATATCCTCTGGTAGCTCACTTTACTTTACTTTATGGTCAAGATGGAAAAAAAAGTAAAATCAAGAATAAATCAACAAATGTAGAAGTATACAGAGTATACCTTTTGCAGGAAGAAAGTATAAGAAAATTATATCAACAAAGAATATAACAGAACCTCATACACACACCAACTAGAGATATATTAGATGAAGAATGGAATAATATTAAAAATTGTATTGAAAAGGCAGCCCAGGAAGCAATTGGGAAAAAAAAAAAAAAAAAAAAATAGAAGCAGAAAAGGAGTAAGAATTTGAAATGAAGAAATAGAAATAGCAATAAAAGAAGAAAAAATATAAACAGTGGCTTCAACAAAAAACAGAAGTATCTAGACAAAAATATGTAGAAAAAAGGAATATAGCAGAACAAATAATTATTAGAACAGCTCATCAACATTCTTGGAATAATTTTATAAGTGAACTAGAAACGATATTCATGGCAGACAAAATATTGCATACAAAGTTATAAAACTTTTAAATAAATCGGAAAAGGATACTGAAAAAATAGATATTAATAAAGAAAGACAGATAGAGCACTATAAAAATTTGTGGTGTAAAGAAGAAAAGGAAAAAAGAAAATGAAGAAAAACAAGAATTATATTCAGATAATGAAATAGGAGAAATTCAAACTGATATGATGATGAGCTTCAAGAATTCTTAAAAGAAACCAAAAATAGAAAAGCAGTTGGTCTTGATCAGATAAATATGGAGCTTTTAAAATATGGTGGAACATTTTTGCATTGGAGGATATTGCATTTATTTAATGAATGTTGGAGAAACTGTAGGATACCAGAAAGTTGGAATATATAGTTGTTCAAAAAAGAAGATAGAAGAGAATGTAAAAATTATAGAGGAATTAGCCTACTTAATTCAACATATAAAATCTATGAAAGACTTAAAATAATAGCAGAAACAATACTAGAAGAAGAATAAAGTGGCTTTAGAACAGGACGATCAACAACAGATAATTTATTCGTATTACACCAAATATTTGAAAAAAGAAGAGAACATAACCTACAGACACATGTTGCTTTTATTAATTTTGAGAAGGCTTCGATTGTGTTGATAGAGATAAGTTATGGAAAAACATGGCTACCCACAAAATTAATTCATGTGATAAAAAGTTTGTATATAAAATCTCAAATTATAATAAATAGAAAAATCAAAGACTGAAGCTATTTTAATAAATAGAGGTGTAAGACAAGGATGTAGTTTTGTCACCTACTCTTTTTAATTTATATATTAATGACATCATCCAAAATTGGAAAAGATGTGTTAATAGAGGTATAATAATGGATTGTTTTAAAATATTAAACATTTTAATGTATTAAGTTATGTAGATAGGAAATAACACTATAAGGTTCTTTAATATTGTTTATTTTTTATTATTTCACTCACCTCTTACTTCATAATTCATAGCAGACCCTGGGTTTCTTCACATAATTTGTGACATTGTCAATGCTGCGTCACGTTCACAACTGACGTCCAATGGCCTTCTATCCTAGATAGCTATGAATTATGAAGTAAGAGGTGAGTGAAATAATAAAAAATAAACAATTTTAATGTATGCTGATGTGGTTATTGTTAAAAAAAATTAAAATAATTTGCAGTATTCTGTACATCAATTAAATCAGTTATGCCAAGAATATAATTTTAAAATATCAAAAGAAAAAACAAAAATAATGGCATTTTGGGGAAATGAACATATAAGATAAAAAATCATAATAGAAAACAAACCTCTAGAACAAGTAACAAATTTAAATTATTTTGGTTGTAATTTTACTATAAATACAAAAACTGAAAGAGACATAAATATGAAACTGTCGAAATTCCAAATGATAATGGAACCATACATAAAACATTAAAGAACAAAACAAGAAGAGATACTAGATTAAAGTTTTATAAAACATTGGCAGTTCCTGCATTACTTTATGGGGTGAAACTTGGGTAATGACCAAAAAATTACAAAGTAGAATACAAAGCGTAGAAATGAACTTCCTTAGAAGAGCAAAAGGCTGCACAAGATTGGATTGGATAAAAATGAAGATATACGAAGAGAGTTAAATATATATCCACTGAATGATAAAATCAAAGAATATAGAGATAAATGGTTTTAGACAAATAGAAAGAATGAATGTGACAAGGTTACCAAAAGCAGCATTTAACTACAAGCCAAGAGGTTCAAGGAATGTAGGAAGGCCAGTGAAAAGATGGACAGAATAACTGTGAGGCTGAACAGGTAATTTGCATAGCCCATGAAGTGAAGAAGAAGACTTTTTAATTTTAGTCTGCAGAAGTGGTGCATAAATTGAAAATAGACCAACTTAATGCCATCTCTCTTCTTAATATGGAATCTGCAGAGGGTGACACGAGTACAACACTTTTAATTCTAAAAATGTCAATTTACATATAAAAGTAAGGATATTAAAATTCTTGTCATATGGCCTAATTCATGGAGAGCAGGGCCTTTTCTGCACAGATTACCACTTTAGTCAACCATTCTTAGGCAATGTTGTCCAGTTATAACCTCTTGGTCCACCAAAGAGAGTACAATCATTAAAACATTACTAGGTCCTGAACGAAGTATGACCAGCTTTAAAATATATTATATTTCTAAAGTTAGAGTATTATTTTGTATACATATTTTTGAAAGTCTCATATTTTTAGCACTAATCCTCCCTGTGTCTTTACTTTAAGGCTAGGGGCATGGAAATTTCTAAAAATTAGCGATGATCACGATATGCGAATATGTCCAATGTGCGGGAACTTTGAAGATGAGACACATATATTAGGAAAATGTAATGATTTAGAATATTGGAGACATCAGTTATTACCGGAAAGATTTCTAAATTCAAATCGGGAAAGATTGGCATGCTACGAGTTATTGGTAAATCCAGAAAAATGGATAAACCTCGGTAAATTTCTGGACAAAACGTGGAAAATAAGGACAACACTCATTCATGAATAAATATATGTTATCAAAATGCAATACCATTAATTCTTAACAATTGTATATAAATTAATCAGTGTATAATGCTATTGTGTTATTATTTAATTGTAATATTATTGTGTTTTCTTTATGTAATTGTAATGTTATTGCTTTTGTTGTTTATTTTTCTTTACACTAGTACCAATTATTACTTTATTGTAACAGACTGTCAACAGCATGTATGGCTTAATACCCATGCGACCCATATTTGTAAATAATATTGTAAATATCTTACTTTTTGTCTAATAAAGTCCTACTACTACTACTACTACTACTTCTTTAGCAGTGATTGTTTGTTTATGAAGATACCTTCTGAGCCCTTAGCTCTCATAAATGAGACTGTATATACACTTATAATTAACTCACTGACACAGGTTCATGGCTGCACAAACCTAACCTCTCCATGCATCCCTATTCTAAGCATACCTTGAACAATCATTGTTAATGCTTTTCTCCCACCTCATTCTTGGCCCACCTACTAGGTGCTTTCTCTCTGGTTTTCCTAAAAGGAGTTTTCATACCCCTTTTTCATTACCCACTTGTGCCAAATCTCCTGCCCATCACCGTAAAAATACAACCATCAAGAAACCTGGACATGAGTTCCCCTGGGGTAAAATTTTTCAGAGGTAAAATAGTCCCTCATTCGGTTCTCTGGGCGGGGACTGCTTCAGGGAATCCACGTCAAAGGCTCAAACACAGGAACATGGAATGTTAGAACATGATATAATAGTGGGGCACTAGAAATATTGATGTGGGAATTATTGGTTATAGTCGGTTTACAGGAAGATAGATAGCCAGGAGAAGTTAGTTAGGAATCAGGAATCTTTGCATTATACTATGGAGGTCCAGCAAGACCTGAATTTGGAAAGAGTGTTTGAGCATTTTAATCCATAGGAGGATCCTCCCTGTTATCTGAGATATTAAGTTTGACAACGGTAAGATATCATACATAATTCTAAAGGGTAAACAACATGATTTTGCAACTGTAAATGTACATGGTCCCACAGAAGATAAGGATGACAAGATCAATATTGAGTTATATGAAGAATTAGAATGCACATTTGATAGCCTTTTATTATGTCATATGAAAATTTTAATGCAAAAGTGGGATGGGAAGATATATTCAGGCCAACAATAGGCAAATTCAGTCGATAGTAACAACAATTTGCCACATCAAAGAATCTTATTGTTAAGGGCACATCATTCCAACATAAGGATACACATGGACATTTCCAGATGGTGAAATTCAGAACAGATAGATCATGTATTAGTGGACAAATGCTGGCACAGCATCATCGATGTTAGATCAATTAGAGGGACAGACTGCAATTCGGATCATCATCTGGTCAAGGCAAAAATCAGAGAATGGTTTTCGCTATGAGAGGAACAAATGCTAAAGACGATTCTGAAAAATTTGAAATAAAAAACTTCAATGATGAAAAATGGCAAGAATGCAGAAATTGTCAGCATCAGGAAGCGTATGTTATATAAAAAAGAGCCAAAACAAAAAATGGTTTGATGAGGAATGTATCGACATGGTAAAGAAAAGAATAGCAAAAATGAATTGGTTACACAAGCTAAATGAAGTAAATTTAGAACAATTGGGTAACATTAGACAGGAAACCACTAGGTTAATAAAGGGTAAAAAGAGAGAATATTTGAGAGAGAAGATGATTGATCTTGAAATAAATGCAAAACCTAGAAAAATCAGAATTATATCAGGCAATTAGGATAGAGAGAAAAGGTTTCAGGCTGGAACAAATATTAAGAATGAAAATGGGGATGCAGGTCTTCAACAGATCAGATTTTTTAGTATAAGACAGATTAAAAAAAGAAATGGGAATATAATGGCACCTTGCATCAGCTATATATATATATATATATATATAGACTTCAAAAAAGTCATATGAATCAATTAAAAGGGATTCATATGCCCTTTTTGAAGGGAGAAATTATTTAATATCCTGCTAGACTTTGGAATTCCTAAATAGTTAGTTTGACTTATTTGAATGTGTTTAAATGTCACAAAGAGTAGGGTGCATGTAGGCAAACAGTTTTCAGATACTTTTGATATTCACAATGGGTTAAAGCAAGGAGAAACACTATCTCCTCTTGTTCAATTTTGTACTAGAGCATGATATCCCATTTTTAGAGGATGAAGAATGCCTACAACTCAATGGTGTTAATAAGCTGTTTATACTAATGATGTAGTGTTATTAGGTGATGGCAAGGATATATTATGGGCTAACACACACACACACCCTATTGAGTAACACTAAAAAAATTGTAAAAAAAATAAGTAAACATCAATTAAACTAAATATATGGTCACACATATGTTATATAATAGAAATGGACAGTTAATGACAAATTAGAGAAATTTTGAAGAAGTGGCTGAATTCAAATATGTAGGAACAATAATTACAAAGAGGACTGAGATGCATAAAGAAATTAAACATAGGCTCAATTCTGGAAATGCGTGCTATTATGCATTATAGGGACTCTTGTCGTCCCAACTCCTTTCAAAAAACGTTAAACTGAAAATATATAAAACTGTTATTCTACCAGTTATATTATATGGATGTGAAACATGGACTCTTACTTTAAGGGAGGAAAGGAGATATGAGAATTTGAGAATAAAGTTCTTAGGAACATTTTTGGACCAAAGAAAGATGAACAAACAGACAAAGTGAATGAAGAAGACTACTTAAGAGTGAGCTACATGATCTTTATGGAAAACCAGATATAGTAAGAAAAGTTAAGTCCCGTAGACTGCGATAGGCAGGATAAGTGGCACAAATGAGCAATTAAAGATGAGAATGGAAGCTTCTTGTAGGAAAACCAGAGGGAAAATGCCCAGTTGGTAGACCAAGAATGAGGTGGGAGAATAACATTAACCATGATTTGACAAAAGTTGATTATACAGGGGATGATTGGAAAACATTAGTTCAGGATAGGGATGTATGCAAAGCTTATGTCTACATGACCATGAACCTACGGGTTTAATAGTCGAGTGAGTGAGTGAGTTAGGAAGATAGCTATGAATTGTGTACTATTTGCTAAATAGTAAAAAAATCTATGAGACAATAGACCTATAGCCCTTGGCCTACCAAGCAGTTGTTGGGCTCATATCCACATGTGATATTTACAGAAATGGACAGTTAAGGTTAACATATGGTCAGCATGTTGAGTCACCAGCCTATAAATGTTTTTTTTTTTTAATCTGGAGCTGCTACTTATTGTAACTACCCAAATTCTTCGTGATGATGGATGGACATTGGTCCCATTCTGATTGAAATTTCATGAGAAAATTTCTTCCCCTTAGGGGACTTGAACTAGCACATGTCCCTTAGCTCTGTGCCAAGGCACTGTGCCTTTTAAATGCCTGGCTGTAGCATTTATACTATAATTATTATTATTATTTAGCATATTTTAAATTTATACAATATCTATAAAACATATTTTTGATTTCCGTTCGAATCAATAACAAACAGAATGGACCGAAATTAATAGGGGCATAAGACAAGGATGTGGCCTCTCGCCCTTGCTCTTTATCACATACATGGATAGAATACTCCAAGATTGGTGATAGATGAGACACAGTTCTATCCAAATTAATAGAAATCATAAAATAGACTCTTTGCTTTTTGAAGATGATTTGGTATTAATAGCTCCAACAGAAACAGATTTACAGTATTCTATACACAATTTTAATATAATTGCAAAAAGGTACAATATGGAAATCAATACAAAGAAAACAAAAGTGATGGCCTTTTGTAGGAAATACCCTATACCTAGCAAAATTGTTTTGGATGATGAAATTTTAGAACAAGTAAATAAATTTAATTATTTGGGTTATAATTTAACATTTCAAGATGAAGCTGATATACCAAAGAAAATCACAAATTTAAAAAAAACAACGGGGATAATTAACAGTATAATGAAACCATCTTTAGTACAGAAGAACACAAGATTACGGCTTTATAAGGTTCTCGCAAGGCCAGTATTGAGATATGGTAGTGAAGCATGGATAATACAAAGAAGAGATGAAAGCCAAATAACAGCAAATGAGATGTGATTTGTGCGCCGTACAGCAAGCTACACAAAGGGGGACCATAAAAGAAATGAGGACATTATGGAAGAGTTGGATGTAGAACCCATTCTTCACCATATACAAAACTACCAGAACAACTGGAAAGCCCATCTTCAATGAATGCCGTCTCATAGAATTCCAAAAGCCATACTTCGCTACTGCCCCCAGGGCAAAAGATCGTTGGGATGTCAAAAAAAACGCTGGATGGAAAATTTCTCTTTGAGACCGTAACAGGCCACACGACCTAATGCTTGCATGGATGATGATGATACAGTGTTAGGACTATAGCCAAATATAACTATTACGGTATATAAATGAACAATGAAGAGATTCTAGACCAGGCATGGGGAATTGGGGCTCCGGGAGCTCATAACAAATCCTCTCCACCAATACCCATTCCACTCATTTGTACTTGCACTGCAGACGCAGGTATACAGTGATTGACAATATGCAGTGAGAGTCAGTGGCGTACAATTCAGCGTGAGCATGGCAAATTCTAAACACCGATACCATTTTAATACTGACTGGGAAAATGATTATTTTTGTATTCAGAATGGCACGGAAGTTGTTTGTTTATTATGCTGTACGCGGTTCCACCAAGTGAAACACTATAATATCCGACAACATTTCAGATCTTCACATGCAAATCAGTATGGACAGGATAAAATTGCAGGTATGATTAGAAACATGTAACAATATTTTCATAGGGACATATTAATGATATTTATTTTACTTTTAACATGCATGGAGTTCAAATTCATAAATTAAATATAATAGGCCTACAGGACATTCCATGTTTTGTTTACACAGGGGATGACAGGATGGAACTTTTAAATAATCTAAAGCAGCAGACACTCCAAAACGATAGAAGACAACCACTTTCAGAGAAATCAGTACGAGCTAGTTACCGGATTTCAAAATTGATTGCTGAGAAAATGAAGCTATTCACGGACGGGGAATATATTAAAGAGTGCATGATATTGGCTGCTGAAGATATTGCTCCTCAAACGGTAGATTCATTCAGAAACATTAGCCTGTCACGTCGCACTGTCTCTGAGAGGATCATTGAAATAAATTGTGACATTCAGACAAAACTTATCAGTAAAATTAAAACTTTAAAATGGTTCTCTTTAGCGCTGGATGAGAGCACTGATATTGTAGACACTGCACAATTGGCTGTGTTTATTAGGGGCGTTGATGACAACTTGGCTGTGTTAGAAGAACTTTTTAAATATAATACCGCTCAAGGATCGCACTTGTGGAAGTGATATTCTTGAATCCTTACTACGGGGAACAACAAAATATAACTTGCCATGGGAAAAAGTTGTATCTGTGGCAACGAATGGAGCCCCATCAATGTCAGGAAAATACAGTGGTTTTGTGGGTTTGCTGTTACAATTTTTAAATGTAAAAGGTATTAATACCGACAGTTTTAAAACTGATGTTTTTATTATTAATTTAACATTTCTCAATGAAAGATAAATTAAATTTGAAGAGAAAAAAAAAAAATTTTCTCTTCAAATTTAATTTATCTTTCATTGAGAAATGTTAAATTAATAATAAAAACATCATTAGAGGCCTTACTGGCTTTTTAAAGTAATGTTAAATTTCCAAAAATGTCTTCTTAACTAAGAAGCTGCCATTTGCAAAGATAGAAACAATGGTTTCAAAAGCATTTGGCGATAGGAAATTACAACGTATATAAGAGAAAAATTTGCATCTAGATCGTAACTCGCCTCGGTAGCTCAGTTGGTAGAGCACTTGGCCCGGAAAGCCAAGGGTCCCGGGTTCGAGTCCCGGTCTAGGCGAAAATTTTTCTCTTCAAATTTAGTTTTAAAACTGTTCACTGTATTATACACCGCGAGGCGCTATGTGCTCAGTCTGCAAATTTGGAGAATGTAATGGATATAATTATAAAGACTGTGAATCACATTAAGTCTAATTCTTTACGCCATCAACAATTCATGACGTTCTTGGAAGACATTGACTCTGAATATTCCGATCTTCCCTACTACTGCAAGGTACGGTGGCTAAGTAGGGGTACCATGCTCCACAGATTTTTCAATTTGCTCCATGAAATTCGCAGCTTCTTAGAGCAGGAGGCAAGACGTTAGTATTGATAATTGGTGTTATGCATTTATTGTATCCAATTTAATAATACATGCTATATATGTTAAGAAAACGTTTGTTTTATTGTGATGCAGTGCATTCTTACATTTGCAGGGGAACACTATCCCGGAATTGTCTGATCCATAGTGGACTAGTGATCTTGCTTTCTTGACAGATCTCACACATCATCTTAATGAACTTAATACCCAGCTGCAAGGGAAAGATCAAGATGTGGTAACCATGATGGATGCAGTGAAGTCATTTATGTCAAAATTACGTCTATGGCACCTTCAGCATAGACAAAATGTCACGTACCACTTTCCGTGTTCAGATTCTGTGAAAATCAAATCTCCTCATCTGTATACAAAGTATATCCTAATTCTGGACAGACTTCACAGTGAATTTGAAGGAAGATTCGGAGATCTTATCGCTATGGAAAAAGATTTACAACTATTTTGTAATCCGTTGTGTTTCAATATAGTAGAGGCCCCTTTGCAATTACAATTAGAATTAATTGCATTACAAAATAATACATATATACAATCAATGGGCAAACAAGGCTTGGAACTATACAGGTTGTTGTCAATAGACTCGTATCCCAACACGAGAGATTTTGCAGGCCGCATTCTCGCAATGTTTGGTTCGACTTATACATGCGAACAATTATTTTCGAAGTTGAACCATACCAAATCTAAAATACGCTCCAGAATAAACGATGACACCCTAGTCTCAGTATTACGCATCTCTAAGAGTACTATCCAGCCTAACATAGACAAATTAGTGTCAAGAAAAAGGCATCAGCGGTCCTCTACGCACTCTTCAAACGTTACTTGTAATGTATGTAAGAATGGAAGGGATTAGTATATATGTTTCAGGTTATAAGGGTGTACCACCACTGATGCTGCATGGTATGCGAGACAATACTAACAACAGTTACGAGTTCAATGAAGGGTGGAATTGTCATACTACCCCTTATTCAGCAGTTCCCCATGCCTGTTCTACTAATAAAACTACAACTACACTAATCTTTCAGAAAATGATATCAGATAAAAGAAACTCTGAAAACAGGAACTACATAAACTGAGCAAATTCCTCAGCATGTCAAATTTATGGAACAATTTTATTTACTTATGAAACACATATCTTCCTTTTCTTAATCCTTAAACTGACAAAACTTAATTTCTTATTTACAGCTTGTTTAAATGTGTCAGATTGCAATTAAAACAATTCATGCATAACTGTAAGTCATTACTGCATATCGTTGTATAATTTGGCACAAATTTAAATATTTTCTACTGAATCATTTTCCCATTATTTTATTAAAAATATTAAATAAATTAAATAATAATTGTACCTTACAGGATAAATTGCTAATTTAAGGGTTAATTAAATTATATGGTACAGATAAATTGGGCCAAGGCAAAATGGTGGATGCTAACATTTTTTTTTAACCCTTAGGTGTCATGAGCCGATTAGATCGGCTCTGGTGCTCATGTCCATTACCTGCCAGACAATATACTTAAACTAATATTTAATTTTAGGAAGTTATATTTTGAGGTTATTTTAATTATATTATTTTTGGTCTGGACATCTTACCTCAATACCCTTATACCCTTACTTAAACTACTTGCAAAGCCAATCACATCGGCGAGTACGATTTAAATCTCTGACACAAGAGATTTTACCAGTGGCATGCAGAGGGTTAATTTTGGGTGTCAGGTAAACCCTGCATTTCTAATGGTCAGATTCTGCTGATTTTTGGGGAATATCTTCCTCATTTTCAATTGCATATTATGAGTTTCTTTGCAAAAACAAAACTGTCATCACTAGAGTGAGTTTTAAATATTTGTTTCAGGTGAATTCCTACTCCTGATGGTCTGATTTTGCTGGTTAATAATTTCAACTTTATTCGTATTCATGAGTACAACCTCAATAGCTTCATTATTTTGTGGGACCATATGTCACTCGTATACTACTGAATGATTGTCCATTCTGCAAATGGTACATGTAGATGGGAGACTAGCTGGTAGGCCAAGTGTCTTCTAGGCGTGTCACACCACGGAGTTTGGCTATACAACATTTTATTTGTCTCCTCTATACCCTGTCCTGTCTGTAGAGTCTCAACACTCTTATGTAAGCAAGGCTATACTCTTTCAAAATTTACCACTTGAATAAATTATTACAAATAAATAAAACATAATTTTATTTATATATTTGTTAGGAAGTAACATTATGAGGTTTAATCAAATAATCAATAAATGAATCAGACTCACATCTTACCTCACATTTTGTTTCTTATCCAGGACTAGTTTCAGGGAGTTTTCTTGTGAAAAGTCTACATACGAAATTCAAAAAGAAACCTGAACATCTCAGGAATGTAAAAAATGGGGAAATAGAAAAATCTGCAATAACTGCTCAAATTTGATCAGAAAAGCACAGAATTGAAGAAAAAACATAATTAATAAAATAATGAGAAAAAATCTGCAGCCAAATATACAAAGAAAAATAATGAAATTTGAAATTCCTGGAGAAAAAGATTTGATTTGGAAGTTCATTGATCCACCATAAGGACAAACAAAGGAATACCAACTGTCAAATCAACAGGGAGATGTCAGTTGAAGATGAGGAAAGCTCCTTGAAACTAGTCCTGGAGAAGATATAAAATATATTAAATGAGGTGTAAAACCTGATTCATTTACTGATTATATAATTTTATTTATTTCTTTATTTAATAAATTTACTCATGATATAGAATGCTTTTTTTTTAATATTGACAAAAATCTTAAATGGAAAAAAACTAATTTGTTAATAAGAATAATCATGATAACAAACAAGAAGTGAAAGAAGTGATTATGCTGATTAATACCATATTAATGACAGTATAATAATCAACATATGAAAGAATTCAGTAATTCATAGTATGTAGTACTGAACAGACCTCTTTCAATCTAGTTCACTATATTTAATAAATAATAGGAAACACTCACATTTTGTTCCTCGACTGCTTTATCTCGGTCATGTGGAGAGTATGTAGGACTCAGCACAACACGCAGTTGTTGCTCAACTTCAATTATCTGCTGCCTGATCTGTTGTATTTCCTAATAAACATAACAATATTACATTATTATAAACTCTTCAATATTACATAACAAAACAGTATAACCCAAATCAAAATCCAGAAAAACTTCTCTTACCAGTATCACCTCTGGAAGATATAGATATTGCTTTTAACACAAATTTAATCAGACATGTTTTAAAAAGTGAAATGACCCCAGATGAACTAAAACAAATCACATTGGAAACCATTCACAGTCTATATCCTGAACCACAATGGGTACATATCTATACAGATGGATCCAGAATGGAAATAGAAGACGAAGCTGGAATTTACTCAAAACTGTTTAGCTATGTTGCAGTAGGGAAAAATTACACACACTTCAATGGAGAAATTCAGGCAATGGAGTTAGCACTAACACAACTCCTCTACAGAATAAATACATTTCAGAGAGCAGTTATACTAAGTGATTCAACATCAGCTTACAAGCTATAACAACATATAACTCTCCAATCTCCAGAAAAGTGTTGGAAATAAAAAAGATCATAAGATTATTGACCAAACAAAATAAAATTATCCAGCTCTAATGGATCCCCTCTCATTGCAGGGTACATGGAAATGAAATGGCGGATCTTTTAGCAAAAAAGGGCACCAACATTTTACAGAAAACAAATCAATCCCTGCCCTACCATTCTGCAAAAATTATAATTAAAAGAAACTTCCAGAAAGAACTGATGGAGCACTTCAAATCACAAAGTAATGAGAAACCATGGGCAGCTATCTCGCAGAATAAAAACTTAATACCTGAACAACCAAGACATGAAGCAGTAGCAACATTCAGACTGTTAACAGGCCATGACTACCAGGCAGCACACCTCCATAAAATTGGAATCTTCAACTCTCTAAATTGTATCCTGTGCCAAGACAATAACACTACCATGAACAAAGATCATCTTGCTAGCTGTGAGGCTCTGAAGATGTCACCTACAAGAACTCTGGCAGGACTCTATTGGGAAGCAAGAAAGCAAATGGAACACATCCAAGCTAATGGGCATTAGACTACTACTAATACTACTACTACTACTACTACTATATTACATAAAAATCCACCATCCTGGTTGTGATAGCATGCCTGCTTCCTAACCAGCGAGCCTGGGTTCAATATGTAACAGTATTGATCATTTTAATTGTGAAATTACTTAAAATTAAAGTAATATAATCACAAAATTTTTAATTTCTGGGCCAGGAGGGGTGGTAGTGTACAATTTTTAATTGCTAGAGTGTGCACCAGATTTCTGCATTAAATTGCAAATCCCCGTGTTGAAAAGGCATGTGATACTCTCAATAGTGATTTGTCTATTAGATGGGGATGTTATGCCTGGTGGCCCTTGGTACTTTTCAACAGGATTCACCTTTAATAATAATTAATGAATCGTGATTTTTTCTTACCTCATACATCTATGTTTCTTTAAACACAGCACTGCAGTATCGGCGACACTTTGTCGTCATCGTCAGCTGTTTTCACGACTGTCAATTATTATTAATTGAACCTCATAATGTTAAAAATTCCCAAATTTAATATATAAAGGATTCACCTTCTCCCTTCTCTTCATCATCCCTCATACAACAAACTTTATACTACACAAATACATAAACATACATTCATCCTACAACTCCTCTCTGTATACAATACAAGAATACATCATTTATGTAAAGTGGTCTGTCAAAGTGGTGCATAAATTGAAAATAGACCAAATTAACACCATCAGTGCAGAACACAAACCACATGAGTGACATTAGAACACACACATATTTTATAATAACTAATTGGATTTACAAAATACTCTCAAAATCAACAGTTAGAAACAAATAATGGAAATTTTGAAAAAGTTACAGAATTAAAATATCCAACTAACTCATAGACACTATTTACCTATACGTTTGAGGTGATGCAGACATAAGCTCTCCATACATGCCTATCCTGAGCTAATATTTCCAAATCATCTCTTGCCAAGGATTCACCTCCTTCAAATCATGGTTAATTTCATTCTTTCACCTCATTCTTGGCCTACCTACTGAGTGCTTTCCCTCTGGTTTTCTTACAAGTGGTTTCCATGGCCCTCTATCATTCCCCATTTTGTGCTACATCTTGCCCATTGCATTTTACAAGACTTAACTATATTCTGTTAACATCAGGTTTCCCATAAATATCATATAGCTCACTGATATGCAGTCTTCACAGTTCATCTGCCTAATACAAATATCTACGAACAATAATTACAAAGAAGAATGAGATGAAAAAATAAACTAAACATAGGCTCAACTCTAGAAATGCATGCTGTTAAGCATGTTAAAGGTATTCTTGTCTTCCCAGCTAAACTAAAAATATATAAAACAGTTACTCTCTTACTAATAATTCATATATAACTTTTATACAAGGTTTATACACATGTCAGTTGAAATTTCTTACTAATAAACACTGTATTAGCTGTTCAGTGTATAAGAGGTGTACAACTTTACACGGGAATCGTTATACATGCCTCCAGCCTTGTTTAAGGATTGTATAACTAGACAAAATGTCAGAATTTAAGATCAACTGATTGTTTTCTTATGATATTGATGAAAGTTTCCTTATATTTAACGCAAAATACAACACTTAACGACTGTTTGATGGATGCACAGGACATAAATAATAATAATAATAATAATAATAATAATAATAATAATAATAATAATAATAATAATAATAATAAAGCTCTGGGTAGGAAAATAAAGGCATCATAAAATGCCTTTTGTTATGCTCATTCTCGATTAGGCCTAATAATATTTTTAAATTGAACATTGATTCACAAAAGAATATGTTCTACAATAATTGCTGTAGACAAGATTTAACCTGAATGTAGTTTAAATGCTTCATAATATTATTTCAACAAAACTTTCTTGCATCATTCATACATAATACACATACCGATATAAAAATGTATTTAATTATAGAGGTACTATTATTGTAGCAAGCCACATATTAACTTGATAGTCTTGTGGTTAGAACTTCTGACTACAGTCCGTGAGGTTCTAGGTTTGATTCCCAATCAAACTGCAATGATTTTTTTTTTTTTGCTTAAAACATTATTCTGTTGTCAGTAACATTTCCTACTATTTTGAACGTTTTCTAACGCATCTTAAAACACTGCATATAATTCATAAGTAATGGGAAAAACTGTTATTAGTTTCCAAGAATTGTTCGAAATTCTTGACGTTAGATGGTAGCACATTATCTGTGAAACTAATTCTACAATATATTTGACATAGCGTAAAGGAAAATGTAAATAAATTAAAACACACTTATTTTTTCCGTACCTCCCCAATTAGGGAATCTCTATTAATTATTATCCATATTCATTTCTTACACAATTAATCACTAGTTGATGTTGTTTTATTTCTGTTAGAAACTGCGTGTAATATTGTTCTGACGTCATACTGATGATGAATACGTGACGTATTGTGTATAATGGTTGTATTGTTATATAGCTCCAGCACAACGTTTATTAGTAACGAAATTATATATGATCTACATAAGGCTTATATGTTGTATAATTACAACTGATGAAAGCCTGTATATGAGATTCTTATTAGTAAGACTAGTAATCTATTAGTTATATGAATGTGAAACATGGTCTCTTACGTTAAGGCAAGAGAAAAAGATTATAAGTATTTAAGAACAAAGTGTGAAACAATTTTAGACTAAAGAGACATGAACCAATAGGTGAATGGAGAAGACTACATAACAGTGGGCTATATGATCTTTTATGGAAAAACCAGATATAATAGTTGAGTCTCATACACTGCAATGGACTGGATATGTGACACATATGGATGATACAGTAATTATACAGGGAATTATTGGAAAACAGTAGCTGAGGACAGGGATTATGCAAAGTGGTCATGAACTCCAGGTTTGATAGTGCCAGTGTTAGTTAGCACTTCCTATTAATATTGTGATTAATGCTTGAAAACTTAATAAATGAGTTGGAGAAAATGTTTTAACATCTCACCTCACAAAGTTGCGTGTCTTCACGATACCGGATTCAAAAGTATAGTATTACTTCTATCTTCAGTTAGTCAAATTCCAACTGTTGAAATTTCGTTGTTAACATCATCTTCTGATGATAGAAGTAATACTATACTTTTGAAACCGGTATCGTGAAGACACGCAACTTTGTGAGGTGAGATGTTAAAACATTTTCTCCAACTCATTTATTAATATAAATACCTCATAGTGTGTAAATTTAATTAAAATATAAGCTTGAAAACTTACCTGTTGATACTGGTCAACTTGAGAGAGGCAAGTCTCTAATGTTGAGGATTGTTCTTTAACAACTGCAGACAACTGGTCCAACTCTTCTATTATTTCTTTTACAGATTCCGATACTTTAGTATCACCACCTATTCCAGACCGGAAATGTACCTATACACATAACAAACATGCCAATTAAAATATATTATATTGGAAATAAAAGTGCACTTACGGTAGTTTTTATAAAATTTTATCTACAAGATATACTCGTGGGAGCACACCGTAGTATAATGGTTAAGGCACTGCACTACAAGCCAAAAGGTTGAGGGTTCTAGTCCCAGTGAGGTCAGGATTTTTAAACTGACCCAAACCCTCTGGTCCTGGGGTCGACTCAGCCTCTAATGGAAATGAGTACCAGACACTTGTTCTGAGGGTAAATGCAGCCGTGATGCAGGGCTGACATCGAGTGCTGATTATCCAGAAACGTGGGAACCTTAACCTCCTACTACCCCAAGGCCTCCTGAGGCCTGTAGTGGGATCACTTTACCATTTAGATATACTCGTAGTTATATATTATAACTGGAAAGGTAAATTGTTCCAGAAATTGTCCATTAACACTGTAACATCACAAGTTAAATGAATAACTTGTAATGTTAATAAATTATGATAAATAAATAGCAAATTAAAAAGATCATCATGAAGGAACTGCATAATCTAAGCTAATTCCTCAGCATGTTAAATTTATGGTCCCATTTTACGGAATGTGTATTTCTACTGTTAAATTGGAGAAATTATATTTCTGATGCCAGCTTATTTAAAAGTGTTGGTCTGTAGTGTATATTGTTATATACAATTTGACACCATCTTAAATAATATTTAGCAATTGATTTTTCCAATACTTTATTAAAATATTACATAAATTAAGCTAATATATCTTTTAGGATACATTGCCAATTTAAGGTTAATTGAATTTTTGCTAATGTATAGTTTCATTTAAATTTCTGTACACCTACAAAGTAAAATGTGTACACCTACTGTAGAGCCAATAGTTTTGTAATTTGTAATATTCTATATACCAATGTCTGATGTTGAATCTTACAAGGAATGTTAAGCTATCAATAATAAGTTATAATAATTGTTCTGCTGTCAGCAAAAGTTAAGAGGAACAAATCTATTTTGATATTTTTATTATTAATTTAACATTTCTCAATGAAAGATAAATTAATTTTGAAGAGAAAAATTTTTCTCTTCAAAATTAAATCTATTTTGTTGACTCAGTATCACCAACTGATCCTGACCTTGTATCCCCAGTGAATGAAAGATGCCAGGTGGGTTTACTTATACTACAAATACAGTATACTAATAAAATAAAACACTTAAATATTCAAATTTGTTAAATAAAAACTGTATTTTAAATATGAATGTAACAGGTAACATGTGAAATCACGAGACACAACACAAAGATTAAATACACATATTGTTTAAGTGCAACTGTATGGTAAATAATCTGAACTTGAGAAACACAGACAGTGGGAGAAGATATTTATGACATGCTGATCTACAATATTATTATTTGAAGAGAAAAATTATACGCTCAGACCGGGACTTGAACCCGGGACCCTTGGTTCTCTAGACCAAGTGCTCTACCAACTGAGCTACCTGAGCAAGTACCGATCTAAACGCAAATCCTTCTCTATATACATTATAATTCCCGTATAATTTTTCTCTTCAAATATGATTTATCCGTCATTGAGATGTACGAAATCAATAATAAATACAATATTATTGTTTGATAGGAAGTGCTATAACATTTGGTTTTAACTGAAAATTATTATGTCTTGTAACAATATTATGTCATCATATTTTGCAATAAAGTATACTGGTGTTATTTTAGGAATAAATATTTTGAGGTTCTTTTAACTAAATTATTATGAGTCTTATTTTTAACGACTCACCTCATATATTTTCAAATTTCTTTGATACCGGTGGTTTCAGACAATATCTTGTCCTTCTTCAGTCATGGCTTCCACTGATGAAATTCTGTGGTTGTTGATTTCTCTAATGACAAATTTGGGAAATGATATTCATTCAGAAGAATAAATATCGATCTATGAACTTCGATATTCCGGTGGATAAAAATTTAATTACAAAGTTTATAATCCCGACTGAATACTACAATATGTTTAAAGTTTAAGTCAATTTTCACTACTTATTATAGTGCCAAACTAACAATACTGGATATTATAAGTTATTTTCCTTGTTTGACAGTTATGCATAAAAAATTTAAGAGCGGGAACATTTGATGCTTAGCTGCATGATGCAAATTTTAGATTATCATTTATGAAGATCTGGTTTCATACCCATTTGTTGTAAAAAACAGAATCTCTCTGATAGAACTGATGTCATTTACATTTTCTTTAATAATATGGCTATATTTAAAGATGAAAGTGTACGTACACTTACTTCATAAGCCAGTGCAACAGATGGCATCAAAATATCAGTTTTTTTAAAAAAGGTGCTTAGCCAGTTGATGCATAAAATCATCCAATTTATCAATGGGAATGAAATATAAAAAACTCTAACAGAACAGATATTAAAAGTTAAGCTTACCTGTAATTTTTCTACAGAAATGGTGATTTTTGTCTTCTGAACATTAATATCAGAAGTAATTTTTTCACGGAGTGTCAGTTGATCCTTCAGTGGACGTTTTTTATTCTGCGGAGACTCAAGAGCTTGTCTTGACTTTTCAATCCATGATCGCACATCCTTCATTTTCTTTTCACACTGTTCCCATTCCTCACTTGTTTCTTGAAGCAGTGAATTCTTAAAATTGAAAAGAAAAAAATTATAGATAAAACAGATGTTACATTTTTAAAAACTTCATCCCATGTTCAAGTTACAGCTGGATGGACCCAAAGTCCCATCCCCTCCAGTCTCAGGTTCATGTACACTACTATAACTACATTTTTGGTTATACAAAAATGTTCACTGATCTTTTCATTGATTGTCCTACATGCTGGTTCAGGTGGTAGCATGCCTAATTCCTGACTAGTGGGTCCAGGTTCAATACCCAGTGGGGTTGTAAATTTCAAATGTTTAATTAATTAATTAATTGTAAAATTTTCAATTTTGGGGCCAGGAGGGATGATGGTGTACAATTTTTAATTGCTAGATTGTGCACCAGATTTCTACACATTGCAAATCCCTCCACAGTACATGGTTTCAAGCATTTGGCGCGAGGGAATTACAATTACGTACATAAGAGAAAAATTTGCGTCTAGATCGTAACTCGCCTCGGTAGCTCAGTTGGTAGAGCACTTGGCCCGGAAAGCCAAGGGTCCCGGGTTCGAGTCCCGGTCTAGGCGAAAATTTTTCTCTTCAAATATATGTTGATATGTTGAGAAGGCATATGGTACTATCAATAGTGATTTTTCCATCGGATGGGAGATTAAGCCTGGTGGCCCCCTTGGTGTTTTACAACAGGAGTACGCTACATGTTGGCACTGTGTTTCATCTCCTCCCTTCTCTTCAATGTCATCATCTCTGATACAACATACTTTACAATACACTCCTCTCTCTCTATACATAATAAAAGAATACATCATCTATGTAAAGTAGTAAGCTGAAGTGATGTATAAAGTGGAAATAGATCAAATAATGCCATCTATCTGCCCAACGTGGAACCCAAAGCACATAAAGTGCAGTGGGTGGCATTAGAATTACACACTTTTTGAAATACTTACTCTTTCTTGGAGTTGAGTTTCAACATCAACTTTTGCTTCTTCTGCCTCTTGCAGTTTTTCTGGTAAATCAGATGCACAAGTAACATTTGAAATTGTTTCTAATTCTTTAGTCATGTCAGCCAAATTCTTTGTCATTTGTTTGATACTTTTAACTGCATTCTGTAAAACATTAGAACCGGTAATTAATCACACATCTATACCAACTAGCCCATTTGGTTCATATTAAAATGCCCTAAAAATATTTTTACTGAAACCAGAAAATTATGGACAGGTTAATATTTTTATATTTTCAAAACACTGAAATTAAACAAAATTCCATCATGTAGGAACTATATGAACTAAGCAAATTCCTCAGCAAGTTGAATTTATAGTCAATTTTCATGATTTATGGAAATATCTTCTTTTGTTTATTAAATTGTATATATTCCAGCCTTACTGTGAGAAAACAAACATGGTGGCCGCTAGAGCAATTTTTAAATTTTGGTATTCAGTAAACTTCCTTACAAAATGGTTCTATTGCATTTATATTTGACAAATACCTTTCTGATTATTTTATTTAATGGCATACACTGTGTTTCAATGCAAAAAAAAATTGAAAATTAAATCTGCTTCAAAGTAGTTAATAAACACAATCTTAATTTTCTTGATTGTTACATCCAGAATATGGTTAAAAAAACACTATGGCTGCTAAAGTATTAACATGCACATGAATATACATTTTTATTTTGGTCATTTTTAGTACGGATGAAACGGATATCTGGTAACTATCCAGGCAGGGGTCTGGTTCTTGGGCCCCAGCTGTGCTCACAACAGCAACAGGGCGCATCCCCGGGTGGTGGATAGGGGAACGGTCGGTGGTTAGCATTGCATTCCTCCCGGCTAGGTCCAGACTGGACCCGCAGGCCATTTGTGAGGTCATCAGGACTCGAGCGACCTGACGTACTACATAGCTCGTGCTGCACCCACTTCAGCAGCCAAACACGTCCCTCGGTGGCATAGTGGGGAAAAGGTCAGTGGATCTGCTAGTCAGTCCTCCCTTCCAAGTCCGATGGACTCGCGGACCATGAGTGGGGTCAAAAGGGGGAGGATAAGCGCCCTGTTGTACTAAAGCTCACATATCCTGGGACCCACAGCTGCAACGGCGACCGCCGTGGCGAAGTGGTAGGAGACTGGAGATCAGAAGCTGCTCTCTCTTGATTCAATGAACCCCAGGACTTCTGTGGGGACACCATGGGCGATGAGCACCCGGGATGCATACATTGCTCAGTGGGCTGGACTCACAGCAGCAACAGCACGACTAGGCCTAGTCTTGCGAACGGGCTGGTTAGGACAATACCGGGGCGTAATGCTGGGAATTACCACCAGGTCTGTAAGCTCGGAAGAGGAGAAAGCGCGGTCTTTTGGGTGTGGGATTAGCGCCGACTCCATGACCGAGTAACCCAAGGACAATCTGTGAGGTCGTCAGGAGTTGAGCGACCTGACGTACTAATGCTCAGGCTGGACTCACTTCAGCAACAAAACACGTCCCCAGATGGTGCACTGGGGGAAGGTCGGTAGATCTGCTAGACAGTCCTCCCGGTCAAGTCCAAGGGACTCGTGAACCATTAGTGGGGTCGACAGGAGTTGAGCGCCCTGCCGTACTGTTTGCTTACCTGTGGGAGCTTGCGAGCTCCATGACCGGCCCACAACGACAACAGGACACGTTCCTGAGGGGCAGACCAGGGCACGGCTCGGACCATGGCAGAGGGGAGCAACTGTGCTGGTTCCCCGCTCAGTCTACGGGCTCGTGGACAAACTGTGGGGTAACCAGGAGAAAAGCACATGCATGTACTAAAGTGTCACACTGCGGGGCTTGAGGATTCAAGCCCTAGCTGGTCTCACAACGGCTGCAGGATGCGTCCCTGGAGGTAGAACAGGGGAACGGTCGGTGGATCTGCAACAGCAGTCCTCCCAGCTAGGCTCGAGGAGCCCGTGGACCAATTGTGGGGTCGTCAGGAATGGGCAACCTGACGTACTATGTAACTCAGCAATTTCCCTGAAGTTGCGACTCCAACACCTTCTCCCTGGGGTGTTGGTTTAAGGCCGAGAACTTGAACGTGGACACGAGATAAATAGGGAGGACAAGATTCTGGGACTTGGGAGTATGGTCTTTGACCGAGGTATCCCAAGCGGTGGAGGCATGGGCCCAGTATCCGGCCTAAATTTACTATCTGGCTGGATACTGGACAATAAGCTAGTATCTGGCTGGATACTGGATTTAAAAAAAAAACATGAAATGTAAAATTTAGGTACTTTATTTATTCCACATAACAAATATAATCACCATATTTTCATTTACAACAAAAAAATTAGTACTCTTACTGTACTAAGGGCAAATTATTTTAAATTAATACCAATTTCTCTGCATGGTGAGTCAGAAGTTTATTCAAAAACTAGGTTTTATATAAAAGTTTATAAAATTTACACCAATAATGTTAAGAAAATATTCTTGAATCATATTTTTTCATATTATGTAGCTACCTGCCAAGAAGTTTTCAATGAACTTGACATAGGTATGTACCTATACCCACTTACCTAACCATAACATCCAATTGATAAACATATCAATTTATTCCATGAAGGAATTAAAAACAAAAGTTAAGTTTAGTTTGGTATATCCATACTTTTTTTTTTTTTTTCCCCCGTTCACTGTCATGAGAAATTTTAACATTGCATAACAAACAGCAAACTTTGGATCGTCTCTGTTTATATCAAAATATTCCCATAAAGGCCAACTTTTCTTTACCGATGTCATTTTTGGTTGCTAAATCTTTATAGAATTACTTATAAAAATCTCAAAGTATAATAGCACATTTTTTAATAAGCTCAAATGATTGTCTTTGCAATCAATTCAACAAGTCAATAAAACACATTATAACGTCGCTCATGAATGAAAAGGCCTGAATTCAGCCGAGTCCGCCCGATCGTTCGTGCACCACATATGCATGCTCACTGGTTATGATGCGCCAATCGGCAATGTTCACCCAGATATCTGGCTGTCCAGAATGTTGGCTGGATACCCAGTATCTGGCCAAACAGTTTCATTTCTAAATTCTTAGTGCCTACTTAGTAGGATTAATGAAATTTGTACAACTTTTATTTTTTTTTCATTAGAACAACCTTAACAGATCATCCCTTTGGAATTTAAACAAGATAGCTTTTATGTAAAAAATAAATTTATTACAAAATGTAATTTAAATATCTAAATACAAATGCAAAACTTGCAAAAAACATGTAAAAATAAGCTAGCCTTGGCTAAGGAATAAAAAAATTAAGTTAATAAAATTAAATAAAGACTTACTGAGTATTCATGCTGCTTTTGGCGTGCTTGAACAAGATTACTTAATTTCAAAGGCTCCATCATAAAAGTTTGTTTTTCATCCACCCAATTCATCACAGCTTTATGTAAAGCCAAGAATCTTTGCCATGAATCTAATGTTTCTCCAACCTATAACAACATTTACACATTCAGTTAAAATGCTCTGATACTTGGGGGGGAAAAAATATATATAAAGGTTAGAACTTATATATTTTTAAAATATGAATTTCAAAATTTGTTGAAAATGAAAGATAACTGTCGCAGTATATTATTAAACTACACTCTTTAACATAATTAAGTAGCACTAAAGGCTTGAAACTACAAATTATCTAGCAAAGAAAGGATGTAGTAATATGCAAATTCTAACAGCTAAGTAATTAATCACTTTAGAATTTAAAACTATGTTGTCCAATTAATTTAATGGAGTTTCAAGAAATAAAAGATGGGAGTGCTTCAATACAGAATTATTTAATATCCAAGGAAAAGTGCTGCTTCATCTTTTAGATTGAACATGGGTCATGATTGTCTTTTGAAAAATAGCACAGAACTCTTGCCAAGAAAGGAACAGAAATAAAAATTTAATTTATTCCTGAGCCACACCTGAAACAGAAGACAGATGACATCAAGAAGATCAAGAATACCAAAATATACCAAAAAGCAACCATAGGAAAAGATGGGAAATAGCAGAAACTAAACTGACATGGGAAGTACTTATGTTGGACCAGTTGGATTGTAACAAAAATTGGAGGATATGTTAATTAATTGACATTAAATGTGATGAAGTTAGTCATTTTTTTGTAAATTTAATAAAATGATTGTTATTTGTTATTAAATTTCAATCGCATCTCATTGACCAGCCTAATCATTTACAATTATTGATAATTGCAAATTAGATATATTCCAACTTAAATTCTACCCCCCTGTTTGTAACGGCACGGTTGATCATTACAGCTGGTTTCAAGCACAAGTGCTGCTAGCGCCCTAGCTATAGCGGTGTGAAGAATGTAAATATTAGTTTCCCTCCTTATTAACATTAATAACTATTTTTGATTACTTTATACAGATAGAAGAGCACTGTATACTTTTTTTTTACTTGGAATTCATAATCGGTTATAATTTTGTGTACTGGAGTAACAAAAACAAATTATCATTTACTATAACATCAATGGTGATAATGAGGGTCTTCAATGAAATGGTTGTAACAAAGTTTTTGCAAACACCATAAGCATCTGATGATGGCAATCCTGGAGCAGTTACATGTGGCACATTCACTAAAACCAATGTCAAATGCATTTTCAATCACATTTGTGAATCTCATTACACTTTGTTCCACGTTATAGCAAGACTTTTTCCAAGCATAAATATGCATATCTTTGTAAATTTCTGCTGACAGTTGATTATATAAAAGAAAATGCAGTTTTATAATAAAGAATCTATCAGACATTTTCACGTCACCATCTGATTTTAGATGCACATATTCTTCAAGTCGTCGCACATAGATGTTATATTGACAGAAAAAAAAAACATCAAGTGGTTGTATATATTTGGTGGCTCCTGGCAGAATAATATTCAGCCTTACATTTTAATCGGGTAAACAGTCCTGTAGCAATTGTTCATCCTTTGCCTGGACCATGAATCACATATTAAAAGTGAATCCATTTCATTGTTTTCACTAAACACATATTTTAAGAGTATTTTCAAATGCTTTTTTGTCATTTTTCCACTGGCACTATAGTCGACACACACATTTGGAGGTGTATTCTGTTCTATCTTCTTCTGAACTTTGGGCCCGAATTTGTTACCAGTAGGTTCTTGAAAACAAAGGTATAACTGGAGACTGCCCCTCTTAAACCCAGACATGGCTTCGATATGTAGACGACACCTTCGTAATTTGGAACCACGGGGAAGATAAAATAGAAGAATTTCTGGCGCACATCAACAACATAAACTCCAATATACAATTCACCGTAGAAAAAGAAAATGATAACAGCATAGCCTTTCTGAACATCTCAATCAGAAGAGAAGAAGATGACAAAATTTATCACACCATATATAGAAAACCTACGCATACTGACAGATATATTCATAAAACCTTCAATAATCACCCTAAACAGAAACTTGGTATCATCAAAACATTGACAAATCGCGCCAAGAAACTTTGCCATCCTGAATTATTAAAGACTGAAATCAAACATCTCCGTACAGTATTCACAGCCAATGGATACACCAACAAAGAAATCAACAGAGCAAACCATCCCAGACGATACAATAACAAGGAATCAGAAGAAAAAACGTCAACCAGGGCATTCTTACCTTTCATCAAGAATGTAACTGACCGAATTGGAAAACTGCTAAAGAAAGAAGACATAAAAACAGTATATAGGCCTACCAGGAAAATCAAAAACCTCCTCAGACCTATTAAGGATCAACTTCATCCTCATCAATCAGCAGGCATATACAGGATCCCGTGCAGTTGCGTCCAAGTGTATATAGGCACCACTAAACGCAGCATCACAACCAGATTTAAAGAACACGAAAGATACAGCCGTCTTAAACAAGTGGAAATGTCGGCAGTAGCAGAACACACTCTACTTGAAGGCCATACAGTACAATACAACACAGATATATTATCTAACTGCACACACTATTTTACCCGTCTGCAATGAGAAGCCATTGAAATATTCAAACATAAAAATAGTTACAATAGAAAAGAAGAATCATTAAAAGTCAACAAAGCATGGATACCAGTCTTAACAAAAGCCAGATGTAAACCCCTACGAGAACAATCTACTAGAACATCAGACAGCAACCTCATTGGTGCAATGGAAGATCCTAATGCTAACCAACCAGAAGGCAGATACAATTTACGAAGTAATGGACCGCGCAGAGAACATGTCGCGGATACATGTATAAATAGAGCAGGTGGTTGACAAAATTGTCAGTCTCAAGACAACCCTTGAGGATGCCGGACACAGTCTCTGGCGAAATGTTGGGGAACTACAAGCCTCAAGACCACGGCCACCAGCCCAGAAATCTTCTGCAAGATCATCATAATAACTCCGGCCGTGAAAGCCTAAGTCAATATAAAAGGTATAACCTCTTCCCAAGTTGCCCATACATTGAAATAAGAACATATTATCGTGTAAGAATGTGTAGTTCCATGTACGTTTTGAACTGTAGCAATAGTGAGCTTTTTGCCTTTGACTGCCAGTGTTCTGTTTCCTGTCATTTCATAATTAAATTGACTTTGGTCACAGTTCCACACATTCTTTGTTGGAATACAGTTTTCTTGAATGGTCTGATTAATGTCTCTTACAAACTTATTTGCATTGTCAATAGTTAGAGTTTCGTTTTCAATACCCTTAACAGTGACAAATTTGGTAATTTTTCTTGAAATATTGTTTTCTTTTTTGAAATTTGAAATGAATGTCTTTGAAGCTTTAAATTCATTCAAGCCCAATTCTTTCACTCGAAAAACAACCCACGTTTGTAAATGCCAATAGTGCACTGTCAATCCCCGATCTTGAGAATCTCGAAACTTATCAAGGATGTAGTCTTTAATTTGGGCGATTTTGTAGGGGTTCCTGCTTTTTAATTATTGTGAAGATAGATAAGATGTTTTATTTTCTATATAATTCAAAACTGTTCTTACATTTCCGTTATTAATTAATGATGGCCATTTTTTTATTAACTGCGAATAGGACTTCGGGCCAGATTTCCCCGACATCTATGTTCATAAATGTTTTCCAAAGTTTCTTCAGAATAGGCAGACAGTACGTTAGGGCGTTTAGGTTTTTTAACAGGAGATGGCTCAAAGCTACTTGAACTGACACGTTCCTCACTGGATTCATTGGCAATTTCAAAGTCTTCAGAACATCCAGCTGGTGTGAGCTTCTGATTGTAAGTAGCGTAGTCTTCGAAATCTAAAGTATTTTCGCTAAAGTCCTATAACCCATTTCAATATTTTTGTTCTATAAGTTCTGCCAGAAAATATAGAAACTGGTCATCATCCAATCCAGGTTCTTTGTATTTTCCAAATGTTTTCTGAACTATAGATTCTAATGTAATTAATACATAAAATGGATATATTATGCCCATTTTATTCTTTTGATGAAATATTTCATGGACTCACAAGACTATCACCTGAAAATGTACACATTTACGTGTAAATATACTGTTATGTCCTAAAGGAAGTATTAATTTACACCATAAAGTGCTAATCAATAAATAATAAAACAAATATTCTATTGTACTTTCAATTTATTGAGTTTTTATGTTTAAATAAAACCAATTCGTATATACTGTACAAATACTCAACTGCAGAAGTGGAAAAAACATTCACACTCTGATACGCTGCTCTTCAAGTAACCGTGCCGCTCTGTTGCAATATTTATTTCATAAGTTTCTCTCTCTCTCCCCCTGTCCCTTTTTGTTCTTTCCTCGTTCACCACACTATCATTTTCTATTTTCATTTGTTTATTTTAATTTTCCAAATGTTTTACTTATTTATTCTGTCATATACAGATGTTAAGCTTCTACTTCTTTTTTTCTTGTTCCTTATTTCCTATTAGATATTATGCATACTATTGAATTTTCAGTGAAATGACTAATATCATGGTGTTCAGTATCCTTCATTCAACATATCCTCCAATTTTTGTTACAATCCAATTGGTGCAACATAAGTACTTTCCTTGTGAGAAGACATAAGGAAGCTGTTGCCAAGTTCAGGTTAATGATGGGACACGACTGTTTCCCTCACCACCTCCACTGGTTGGGAATGTATCCATCCAGCAATTGCCGACTTTGTGCTAATCTCCACCAGGAAATGTACTAGCAACATCTGCTCCACTGCCCACTGCTGGGGGAGGCCCAAAAAAGACAAGATTTTGTCAGCTTTTACTGGGAAGCTAGAGGGGAAAATAGCGTTATTGCCAGTTCGTATCATATGATCATTAAAAAAAACATATGCACAGAATTAGAATTCTTTCTTCATCACTTTGTACGATCTACAAGAAGAGATGATTTAGGACCACCTTCAGCAATGTACAACCCTTTTATCCAAACCTACAATAGCTGGGAAATTTTAGAGAACAAGAGAGTTGATGGCTGCAGTGCAATGTAAAAAATAAAACCAACACTTATTTTAAAATACAATAGGAAGTAACATTAAGAGGTTTGAATGAACAGACAAAATGTTTTAATTACCAACACTTATGTTTATTTGGGAAACTACAAAGAATCCATCCATAGTAATTCTGTGCAAGGCAGGTCCTTCACTGCAATCATAGCATTTTCATACTATGCTTGCAGCTTTACTAGGGAATTGTAGGTGTGGTAGCTTCCCGTTGCTTTCCACATCGGTGAACAATGATTATGATGATGATGGCCATATGATTTCGGGGACCGTTTGGGCCTTAAAGTTTTCCTGACATTTGTCTTACAGGTGAGGAAAACCCCCAATAAAAACCTCACCCAGAAAAACTGCCCTGACTGGGGATCGAACCCGGGCCTGCTGCGTGACAAGGCAGCATGCTACCTTGAGACCACAGCGGTGGACATCCAAAAATAAAAAAAGATGTGTAATGTAAAATATATTACCTGTTGTTTCTTCTCATCAAGCCATGATTTTACTTGTGCAAGCTGATCTGTTAGGCTGGTAATTGTACTCTGTATAAACTCCTTTTCCTCTTCATTTTTAGTCTGTTCGCAGATTAGGTTTCCATTTTTTGATAAGCAATCCAATCTATCTGTTATTCCACCAAGTTCAGATTGAATTTGCTACAAAAAAAATAAACATTTCTTAAAAATCATTAACAAATTTTTCCATAAATTAAACATTGTTTTCTGTTACCCTGACAAACTTATCTCGGAGTTGGATTTTAACTTAGTTTTATTACATCCTCATTTATAATTAATTCAGTCTGAATGGATTAAAATATATCTAAAAAAAACACATGTAAATTTTTAAAGCTAAATGTACCCTTAATTACCACAACATTTTACTAACCCTTAAGTCGGCAAAGCATTAATTTTTCAAGCCAGTTATTTAAACGTGACGGACCACAGAGAAAACAAAATCACATGTAATTGTTAGTCATTGCTCTATATTGTGTAATCCAATTAAAAATTTAAATACTTTTTACTCATTTGTTTTTATAAATATGTAAAATATGTTTTTATAAAAATATTAAACAAATTAAACCAATGTATCTTGTAGGAAACATTGCTAACCTAAGTTAATCAGTAGATACAAGTTACTCACTGAAAGATATTCTTTGAGCTCTTGAGGTTCAAGAGACCAATCCTGTACTTTGGATTCAGCTTCTCTTATCCAATTTTGCACTTCATCCACATCTCTGTTATAATCTCCTCTCACTGTTCGAGCACGCTTTAATTCTCTGTCTTTCTCTTCCATTGCACCTGATATAGATTCTGCCAGCAGCTCCAATGATGTTAACTGAATAAAAAATAACTATTATTTAATATCAATTACATACATCTCCTTAATATAAATATTGTTAATATTTAATCTCCACATATAAATTAATAAAACTTCCAATTAATTTAATACAACATATACTTTGAATAATTAAATTATATGAATTTACCTTTTGGCTGATATCTGTAGGCACCAACTGTTGTATGGTATTGTATCTATCCTTTGTTTTTAAAGTCAGTCCTTTCCCTTCAGATATACTTTCTTCAAGATTAGTTTTCACACTCTACAGAAAAAAAAGAGTCATAAAGTTAAAGATATATTCTTTGTCATCCAAACAGAAGTTTTTTTTCATGGTATGTCAGATCTAGATGCCCTTAGCCTACCAGTCGACTACTCTCCTCACATCCATATATGTTAATCACAGACATATACAATCATCCTACCACTATAGGAATAACATGTGGTCAGTATATCAGATATAAATATTAAAAAACAAGAAAGAAAAATTAATGAATTTTGAAATTCCCAGAGAAATAGATTTGATAAGGAGATTCATTGGAGAAGATATTAATGATAAGCATTCTTAAAATTAGCCCTAGAATTGAAAGGGAAGATATCAAAAGAATTAAAATGTGTAAGCTTTTCTTATTTGTAAATAGAATTCAACTCAACACTCTTCCTAAACATCCACCAACAGAAGCAGTACTCCTAGATGATAGAACATTCATCGTGGAATTACTGAAAATTAAACTGGTCTAATTAGAAGACAGGATATGAGGTGATTTGAAAAATAATTTATTTTAAATTTTAAAATATACCTCATAGTGATATCTCCTATATAGTTTAAACAGAAGTATTTTTATACAATTAAATTATGAGACTGCCATTCTTTGCTCTTACAGGGGGTTACTTTACTCCTGAAATAAAAGAGCATTTGTCATCTGGAGACAAGATTCCCAAACCAAAAACAAAATCAGTTGATGATTGGAGAACTTCTCTCTAATTGAACCTGAATTTTTATTAAAGGAACAATGTGATCCCTGTAGGAGCAAATTAGTCCCATTTGACAGTATAATTATGTTTATTGTTTAAACATATGCATTGATGAATTAACTTGTTTTTGTGTATTTTAGATTGGGTAACACAGTTGGCAGTTGTGGTTCTGGTCTGACAATGCACTGCATCCAGTTCAGGTATGTTGGAGCATTGGTCTGTACCGGAGTGTAATCAGTCAGTAGAGACATTTATCACAACAAAAAAGACAACATGAAAGCAGAATAATGGCTTGTGAAATGAGATTCAAGCGCAGAACAGCGGGTTACACCACATGGGATCGGAAAAGGGACACTGATATCTTAAAAGAATTGAAGACTATGCTAATTTTGGAATATATTAAACAGTACCAACTAAACTGGAAACACCATCTAGAAAGAATGAGTTCAAATCGGATCCCCAAAGCTGTTTATAATTATATACCAAGAGGACAAAGATCACTGGGCCATCCTAAGAAACGCTGGAGGGAAAATTTTCTATAGGATCGTAACAGGCCTTGGCCTAATACTTGGAAAGAAGAAGAAGAAGAAGAGCTCAGTTACAGCTGTTCAGCAGAAGTTCCGGAGACATTTCAATAGATGCATTGCTCCCTCTAGGAATACAGTGTTACTGTGGGTTAGAAAGTAACATGAAGTAGGCTATGTACAAGATGCAAAACCACCTGGTTGTCCTCGACCTATCCATACACTCGAGAATGTTAATCATGTTCAAATCACCATCTTGCAAAGCCCAACACGGTAGGCTCAGCATCAGTCCATAGCACTAGGCATAATGCCCCAAAACCTACTTCGGATCCCGCATTGCGACTTGAAGCTCCATCCCTACAAAATTCAGCTTGTTCATGAATTGAGAGATAAAATAGCCAGACTTTATTTTTGCAACGAGTTTCGAATCTTGGTGAATTGCTATCCTAATTTGCTTGATTATCTTTTTGCGTCTGATAAAGCTCATTTTCATCTTGCGGATATGTGAACGAACAGAACAGTCACTATTGGACTTAAAATAACCTCCATGAGCTACACTCTCAGCCACTGCACAGTCCAAAAATTACAGTTTGGAGTGCAGTGTCTTCAAATGCAATAATTGTTTCTTTTTTTTTTTTTTTTTTCAAATGCCCCAGGTTGGTCTTTCGACATTCCTGGTTTCTCTCCTGGCATGGTGTACTTGTAACCCAGTTCTGAGGTTGGGGCGCCTGGAAGGCAGGGTTACGTTGCCCGATGATATGATGGGTGGTGATGATGATAATGGTGTGCCAGGAGAGTCCCTAATCCTAAGCTTAACCTAAGATGAATATGAATGAGGATGATTGCGACGGCCATATGATTTCGGGGACCGTTTGGGCCTTAAAGTTTTCCTAACATTTGTCTTACAGGTGAGGAAAAACCCCGATAAAAACCTCACCCTGAAAAACTGCAGCGTGACAAGGCAGCACGCTACCCCGAGACCACAGCGGTGGACAATGCAATAATTGTTGGCTGATTGTTTTTTGAAGACGAGGAAAGTGCTACAGTGACTATCAATTCTGCACATTATTGCTCAATGCTGGAAAATATTGTTTTATTGCAATTTCTAGATGACATCCCTTTGCATACAAGATGGAAGCTTTGGTTTCAACAAGGTGGAGCCACTGATCATACAGTCCATGTTAGCATACAGACACTAAGAAGGATGTTTCTCAG
This sequence comes from Diploptera punctata, assembly GCA_030220185.1. Classification (NCBI taxonomy): domain Eukaryota; kingdom Metazoa; phylum Arthropoda; class Insecta; order Blattodea; family Blaberidae; genus Diploptera; species Diploptera punctata. The sequence continues at coordinate 2,598,626 of JASPKZ010003046.1, read as the reverse complement.
GCACCTTATTCCATGGTTTGGTGACATCCAGTGGCCCATCCATTCACCAGACCTAACAGTGCCAGGTCTGCATATTCACCAGATCTAACAGTGCCAGACTTTTTTTAAGTGTATATGTGAAACATGATATTCTATGGCGCATACTGCATTTTATTCCTGCCAGAATGGAACAGTGTGTGGAAAACCAGAGTGGACATCTCACAGACATTATTTTTAAAATGTGAACCATTTAATCTGAAACCCCATGTATTTGTGACATTTCAACATTAGTAAACTGTATCATAGACCAAGTACACAATGTTCTGAGTATTGTTTATTTTTTATTATTTCACTCACCTCATACTTCATACTTATGAAGTATGAGGTGAGTGAAATAATAAAAAATAAACAATATTAAAGAACCTCATAGTGTTATTTCCTATCTACATAACTTAATGTTCTGAGTGTTTTAAAAACAGTCAAATGTTTATGCCACACTCTATAGAAGTCCATAAGTTGATAGAATTCATGGCTGAAAATTATTGCTATCTTTAACTAATAAATATGAATTGTTAAGCAGTTAATAAATAAGATGAACTACTGGCAAACACATTTCGTCTTGAACTGACAATTAATACTTTTTCTTTGACTGATAACCATAACATTAAATAAGTTTAATTACTGCTTTTTCAGTTAAATGTCATGTTTCCACTGTTATATTCTTCACAGAATTTAATAAGAATATAAATATGTGAAATAACTGTCACATTTCATGCAATCTAATTGAATCATCCAACCTTAACTCCAATTTCTCCATTTTTTATTGCCTTAAACTACAATTAAGATAGCAACAAACAGTGGCGCCTACTTATATGTGCCCAGGCCCACCCACTAATATCCTGATTCAATAATTTATTTTCTTAAATTTTTAATACCACTTTTGAGTTAAGTAAATATAAAAATAAGACAAATGCAGTATAGTGGCAGCCTAGAACAATCTCAATCTGCAGTGTAGTAGCAGCCTAGCAGGTGGTCTGAAGGGGTCGGGTGACACTCTGTATAAAGTTGCGCCACTATCCACATAACCACTGGCTTTGATTCCATGACAATGGAAATTCAGTCTGTCGGCTTGTTTGTGATATAGATCGGGACTTGGGTACTGCAAGCCAACTAAGGAAAGGCTCAAAGTCGGTCTTTCCTGTGATTTTAGATGTTTATGTGAAATATGAACAAACTTACTACTTAACGGCACTTTCAACAATACTGAGAATGCTTTGTAGTTTTTCCACCCTTCAGTTTGCTTTTGCACTTGAATAAGTGACATGCAATGCTGGCAATAAGCATATTTCAAACACGTATAAAAGTATATGTGCATGAATTATAAAGTGAAATCTTAGTATCGTCATGGATAAATTTATAATCAAGCGACCACGACCAGTGCGTGGAAACTTCTAATTCAAGAACAAACGAGTATTTCAAATTTATCTGTTTCTGACCATGAATCTGATTTAAAACCAGTGGAACTGAAAGTGCTAATGGCAGGAGGAAAAGCAGAAGAACTTTTCAGAGTGCGTGGCCGGTTACATATCCTTGGATGTTTTACGACAACAATAAGGACGTGGTGTTGTGCAAAACATGCAAGGAAGCTGACGAAAATAAATTACTAAAGTTTCCCACCAAAGTAAATTCTTGTTTCATTTCTTCTGGTTTTTCCAACTGGAAACACGTATTGAGAAAATTCAGTGCTCATAAAAAATCTCACTGTCATAAAGAATTGTGTAGTAAAACTGCAGCATTGCAAAGTGGAGTGAATGTCGCATCAAGTTGTTTGAACGTTTCAAAATTGCAGGATCAACAAAATTCCCGCGCTGCATATATAAACTTTTCTCATCTTTGTTATATTTATCAAAATAGTGCATAGCAATCAGGGGACACACAGATCAAACTAATAATTTTCATCAGCTTTATAAACTCCGCTCTGAATATTCACTGGAGCTTAAGTGCTATTTTGAAAGATAATCATATAAGTGGGTGTCGCGCGATGTGGAAAATGAAATGCTTGAAATTATGGCACACAAAGTGCTTCATTTGCTAGCTAGTGAAATTCAGAGTGTAGTTTATTTTGGCCTGCTTTTGGACGAAACAACTGACATGGCAGTGAAAGAACATGTTTCGATATCTTTCCGTACTGTTTCTCAAGAACTTGAAATTCACGAGTATTTCATAGGGTTTTATGAAACTTCAGCAACAGATGCAACTCTATTCAACATTGTATGTGACGTTTTGTTAAGGTTGGGACTCGATATAAAATATTGCCAGGGGCAATGTTATGATGGAGCTGCAAACTTAGCCAGGAAACATACAGGGTTGCAGGCTAGAATTTTAGAGGCGAGGCATCTGCATTGTTTCATGCACTCTTTAAATTTAGTGGCGCAAGATAACATAAGACACATTGCAACATGTAAAAATGTGTTGGATATTGTGAAAGACTTAATCAATATGATCAGGGAGTCTCCAAAGAGATTGAATTGGTTTAATGCCATCAAGAAAACGGAAGAACATAAACCAAAGCAAAACCTGAGACCCTTATGCCCAACTCGATTCACTGTCAGAGCACTTAGTTTCAGATCCATAATAGATCACTGAAAACAATAACAGAGATGCTGGTACCAAAGCCTGCAGATATTTATCATTGATGGAATCCTTTGAACACTTTGTATACCTAAACATGTTGGCAAGGATTTTTACCCCCATGGATGCGACAAGTACACAACTTCAAAGTGTGAACCTTCACTTTCGTGAAGCAACATATCACATACAAGATTTGCTACTGACACTACATGCAATTTGTAATAACTTTGAAACGTTCTGGGAGCAGACGACAAAGAGAGCATGCAAATTGAACTTAGCAGAGCCACAGATTCCCAGGCAAAGGAAGGTGCCTCGACGGCTGGATGACAGACAACACACAGCATGCATTTACCAATGCAAAACCATTTTTTGAGAGTAAATTTTATCAAGTTGTAGATTCTGCCATTGTATCCATTAAGGGACACTTCCAAGAAAATTAACTATTAACTAGAATAGAAGACTTTGTTATCAGTAAAACAGATGATGTTACGTCTATGACTATGAAAACTTGCGAGTGCAAAGAAATATGGTTTTTGAAAGTGCTGCATTACTGAACATGAGTTTTAAAAGTTTCGGAGATGTAGTAGAATTTTTGAAAACTAATGTTGTTTCTTGTACTGTTCCTGAATTTATGAAATTCATATGTCTCACTCTGACAATGCCTGTTTTCATGGCCATGCCGAAAGATACTTTTCTGCTTTAAAAAGACTAAAAAATTTTTGCGGTCAACAATGTCACAAAAAAGACTTAATCACATGGCCATATTACATGTGCACAAGGACCGCGATGAAAGTTTGGATTTAGAAGAAGTCTGTGATGAGTTTATAGGATCAAGCAGAGCTAGACGGAACACGTTTGTGACATGTTGTGCTGTTTAATGGTGAGTAATAATTACATTGTAGTAGTGGTTATATGTTCTGTAGGCCCTAATCAATAGAAGATTAACAAAATTAATTCACAGTTATTAAAATTGAAGCATCATTTTTAATAGAGATTAAAAGTGACCACTGAATCACCAAAATTTTCTAGTGTACATTTATTATATCCTTCATACTTTGTTTAAACACTTTTATAAGTGAACAGGTATATACAGCATTAACTAATATGATTGATTTGTATAATTTATTTTCTTAATTCAATTTTACATTCATTTTACTTTGAGCCCACCCATTATTTTTAAAAAGTTGGTGCCACTGGCAACAAACTATTCTTCATCAGAAAGGGCATAATATTATTCTAAGTGCAACTTTGTTAAATGACACATAACAAACCAATGGATGGAGGAGAGAAGTATAATAAACCTTCTCACATAAAATATATTGAGGCCATTTCATATTTTACTATTCATGTAAAAATGAAGTAATCATGAAATGATGGCCTATGTGCTTTTTCCAAAATATGCAATTATATTATGAAATAAAAGATGAGCGCCTTTGTAATGGTGCAGTGCCATTATTATGTATCAGATTTTTAGATTTTATAACTATTTTCTTTCTTGAACAAATAAATATAAAGCAATGATGCAGATACAAGTTTCATGAAAATTTGTACCTGCAAGAGTTTAACTGTGTCTCAAAATGTCTAATTCATCCTTTGGTGCCTATTACATCCTTTTAGCATAAAATTGCTTTTCTTTGATTAATATTTCTATTTTACATAATTAGTTCCAGTTCAACATTGCCAGGTCTCTGGAAATATTAGATCATCAAAATACGAGTAATATTAAAAAATGGTAATATTTTACTTTGTAATTAATAATAGTTAACTTTATTTCTTATTAATTTCATTATTCTTATATACATTTTGCAGTTAAATATGTGTGTTTGTTGCACAAAAAAAAAAGTACTTTTAAGAAATATGGGATTTTATTTTGCAAACATGCACAACACGATAACTCATTCTAGTCAATTTTGAACTTAACCATCCTTTACACAGCAAACCCTGATATTTATGGATTTTAAAACCCTAACCATTAATTTTAGATATTATTTTACAGTTTTTAAGGAATATTTCCAGTCTCTAAACCTACATGTTTTAAAGGCTAAAAATCTGACATCCAGTCATTATACAAAACTTCAGTCATATACAGTGATGTAGAAAAATATAAAAAAAACAAAGAAATCTTGGGCCAAGAGATAAAATGGTAAGGATAATTCTTTAATATTTGAAATTGAAGAGAATATTATCTACAATTATGAGGTGAGTTGTTAAATCTAACTCAATTTATTAATTAGAGTATCGTAATTTAAAAAAATCCATTTTTGTGACAACATAAAATCTTATGTCGTTTCCCAATGCAAATTACTGGAAAATCAATATCATTGATTGCAACATGGATATTCTAAACCAACTAAGAACCAAAATAATAGAAAATAAACCTTCTACTTGCATCTGGTGTAATACCAGGTCAAGGGATAACATGAGATGAAGCACCTTTTATTGAAGGTCTGTGATATACATGGATGCTGGCAAGCCTATTGCACTATCACAGGGTCGCATGAAATTAAACAAAAAATATATGTCATAAGTATGAAGACACATAGGACCCGTAAGTATAGAATAGGAGACTAAACATTTGTGTGACAGAGCTCCCTTCCCAAAATCATAAATCTAACAAGGGACACCTTTTACCTCGAATGATCAGATCCGCATGAAAACATGCTTAGAATAACAAGCAATCGTTAAAACAACAGTGGTCTGTGTCATTTCCATGCAAAACTCCACCCTTGTCTCCTAGTGGCATTAGATGGTGGCATGTTGTAGCTGCATTAACCTGTGCTCCAGTTGCGTGAATTGTATAGCTGCAGTACGTATTTGTCTCTTGAAGTGCTCACAAGTGGCTTACTGTGTAAATTGTGTACACTGCAGTAATATCATGAAGAGAATCTCATGAATGTGGTCCAAATATTAGGGACAAAGTTGTGACATGCTGAATATGGAAATGACATCAGGGCCGAGGATATGGAGTTCGCAGATATATTATATAACATAATAATTCATAAATATAATGGGGATGACACACAAATACATGACATTACGCTGGATAGATACATTGATTTTGAAGGGCAGGAGGAACCTGAACCTGAAAGTGGCTGTTCAAGTAGCACACAACGTTCATCTCCAGAGCAACAGAAACAGTCAAGTCAAAGTGAGTACGAACTCTCTACACCCACAAAGTCGAAGTTCAGTACATTAGAAGCTATTGATGACAGCGTAATTGTAAACATTTATGGAAAATGTTCGTGGCTTAAATTTCTACAGAAAACTAATGAAATGCTATAAGTGCATTAAAAGTAAATCAAATTGTGCATTAATTCTAAATTGTGTGTCTAACAAATAGCGAGCAGGAATTTGTTTCAAAGGAAACAGATTGTTGCAATTACAAACTATAAAAGAGCATGTAATATCACAATTTGATAATGCAAAGAGGTATGGATCTACAGTTCACTATTGGCATCTGCAGATGTGGGCATTAGAAGCGGCTAAAATGGTTGGCTTGGACAATTTCAAATCATCCATTTCCTTTAGCGACCATCTCAAGACATTTCATCCAGGCATATTACTACATAGGGACATAAACGACGATAAGAGTACGTGTCAGAGGGCACAACAGTTTGTGGAGTAAGTGAACATGTTTATAAGAGAGGAGGGTGTGGAGAAAGGTAATGTTTGGAACAGTGACCAGAGTCAATTTTAGTATGAATTGTCTTCAGCATCAACATTGTCCCACAGAGGAGGGAAAACTACAGCTAGTGTGTTGCAGTCTGTACATAGCTCTACCCACAGCTACACAATTGATGTGGCTTTATCAATGACAGGCAGACTAGCAAACAACAGACACAAGGCACTTTCGGCCCAAATATTTCAAACAAACTTGGAACAACCTTTCCACAAAACATTCATGTGGAGGCAAACAAAAGTGGAAAAATGACTAAAAGAACATATTAAATGTTTCCTAACTTCAGTCCTTGATGAACATGTAGCAAGTGAAAAGAGCCTATTGTTGTGAGTTTCCTGGTCAGGTCATTCAAATCGTACCCTTCTAGATGCAAGTTTTCCAAACAAAAATATGTTATGCTGAAGATATTGCCACTAAAAAGAACAAAATATTGCCAACCCCTTGATGTTTACTTATTTTGGCAATATAAGCTCTATATCAGAAGGATTACTGATTTTATAAGACTACAATGTGCCAAACCACAAGTGAAGATACATGATCATTATTTCATCAAGAAACTTAACTCTGTGATTTACAGTCTATTTGCTGCACCTGCGTATAAGCCTATGTTGCAATATGCTTGGTAAAAGCAGTTAATGACATTGATATACCAACATCATCATTTGAAAATGTAATTTGTGTGGTTTTTGATATTGGACTACATGAATGTGAAAGTGCTTTGGAATGTGATACCGCGGCTTTAATGAGGTGTGCACATTGTTCTCTTCCACTTTGTTTTAACCACTTCATCAAAATCCTGCATCTCCCCTTTTAGGACTAATATAAACATTATCAGGTGTGAGGTTCTCCTGCATATTTCCAGAATTAAACCTATGTTTAATTTCTTTCCGCACCTCATTCCTGTTTGAAATTACTGTTCTCCCTCATTTGTCATTAACTGTTAACATAACAGTTATGTAAATAATAGTATGCATTTCCAGAATTAAACCTATGTTTAATTTCTTTCCGCACCTCATTCCTGTTTGAAATTACTGTTCTCCCTCATTTGTCATTAACTGTTAACATAACAGTTATGTAAATAATAGTATGCATTTCCAGAATTAAACCTATGTTTAATTTCTTTCTGCACCTCATTCCTGTTTGAAATTACTGTTCTCCCTCATTTGTCATTAACTGTTAACATAACAGTTATGTAAATAATAGTATGCATTTCCAGAATTAAACCTATGTTTAATTTCTTTCCGCACCTCATTCCTGTTTGAAATTACTGTTCTCCCTCATTTGTCATTAACTGTTAACATAACAGTTATGTAAATAATAGTATGCATTTCCAGAATTAAACCTATGTTTAATTTCTTTCTGCACCTCATTCCTGTTTGAAATTACTGTTCTCTCTCATTTGTCATTAACTGTTAACATAAGTTATGTAAATAATAGTATGCATTTCCAGAATTAAACCTATGTTTAATTTCTTTCCGCACCTCATTCCTGTTTGAAATTACTGTTCTCCCTCATTTGTCATTAACTGTTAACATAACTTACTTACTTACTTACTCACTGGCACTATCGAACCCGTAGGTTCATGGCCGCACGGACATAAGCTCTCCATATATCCCTATCCTGAGCTAATGCTTTCCAATCATTCCCTGTATAATCTACTTCCCTCAAATCATAGTTAATGTTATAATTATTGATTTCGTACATCTCAGTGATGGATAAATCATATTTGAAGAGAAAAATTATACGCTCAGACCGGGACTTGAACCCGGGACCCTTGGTTCTCTAGACCAAGTGCTCTACCAACTGAGCTACCTGAGCAAGTACCGATCTAAACGCAAATCTTTCTCTATATACATTGTAATTCCCATCCACCAAATGCTGTGAAGCCATGCTTCTATCTTGCAAATGGCGGCTCCTTTATTAAGAAGACATATTTGGGAATTATATATTACAGCCAGTACGGCTTTTTCCAAGTTTTAATTATTGATTTCCCAAATATGTCTTCTTAATAAAGGAGCCGCCATTTGCAAGATAGAAGCATGGCTTCACAGCATTTGGTGGATGGGAATTACAATGTATATAGAGAAAGATTTGCGTTTAGATCGGTACTTGCTCAGGTAGCTCAGTTGGTAGAGCACTTGGTCTAGAGAACCAAGGGTCCCGGGTTCAAGTCCCGGTCTGAGCGTATAATTTTTCTCTTCAAATATGATTTATCCATCACTGAGATGTACGAAATCAATAATTAAAACTTGGAAAAAGCCGTACTGGCTGTAATATATAATTCCCAAATATGTCTTCTTAATAAAGGAGCCGCCATTTGCAAGATAGAAGCATGGCTTCACAGCATTTGGTGGATGGGAATTACAATGTATATAGAGAAAGATTTGCGTTTAGATCGGTACTTGCTCAGGTAGCTCAGTTGGTAGAGCACTTGGTCTAGAGAACCAAGGGTCCCGGGTTCAAGTCCCGGTCTGAGCGTATAATTTTTCTCTTCAAATATAGTTAATGTTGTTCTCCCACCTCATTCTTGGTCTACCAACTGGGCGTTTTCCTTCTGGCTTTCCTACAAGAAGTTTCCATGCACGTCTTTCATTCCCCATACGCGCAACATGTCCTGCCCATCGCAGTCTACGGGACTTAACTGTTCTTATTATATCTGGCTTCCTATAAAGACCATGTAGTTCATTGTTATGTAGTCTTCTCCATTCACCTGTCTGTTCATCTCTCTTTGGTCCAAAAATTTTCCTAAGAACTTTATTCTCAAATACTCGTAATCTCCTTTCCTCCCTTAAAGTAAGAGTCCATGTTTCGCACCCATATAATATAACTGGTAGAATAATAGTTTTATATATTTTCAGCTTAACGTTTTTTGAAAGGAGTTGGGACATCAAAAGTCTCTGCAATGCATAATAGCATGCATTTCCAGAATTAAGCCTATGTTTAATTTCTTTGTGCATCTCATTCCTATTTGTGATTAATGTTCCTAGGTATTTGAATTCAGCCAATTCCTCAAAATTTCCCTCATTTGTTATTAGCTGTCCATTTCCATTATATAATGTATTTCTAAGTGTGACCATATATTTAGTTTTACTGATATTTAACTTCCAGTCCTAATTTCTTAGTGTTACTCAATAGTGTGTGCGTGTTGGCCTTTAGTATCTCCTCGCTATCGGCCAGTAGTACTACATCATCAGCATAAACTAACAGCTTATTAATACCATTGAGTTGTAAGCCTTCCTCATTCTCTAAAGATTTAATGGCATGCTCTAGTACAAAATTAAATAGTAGAGGAGATAGTGCATCTCCTTGCTTCAACCCATTCTGGATTTCAAAAGTGTCTGAAAACTGTTTGCCTACACGCACCCTACTCGTTGAGCCATTTAGACACATTCGTATAAGTCTAACTAACTTTTTAGGAATTCCGAACTCCAGCAGGATACTATATAACTTCTCCCTCTTAATTGAATCATATGCTTTTTTGAAGTCTACATATAGTTGATGTACAGTACCATTATATCTGTTAACATAACATAACAGTTATGTAAATAATAGTATGCATTTCCAGAATTAAACCTATGTTTAATTTCTTTCCGCACCTCATTCCTGTTTGAAATTACTGTTCTCCCTCATTGGTCATTACAATGTTCACATAACAGTTATGTAAATTAATAGTAGGTAATTTCCAGAATTAAACCTATGTTTAATTTCTTTCTGCACCTCATTCCTGTTTGAAATTACTGTTCTCTCTCATTTGTCATTAACTGTTAACATAACAGTTATGTAAATAATAGTATGCATTTCCAGAATTAAACCTATGTTTAATTTCTTTCCGCACCTCATTCCTGTTTGAAATTACTGTTCTCTCTCATTTGTCATTAACTGTTAACATAACAGTTATGTAAATAATAGTATGCATTTCCAGAATTAAACCTATGTTTAATTTCTTTCCTGTTTGAAATTACTCTTCTCTCTCATTTGTCATTAACTATTAACATAACAGTTATGTAAATAATAGTATGCATTTCCAGAATTAAACCTATGTTTAATTTCTTTCCTGTTTGAAATTACTGTTCTCCCTCATTTGTCATTAACTGTTAACATAACATTTATAATGAGTTTCTACGTATGACCATATATTTAGTTTTATTGATGTTTACTTCCACCTGTATTTCTTAGTAACAACTATAGATATTTAGGTATAATTAAGTGAATTTTCAATCCATGATTAGTACAGAAACAAACTTGTATAAAATTATATAACACACTGGCAAGACCTGTCCTCACTTACAACAATGAATCATGGGCTGTAAAAGAATGACAGGAGAAAAATAACAATGAGATGAACTTAAGAATTCACCAAAAGGACCAGAAAACTAATGAATAATTATAGCATAATTTAATGTGACACCAGTCTAAAACAACATTCTTGATTACCAGAATAATTAGTAGGAATATTTTAAGAGAATGTCTAGAACAAGAATTCCTATAGCTATCACACACATAGCAAGAGATAATTGAACTGTCAGAAGAAGATTAAAAAAAACAGCATTTCATTCAGATTATAAAGTTCTTCTAGGGCAAACACATGGAAAGAGGATGATTGGGATGAAATTAAAATATAAGAATACCTTAAGAAGGGTTTCTGTAGCATTTGTATCTTCTCCCCACACATAAAACTGTGCAACGATCACCTGGAAATCGTTTAATTTGTCCTGAATTGATCCAATTGAAGTTTCTATGCTCTCCAACGTTTCCAATTCTTCTTCTGCTTTACTTAGCTTACTTCTCAGTAATTCAACAAGACTGAAATCAAGAAATGTATTATATTAATTCAAAACATTTCTAACAAATATTCAACAAAAAAACTACAACTGGACTGCATTCTGCAAAAAGGAATCAAGCCACAAGATAAAACTGAACTGAGAAAAATGCAATTAAAGTTAAATGTCAATAAACATTTCACAAATAAAATTAAAGATTTACTTATTACTTCAACTAACAGAATATCTAAGAGTTTCAATTTTATGAGAAAGATTTTAACTTTTTTTAATTCTGAGATTTTACACATTTTTTATGGTTCTTTCTGCAGAAAGAGAAATGTGGCATATTCTGTCATCTTAGAGAACAGACCAAGAAAATGTATCTTAAAGCCAAAGATAATGATAATGAATTTATAAGGAGCTTAGGAGCATATGATGAGAATGAGTTAACTCAATATAAACTGCCTAAACACTACTTGAGGCAATAGGGGAGTTAGAAGCTCCTAGGCCAAAATTGTAAAGAAAGTAATTATATAAGTAAAAGTTAAACATCACATCCAGGAGATGCGATCAAGATGTAATTTCACCGGTGTCCTGAAGAACCTGAAGTACGATTGTGGATTGTCATCTTAGATGGCAAAAGAATGCCGGGTGGTAGGTTGGACTTTTTTTTTGCAGGACATTGAGCGATACTTGAGGAACAGTAATAGAGTATTAACTCACATATTTTCAAATTTGAGGGTTAGTTCCTCTTTGCAGAATGTGGTTCAACAATCAAACTATTTTTATTTCATATTGCATATCCTACAACTCAACTACAAAAAAATGAAAACCTGTAAAAAGATTATTTAATTTTAAACACACTGTAATGAATTCACTTTTAGGCTGCAATAATGTGTTATCCTGCTACTATAAATCAAAATGAAGGACACCAAATGAAATCAGTTGACAAAAATATCTTGACATAAACATATACGGTATATAAAATTAATGCACTTGTCATTTAATCTGGTAATGTGCTGACATATAGACATACTGTCTCTCCAAATTCCAACTGGACTTGAAGGCCCTTGGTCTACTAGTTACTGGCATCACCTACACATCTATTAACCCTTAAATTCGTAATGTATCCTTTTGGATACATCAGTTGATTTAATTAATTTAATATTTTAAATAAATCAGAAGAAAACGAACAAAAATAAACCACTTAAATGTGTGTCTAATTATGCAATATACCTAATAACAACAGTTACACAATATTCCGTTTTCACTGCGGTCCGCAACATTCGAATAACTAACAGAAGAAATTTGTGTTTTGCCAATTTAAGGGTTAATCATTGAAGTGGACAATCATACAGCTAGTATAGATAGTGGTGACATGTGGTCAGGATGTCATGTTCCCCAACCGATATAATCAAATTTATTAATCCTGAGCCATTATTTACTGTAGCTACTCAAATTCCTCATGATGCAGATGGGCACTGGTCCCATACTGGTCAAAACTTCATAAGAAATTTTCTTCCCCATAAATGGACTCTAACCAGTGCAGTCGTATAGCTCTACACCAAGGCTTGATGCCGTTCAGCTTTGATGCAAGACTAACCATTTTAAAGATACTCAAATTTTCTTGTTGTTTATAATGCAATCATTGTCATTAAAAGCAAATTAAATTAAATCTTTTCTTGATGTTTTTATTATTGATTTAACACTTCTCACTGAAGGATAAATTATATTTGAAGAGAAAAATTTATCCTTCAGTGAGAATGTTAAATCAATAATAAACACATCAATAGAAGCCCTACTGGCTTTATAAAGTAGTGTTAAATTCCCAATAAATGTCTTCTTAACTAAGAAGCTGCCATTTGCAAAGATAGAAGCAAAGGTTTCAAAGCATTTGGCACGAGGGACTTACAACGTATATAAGAGACAAAATTTGCATCTAGATCGCAACTTGCCTCGGTAGCTCAGTTGGTACAGCATTTGGCCCAGCAAGCCAATGGGCCCAGGTTTGTGTCTCAGTCTAGGTGAAAATTTTTCTGTTCAAATATAAACCTTTTCTATTCAATCACACATATGTTTGGTATGGAACATATAATAATTTAAACAATCAGTAAATGAATCAGATTTTACACCTTTTGTTTCCTTTCCAGCACCTTCATCTTCAAATCAAAATTAGTCCTTTAAAAGAAACAAAATATGAGGCAAGGTAAAATCTGATTCATTTACCGATTGTTAAAATAAAACCTCATAATGTTACTTTCTGACAAATATCTAATTATTTAATTTCAGAGTGATTTCTTTTATGGTAATGTATGAAATACTTTTTGAATGTGTAATCAGATTGTGGTTTTTAGACATTTTGCTGCTATTTACTGCAACCTAAAAGTGAAAACACTCTATACTAATAGCACTTACACAGGTATATCAAATTTAATAAAAAATTCAAAATCAGCCACCATAACACTGTAAGTGAAGTCCATCTGAAATTAAGCACAATTTAAAAAAGAACTGCCCATTAAATTTAATTTATATTATTGCATCTGTCTGTTTAGAAAATATTTACTTCAAGGAGAACTTAATGTATTTGAAAGGGTGCCTTTGGTGGAAGAAATTTTCACATGGAATTTTAGCCAGTATGGGATTGATGCCCATCTAGAGTAATGAGGAATTTAGGTGGCTACAATAAGTAGCAGATCCAGGTTGAGAAAACCAGCTATAATGAAAGAGAGACCCAACATCCAGACTATATGTCACCCCAATACTATATGCATGATCGTCTGTCTACCTTTGTGATTAATATATTTGGGGTGAGGCTAGCAGCCGGCTGATAAGTCAAGTGTCCCATCCAGAGTAATGAGGAATTTAGGTGGCTACAATAAGTAGCAGATCCAGGTTGAGAAAACCAGCTATAATGAAAGAGAGACCCAACATCCAGACTATATGTCACCCCAATACTATATGCATGATCGTCTGTCTACCTTTGTGATTAATATATTTGGGGTGAGGCTAGCAGCCGGCTGATAAGTCAAGTGTCATCTAGGTCATTTTGTCAAGGAGTGTTTTCAATACATGTATTACTTCTAAATTTTAAATTCTAATATTACTTATTTAATATGGACAATTATTAAATCAGACAAAAAAGAAAATAAAAACAGTAGAAATGAAGTTTTTACAACCATTAGCAAATTACCATTACACATTCATGGTAAAAAGTACAATCAAGATAAATTAATTAATTCTTATAGACAAAATAGAAATTTCAAGAACTACTCGTAATTGGTTTAAACACATTGAAAGAATGTTGCCAAATAGAATTCCATACATTTTTTATTCATCAATAAACCCAAAGAAAAAAGAAAATGCTGACATTCCCTTAATGAGAACCATCCATTTATCCATACTATGGCTCTTATAGCTCAAGTTGGGGTCTGGTCTCCCCCCCTTTTTTTTTTGGGATTCTTCACCAGTCTGATTTAGTTATGCTTATAACTCTACAGTTGTCATGAGTGACATGTGGTCAGCATGTCTCCTGAAGAGATACCTAATAGGTAATTAAGGTATTATTTCTATGATACAAGGTCAGTAAATTTTGTTTAGAGGCCTCTTTTTTCAGAATGAAGGTTCTTTTATGAGCCTGAAAATTTTCAGATATGGGACCCACAGCTTAAAGGACTTTTCCATCCTAAAAATTCATCAATTCTGGCCAGGTTTGAACCTGTGACCCTTGGGACAAGAGGCAAAGAACACAGCCACATAATCATCATCTGTGGTCTTACAGCCCTTTTAGTTTCAACCCATAATGAGATGAAAGAACTCAATCTCTTGATGTGGAAATAGGTCAATGATCTAATTCCAGGAGGCAGAACAGCAAGAAGCAACATTATATTTGAAGAGAAAAATTAATGCTCAGACTGGGATTTGAACCCAGGATCTTGACTTTCTAGGCCAATGCTCTACCACTGAACTACCTGAGAACTCCAATCTAAACACAAATTTTTCTCTTATACATTGTTAATTCCCAATAAATGTTTTCTTAAACAAGAAGCCGCCATTTGCATGATCAAGCAAATGCTCGTAGCATTTGGCAATTGGAAATTAATAATGTATAAGAAAGAAAATTATGTTTAGATTGGAGTTCTCAGGTAGCTCAATGGTAGAGCAATGGCCTAGAAAGCCAAAGGTCCTGGATTCAAACCCCAGTTTGAGCATACAATTTTTCTCTTCGAATATAATTTATCCTTCAGTGAGAAGTGTTAAATTAATAATAACTTAAAAAAAAACCTTACTGGCTTTATATAGTAGTAATTAAATTCCCAATAAATGTCTTCTTAAACAAGTAGCTGCCATTTGTGTGATCGAGCAAATGCTCATATCATTCGGTGATTGGAAATTAACAATGTATAAGAGAAAAATTTGCACTTAGATTAGAGTTTCAGATAGTTCAGGGGTAGAGCATTGGCCTAGAAAACCAAAGGTCCTGGGTTCAAAGCCCAGTATGAGTGTATAATTTTTTTCTTCAAATATAATTTACGATTCAGTGAGAAGTGTTAAAAACTTCAAAAGAAGCAACATTTTCAATGTTATTTCAGAAATTTCCTTTTTTGCTGAATATTCCATGTAAGAGAGGACAATGGTACCTACAAAATGTCCACCAAGTTATTTAATATTTAATATTTTAATATTTTTCAATTTAATTTTTGGCTGAATAGCAATGATGAGCAATTCTGAGGCTGTACGTATCTTCACATGGATCATCAGTTGCCAACATGTCTAATTATGTTTACGCTATAGCAAAATGTTTAGTGGGAGTTATTAGTGATTTAGTTCAATGATAACCCATCAAAGTTTACTGAAGTTTCTACTAGAGGCAATTTAGCATGTATTTTTACCAGACAATTGATGAAAAGGCAAGATTTTTAGACACAAAGTTTAATTTCATATGACTCTTCTTAGTTTCTGTTAAACATCTGAATATAGCATCTTTTAATTTATTTCGGTTGCACTTGCTTTGTGCAGAAAAGGAGTCAGCAATGGAATCGTCAAAGGAAAGAGCAATGAATTAGAATTTCACATTAATCCAACTTAGAAATTGTGGAATAACCAATTTCCTTCCTGTTTCTAGGTAAAATTTTATAAAACCCTTTCAACTGGTATTTCTTTTCATAATGTTTATATTGATATTAAATTCTTGAGTCAGATCACTCAATGTTTATAATATACTTTGATATTTTTTCTCTAGCATGAAGTGATCTGGATTTAAAGAATTCAATAGAAATGTAAACATTATGAAAAGAAATACAAAACAGTTGAAAGGGTTTTATAAAATGTTATGGCTTCTATTTTCAAAACATAAACTAAACTCCTGGCGCAACAGGCCTAGATGGCCCTTAGCCTACCAGCCGGCTGCTGGCCTAATATCCACATGTGTCAATCACAGAGGTAGATGATCATCAGCCAGTGTTGGGGTGACATGTGGTTAGCATGTCGAGTCCCCCAGCCGTTATAGCTGGTTTTCTCAACCTGGAGCCGCTACTTATTGTAGCTACCCAAATGCCTCACGATGCTGGGTGGGCACTGGTCCCATACTGGCCGAAATACCATGAGAAAATTTCTTCCCCCATGGAGACTCGAACCAGCGCAAGTCCCGTAGCTCTGCGCCAAGGCTTCCTGCCTTAACCACTCGGCTACGGCGCGGGACATTTTCAAAACATTCAATATATAATGATTCTGCATCAAAATTGCATGCTATTTTACTAAAATGGTTTCAAATTACCTCAAAAAAAAAAACTTTCAAACATGAAGAAAACTATTTAATATATTCTAATCAATATGGTGGTCAATTGACATAGTTAAATAAAAGTTACCATTTTAATAGCAGATGGAACATTTTCCAAAAGGCCTACAGGGCCTTAGAAAAGAAATCTTACTTAATTGAGGATGACTGAGATCTCAGTACATGATTTATTATTATTTTAACCTTTTACATAGTCACCTCAACTATGTTTTATAATGAATTTTATAAGCATTAGTTTTTCACAAATTAAACAGAAAACAAATATTTTTTAAGAATTAAATAATACATAATCATTTTCTCTGTGTTTAATCAGGGCAGAAACAAGAAATATAGAGGAAGAAAAGATTAATCTATCATTCTACTGATTTGGTAACATCATTGCTTACATAAGAATATCATAGATTAATTATTTTTATTTCTATTTTTCAGTTTCTTTCTGCATTATGTTTTATTGTTAGACACTCCAGTTCATGGCACAACAGATTTATAAGGCCCTTCCCTACCAAATGGCTGCTGGTCTCACATCCAAATGTGCAATTTACAGAGGTATAGGGATGACAATGAGTCAGCATGTCAAATCCTCCACCATTATAGCTGGTTTTCTCAATGTGGAGGCGCTATTTATTATAGCTACCTAAATTCTTTATGATGCTGCTTGGGCACTGGTCCTATACCTGGCAAAATTCTATAACAAAGTTTCTTATCCCAGGAGACTTGAACCAGTGAAATTCCATAGTACTGAGCCAAAGTGTGATGCCTTAGAGAACTAGGCTATGGTGTGGGGCATTGTTAGATACATCTAATGTTTATTTTAAATCCAAATAACCCAAGAAATTCAAAACTCCACCTTTTATACCAAGGCATTATTATTATTACTATTATTATTATATTATTATTATTATTATTATTATTATTATTATATTATATTATTATTATTATATTATTATTATTATTATTATTATTATTATTATTATTATTAATGATTTCCAAGCAAGTAGATTTGCATTTATTACTTATTAATACTTATACATATATCGGTAAGGAGAGTGTTTGAGAATGAACCAAACTAATCAAAGGTTTCACTGGTTAGGGCCTATTACATCTAAAATGAAAAATTTAATTAAATTTTTAAGTTAAGTTCATAACAAGGCTATAGGAAACTGTGGGGAATGACTTACTTGTAATATATATTCATGCAAAATTAAATAGACAACTAAATCTAAACATTGGAATGGATTAGAAATTCCAGCAAGTTTTAACAGAAATTGTCATTTTGGGGAGAAAATTAGGCTTTCTAGTGTAAATAAAAATATGTTAATTTTCTGTATTGGAAAACAACCAATATTTCTCATGTCACCAACATGTTTATTCACATTCTACTATAAACTCCACATGATAATATTTCCTCGTGCACAATAACACTAATATTTGACACACAAAATGGACAAATAGGTTTATAAGTTCAGTTTAAATCATGTTGGTTAGCTTTTTTAAATTAAAGACTTTTTGGGTTATTCTTTTAGTTTTAGTGTATTTTTGTAAGTTGGCTGTATTGTTGAAGCCATAATATTAATAGCTATCTTCCAATGTTATGCATAGTTAATATGGCATTTTAGGTTATATCTATTGGGTATATCTATCTTGTCCACTGCTGTGGTCTCGAGGTAGCATGCTGTCTTGTCATGCAGCAGGCCCGGGTTCAATCCCGCAGTCAGGATAGGCTCCTGGATGAGTTTTTTTTCGGGGTTTTACCTCACCTGTAAGAGAAATGTCAGGAAGCTTAGGGCCCAACAGTCCCCGAAAATCACCCGGCCATCATTATCATCATCCTTCACCAGTGTGGAAAGCAATGGGAAGCTACCACACCTATAATTCCCTAGTAAAGCTGCAAAGCATAGCATGAAAATGTTATGATTGCAGTGAAAGACCTGCCCTCGGGCAGAATTACTATGGATGGATATCTATCTTAACGTCTTATTCAAATTTCTTAGCATTTTTTACATCCTTTATCTGACAAAAAAATTATATAGGATATATTCCTCACGTCAATATTTTATTCACATACTGCTGTAATAATTTGTTTGTTTGAAATATATATATTTTAATTATTGTAGATTTATTTGCACTAGAATCCCCAAAACTGATATACAAAATATTATTTTGCATGCAAAACCAAGCGGGGGAGGGGAAATCAAAACATCCTGTATTGACAGTACCTTGACAAAAAAATACAAAAGTAAAATCTGATACAATTTTCCCCCATTTTTATTATTTAATGACTTATATGTTTTATTTTATTTCAACTCTATGGAAGTACAGTTAGGCCTATTTCAGATACCGTATTTGTATTATCTGTACCTATAATTTAAATGATAATATTTAAAATACCTGTTTCTTCAATAAATTTCAGGCTTCAGAAAAATAAAATGCACTGTCCTCTGAATTCGCGAGACTTGATTTCATGAGTAAACACATTAAAAACATTAAATATGGACGAATAATTTTATTTCTTGAATGATCTGTAATTGCCTCTTCTTTCTAAAAACCGTGTAGTCGGTGACATAAATGTCAATATTAACTCAGAAATCAATTTAGATTTCATTTTCCTCAAATAATAACCTTTCATTTATTTATTTATTTATATTTTCATCCCATTATTTATATATTTACTCCGTACTATGAGCCTAGACGAATGGACTTTTCATAAGGCACCTAAAATAGTTACATGTGTGTACCATTAGGCTGTGCATTTCTGTTATTCCATTCAGTCGTGTTATCTTTCGATGCATGCGAGCTGGCCGTGAATTTATATTGTTACATGCAACAATTTATTTGTATATTCTAATGATGTAAGGAATTATGATATGATACGCTATACTCAATAGATTCGTTATTCGTTTGCGAACGGGCTGTGGAAATGAGTTTACTGACGAAATGAATCGTGGCAAAGAAAATTCAATAAATGCCGTAACTTATTTTGTCCGTTTAAGAAACCTACGAAAACCCCCAAATCATTACGGATATCCCCTGCATTCGAGTCCAGTACCGATAACTTGAATACTCTCAAAATGTGTGTAGACCAATTCATTCGGTTTCTTGCATTTGGGGGTCACAATTGCTTAAGGGAATACGTTACAAGCAAGAAGGTTTTAGTCCCGATGGGGTCAGTATTTTTAAATTAGCCTACCGTAGTTGCTTAAGGTAATACGTTACAAGCCAGAAGGTTTTTAGTCCAGATGGGATTAGGATTTTTAAATTGGCCTATTCCTCTAGCAGCATCATAGTATTTTGAAGACTGAGAAAAAATAAGAAAACTCGCAAATCAGTATAGATAGTCTCGATTCCAGTACTCTCGAATTAGTCTCAACATGTGTGACGACCTCAAACAATTCGGCGGACGACCGCAGGTCCGATGATGTCAAGATTTTCAAACTGGTCTAATCCTTCTGTGGGCTCATCATATAACGTAAATGTCAGACTATGTTTTGAGGGCAAAGAGCCGCGCGTCACGGAGGGTAAGACAACCCGGCTGATATCTCGTGCCGATTGTCTAGAAAAGTGGAAGTTTTAATCTCGTACGGAATGTACCTTATCTGGGGTTTATTTTAGCAACTGAAAAAAAAAAGTTTTTCGAAAATATATGTTCCTTCATGTTTCCTAGTGTTCCCTTTTGATGATACGACGTATATATCATAACTTAATGTGAGGAATAATACAAATTATTGGAATTACAACGCCATTGTACGTAAATGCGTGTTATATAAACCACTTGATTTCAATATTAGGATCAGCAGAATTTCCTTTAGAAATACAATTACAATAACATCGTTAAACAGTTTTGTATGAATTTAGTGTTGTTCTATAAAGCGGAAGAAACATTACAGCTATTGTTTATGTATGGTGGTCATGCTTCTAAAAAAAATAAAAGCCATGTCCAGTGTAATGCCAGGTCGAGGAATAAGATGAAACTAATCATCTATTATTGACATGCAAGTATGTCGGCTGATCAGGCCTGTCGCATCGAAATAAAGAGCAGATGAAACGAAATGGATGATATGAGTAGGTCTATAGAGAAGCAATGAAATTAAATTTCTGGCAAGAGAAAATTAGAGAATCCTGGAGAAATACGTGCCCTGGTTCCGATTCGTTCACTACGAAATGTTAAGGCTCAAATAGCCCCCGAATACCATTTGGCCATCCTATCATATTCGTGTTGTTTAGTATGAGTGAATGGTGTGTTTGTCTTTATTCATGGCCCCGCATTGAGCTGATCCCTCATTCTGGGAGGCGTTCTATGTTCTCGTGTGGTCAAAAGAATGATGTATTGGATAAAAAGTTTACTCATCCACTCCCATCATATCGTGTCACATAAGGCCCGGGTGACATAGGACACGCAAAAGAACTAAAAGGGAAAGGTTAAACTAAGAATAATAAATAAACAAATTGATTTAAGTTTCACATTTAAAAGTTGACCACTCTACATGCAACTTTTGACAAAGAATCTCCATAGATGTGTTCATAACACCGGAAACTACACAATATACTAACTAAACAAATTCATGCCATAATATTATATCGTGACGTTACGAGGAAAAGTGATCAAGTCCAAAAATAAGAAAATGGTTTTAATGAAAATACAACATAGCATGCTCTGTCCATTCGTACATGAAAATGACGAAATTATTTCTCTAATTGTTCCTTATATACTACAGGGACTCTTACATATCAAGTTCTCCCAAAAACCAACAATATATAAAACGGTTCTATTATTTAGATGCAAAAACATGATCTCCTACGGTACTCGAGAGTGGAGAAAACATTCCGAGTATTTATCAATAAAGTTCCTGCGAAACTTTTTGAACCCAAAGAGATGAACAAAAATGCGAATTGAGAAAACTACAAACAGCAAGCTACATAATATGCAAAGCATGGTCTCCTACGGTACTCAAGAGTGGAGAAAACATTCCGAGTATTTATCAATAAAGTCACTGGGAAACTTTTTTAACCAAAGAGACCAACAAGAGGTGAACTGAGAAAACTACAAACAGTAAGCTACATGATATTTATGGGAAATCAGATGTAATAAGAACTGTTAAGTCTCGTTAACTGCGATGGGCAGGACATGTGGCACGACTGGGGAAACTTCTTGTAAGAAAACCAGAAGTAAAGCGCCCAGTAGGTAGGCCGAGAATGAGTAGGGAAAACAACTTTAACCATGAATTGAATGAGGTGAATTATTCAGGAGATGGTTCCTAAACATTAGCTCCGAAAAGAGAGGTATGGAGAGCTTATGCTCGCGCCAGTGAATTAGTTAATTCCTTAAAATCAAATCGTTACAAATTGTTTCTTTCCTTGCCCTAGTTTAACTTCTCCCTTTGTAGGTACTTTTACGTGTCCCATACCACTCGGGTCTTAAAAGGATAAGACCTGTCGGGAGAGGATTTTAAACTCTGGCTCACGCACATACTTTGATCATACAAGGACATGGAGGACCTCTTGGAGGAGTGATTAGTACACTGCAAGTACCACCTCCAATATAACACGAACAAAACATTCTCAAAACTACATTTTTGGACTTAATACTCTATTACTTGTAACCCACAACATTATAGCAAAATTAAACAGTGATCACACAAAAAATGCATTCGACGAATTAATACTTACTCTGGACTTCTGCGAAATTCCGATCTTATAAAAATCACTGCGTAATACACTGTACTTCACTAATTAACCACAAAACCTCATTACCGCCGTCTCAATTTCATACAAACACTTATTCTACACTTATAAACTTTTTTCCGATTTTATTTACTCAATAATATACCAAACTTACGTAAATTTATATCATTTAAAGTAAAAAAAATATATAAATAACTAAAGTCTACTTTGGAATATAAAAGGGCACATTAATACACTGATTTTGTATAAAAATTACATAAAATGTTTTTGAAATGATAATAAAGATGCGAAATGTCAAAACTGCAGTCAGACTTGACTGGAATAACGTCAGGACATTCGGAGTCCCGGGCAGCGCGCGTGTATTTTGCTATTAGGATCCATTGCCAAGATGAAAAGAAGTGGAAAGAAAAATAAAATAAAGTTGGATGCTAAAAGTATCCACAGCTCGCCTGGATGACGACATCAGGGGAGTTGAGACCTAATTGGCTGTAAAACGTCAGTTTGAAATGTAACGTTATCTTTTTAACTTATGTTTAGTAGGACAGCTATGTTTATAGTTATTGGAAATATTCCCTTGTCTCTATACTTTCAAATTCACACGTGACAGCGATTAAACCTCAAGAAAAACAAACAAGAACGCAATAAAGTCAGCAAGGGGGATTCTGAGACATAAATGTTTACTTCGAATTCAAATTATGTTTCACAAATTTTACAATTGTTTTATACTTCCCATTTAATAACCATTTAATATGGGATAAATGTAAATAAATACAATTCCATATTAGTTTTTTGCATTATTATTTATAGGAGCTTTGAGATCTAATGTTGTTTTAGCGAATTCTGAAGGAACTAAACTATCGAGACTGTAACCATGAAAAACATTTTTGAAAAAAAAAATATATATATATATATATATATATATATATATATATATATAGTGAGTGTAAAAACTGATTGTACAATTAAATATTTTTAACAAATTTCCAAAATATTTGCAATCGATAAACATAATTGCTTAAAAGCGGAGAACCGATATAAATAAAATAACAAAACTAGAAAGAGAAACGGATATAATACATGGATTACACTAACTTACACAGGCCACGAAACCATAAAATTGGCAAAAACAATGAGAAAAATAAATAAAAACTTAAACATAGCCTACAAAACTAATAATAAACTAAATAATGCAATAAGGAATAAAATAGAAAAACATAATAAATTTAATGGCAAGGGTGTATATAAATTAACATGCAAAGACTGTGACAAGTTCTATGTAGGTAGAACGAAAAGAAGCTTCAACATAAGATTTAAAGAACATCGTAACGATTTCGTATACGCATATGGAAAGTCTAATTACGCTAAGCACATAATAAACGCCGGCCATAGAATGAACTCAATAGAAGACACCCTTACAATAGTACACAAAGAGGGAAATCCAACTAGAATCAACATAATGGAAGACCTGGAAATTATCAAGGAAATAGACAACAAGCTTTTAATAAATGAAAGTACTCCCAGACTAAACAACCCACTATACGATATCGTCAGGAAGATGCTTTAGTCACGACAAAGCCACACTAGGACCAGCAGCATCAAACATCCATCATACTGGATGCTGTAGCGAAGAATGAACTGCTGAAGATGGGACGGATGTCCTGAAAGGCCAACAGGCGTAAAGACTACATATTTTATAAGTTGAGGACGACGGATTTTACCTAAGAAGGTATATTTTAACTTATTTTATTTTATGCTTAATTGGTATAAAACGTATTTTTCACAGTTTCATGGTATGTTTAACATTAATAGACAAAGACAGTTACACTGTCATTCTAGAAGTCTAGCCGTTATTATAAGAAGTGAGTGTGTAGTGCACTCCCTGTTCCGTTATAAAAACATCGCATATACACAGTACAAACCCAGATAATAAATCAATTACAATTTCGTATAATGATATCCTCAACTCGTGTCCAACTCGGATGAGATGAGATTAAGCCCTTGTATTTATAGAGGTATAACGACGAGGCTGACCATGCATGACGCGCCGTCACAGGGGCGGATGAGTGAGAGAAAAAAAACAAAATGAGTATGAAGAAAGTGTGAAATGAAATTTGTGGAACAAACCCCGAGAAAACCCTGCCCAAGATCAATTTCATCCATCACGAAACCCACATGGAGTGACTTGAGACTCGATCTCGAAACGACACAGGTGAGAATCGAGCGTCTAACCGCTTGCGCCACGAAGCCGCCTAATCAATACCGTTATGTAGGATAAACAAAGCAGTTATAAATTCCTCAGAAAAGGTAAGAAACAACAGAACAAGAACCTAAAATTATTGTTCAGTTACATAATAAATACAAATAAGTGTCAAAAATATTGAGAGTGATTCTAAAGTTCGTAATTTCCTAAAACAAAAGGTTATCACCGAAGTGGGTCTGAAGGAAGCACTTTGTCAATTAAAGAAAATTAATTAATTGATCAAATTACCTATTGTACCACTTTTTATACTCTCTGTATATACACACTACATGACGTGATAGGCGTAGAAGGCCATTGGCTTACCAGCCACCTGCTGGCCTCACATCCACTTGTGTGGATCACAAGTCCACGATCATCCAGTCAGCCTAGGAAGTGAAATACGATCAGAATGTCAGGAGTCCCCTAGGCGTTAAAACTGGTTTTCTAACCTGAAGCCACTACTTATTGTGGTAGCTACCCAAATCTCTTCCTAGATGCGGTCAAATACAAATTCACTTCCGCACGAATCTCGCTCCCCAAACTTCCCAGTCTCGTTGCTTCTACGTAGGCACTTTACATGGGAGGAGAATGGCAAACGCATGCGCAGGAGTAAAATGCACACGAGAGTGACCGGGAGACACATTGGATCAGATTTCCCGTGAGCAATAAACAGTCTTCATAGTAAGCAAAAATAATGTACATAATGGCCGCGGAAACTAACGAAAATGTATTGAATAAATTATCAGGTGGAACCTACATTCTACAAGGCTTAAGCTTTGAATATAAGCTTAATATATTACATGTGAAAAAATAGTTAAATATGTACATAATACTGTAAATAAAATGTACTCCGATAGTACTAAACGTTCGTTTAGAATTTACATACATTTATTTTTATGCGAAATGTTTAAGAAAATTATAATGTATGATTCCTTTCATCTACCAATAAATAAAAATATCAGACAATAGTTGGTCAGTACCGAATAACTTGTATATATTTATATAAAATGGTTAAAATGGTCAATTGTACATTAATTGAATTTACGCCGTTTAGAAAAATGTAAATATCAGCGTACTAATTCTCAAGCGATAGAGCATAAAATGATATATAATGTGACTATATTTTCAAGTTCTGGTAGTATTTACAACTTTGAGACATTTATTTTAAACAAAAGGCTTCATTTTAAAAAATACGATAAATTGAGAGATCTATTGTATATAGTTGACATCATCCGTACTCACTGCAAGAATTTCGGGACTTCTCATTCTGGAGAACCTTTGTTACCGGTACACGAGACTCTCGTGGTCACACTCCCTTTCAGCCGCTCTCGCTTACGGGAGCGAGCGGGAGTCAGTTTTACCGGCTTTATTCCTAACGATACTGGATAGGCACCGGTCCTATACTGACCGAAATTAGCTAAGAAAATTGCTTCCCCACATGGGGACTCGAACCAGCGCAAGATCTGTAGTTCTCCACTAAGGTATGAAGCATTAAATAGCTCGGCTACAGTGCAGTGTGTGTGTGTGTCTTAACCCTCTAGCGGCCGCAATGTTTAGGGACCCAACTGTGCATTTAGACAACCAATAAGTAATGTAAGTTTGAGTTTGTTAAATAGCAAAACCGGATCATTAGGAGTGGGTGTTAACCTAAAACGGAAAATCTAAAAGAATCACTCTAATGGCTACTGAAATAAAATGAGAAAGATATTCTTTAAAAAAGCGAAATCCGATAATATTAGAAGTGAGAGTTTACATACATTGACAACAATGCTCCAACCATCAGATCTGTTAACATCTATTGACTGAAAGTGGACATTTTCTCAATATTATCTATTAACTGTAACGAACATTGTCGTAAGCATTTTATAATTTTCATAATTTCACAAACAAAATGTAGATTAATAAGTTGTGACGATGTAGTTCCACACTATTTTAGTTATTATTCGCACGTAAAAATGAAAGGAATAAAACAAGTGAGTGTGACAATGTGATATTTGAACTGTAAAGTAGTTAATGTCTGTAACAAGACGATAGAACCTGGCGACAGACGCCGATCCATTATATTTTCGCGTCCTACGTACTGCAGCGCAACTTTTATTCAATATTTTAGCGAATTCAGAAGAAAGGTGTTCTCATCAAAAGAGTTTTGAAGCTTTGTATAGATCTTCACCGATCCTATCTAGTATCCATCGACACCGAAAATGAGCAGAACCAAAATGTGTATATATATATATATATATATATATATATGCCCGTTAACGCTCTAGAGGCCGCAATTTGGATTAATTGAAAACAAACTTGGCATAGAGCAACACATTTAAAAAATAGGTTGAATTCGTTAATCAATCGGACCATCAAGTGTAGGGGTTCATCTGAAACGAAATTTTAAAAATCACTCTAGCGGCCGCAATTTTCGATGTTTCGCAACAAAACTTTATTACTCTGTTAAGATAAAACGAGGAAGGTACTCTCCATTAACCAGATAATTCGAGCATTAGAAGTTGAGGTTTATCTGAAATCCGAAATTAAAAAGTCGTAGCATACGCCATATTTGCTGTTGAAATGTGTCGGTATATAATGCAATATAAGAAACGTTTAAATTGACAAAGTATGCTATAAGACACATTAATTTAATGTTTTTAATAAATGCAAAAATTAATCAACAGAAATTAATTAAATTTGTGTAAGATTATACGACTATATTCAAAAGGTAATAGATTATGATAGGCTTGCTTTCTTTGCAGTTCAACACGTTTAAATAAGTTAGAACAAGAAATTGAATTTCTCCAATTTGTCAAAAGGAAGATAACTTGGATTCATTCAGATTCGCTTACTTAGATCAAACAGTTACTAGACACCGAAAATATTCTCGTGGTCAGAGTTCATGAGGTCCCGGATTCGATTTCCGCTCAGACCACAGGAATGTTTCCTTAACCCGTAAGCACACGCGCCAGGGTAAAAAATACCCAGACGTTATTCTTTTTGTTGGCAACACTGTGTTTGAATTTAAATTTATCTGCCGTTTTCAGTACCTTTCTTTCAGATATTTTTGCATTGTTGTATGTAAGATTTAGTTAGTATTCCTGTGACTGCAGGAGTTTATGCATGCATATATCAAGATTGGGTAAGAATTACCCAGCGCGTGTGAATGAGTAACATAAATAGTGAATCATTTTATTTGTGCGCCATTTCTATTTTCCATTACAAAATGGACTTACATATAGGCAAAGTGGACAAATAGTAAACTGGCTAAATGAAGATGAAGATGTTATTGAACATGAATCAGGAGATGAAGCCGATCATCTCTCCGAAAGTGAACATAATTCTGATACAGAACAGGAAGCAACTATGAGTGATGAAGACTATGAGGATGATGCTCCACTGTCTCAGTTTGTTAGTTACAAAGGTAAAGATGGAACTTATTGGAGAAAATAGATCCACTATTCAAAGATTGGCTGGTGTGGAGGAACAAACCCAATCAACACAGAAATGTATGAAGATGTCTTCAGTTCGATGTGAAGTATGTCCGAAGAAGAAAGATCGTAAAACAACTACTTCGTGCCACAGCTGTACCAAGATGATCTGTAAAGAACATTCTGTGCCTTTCTGCGAGGGGTGTGCCAATTCTGATGCTGGAAGTGACAATAGTGTTTGAGTGATTGGCTCCCAAATGCTACAATCATTATTTATTTTTAATTAATGTTAGCACTGAACAAGAAACATAATATTGCAGTATTTTTCTGAAGAACATTATTGTGCAGTTAATGCTCATGTGCATTGTTAATTTTTTTAGGGGGGGGGGTAAATCCCGATTCAGGAAGTGAACATAGTGTGTGAATGGCTGCTAAATATATATGACATTTTCATAATTTTTTGTTTTCACTGAACTAATACATTATACTACAGTATTTTTGTGAAGAAAATGTAGTACATACTTAGATCTTATTTTATGTATTGTTAAATTAAACAATAAATAATTTAGACATGGTCAAATGAAGGATAGACATTGTCAAAATAAAGATATAATTATAGAATATTCTAAAAATTACATTTTGCTGTTAATATCACTTAATAAAGTTTCGGGTAAAAAATACCCAGCGCGTGTGGTACCGGTGCAAAATTATGCGCGTGTTCTGACGGGTTAAATGAAATTATTCCTGTGGTTGTCCATGGTCTGAAATTTAGACTAAATTTAAGTTTAAGGACTCTCCTGGTGATTCGTAATCATTCATCACCCATAATATCAACAGAGTAACGTAACTCAGCCTTTCAGTTGCCAAAATCTCACAGCGAGTTACAATTCGCCCAAAGCCAGTAGGGTATGCCAGAAATATCGTAAGACAACCTGATGATAATGAATATATTCCTATTAACACTTTAGCGGCCTTAATTTTTACTTTCTTTTCGAAAAAAAAATCGCCTTATAGCAATCAATTAAGAAAAGTAAGGCCGAGTTTTTTAACCACTAAAATCGGGTCATTAAGATTAGGGGGTTAATCTGAAACGAAAGAAATTGAGCATATGTGGTCAAAGGAATATGTATGTGATGCAGAGTTTGACACCCTGTCCTGACAGGCTGTGTCCTTGTAAGGCCCGTGTGACGTGGCGAACAAAATTATGAACATACAAATTACACAATGAGGGGAATTTTGTAGCAATTAAAATGAAGAGCGTTAATTCTGGAGCCCACGATTAAATAAGTTTGAGGTACGTCATTAGAGAAAACTTTAATAACAAGCGTTTGGGCAGCACGCAGCCACCTGTCTAAGTAATTCTGGCGCGGAACAGAATTCCTTCCAAATTGTGAGTCACAACAGTCATTTTAAAAAATACTTTTTTTATCGCATTCCAGAAAAATTTAAAATCCGTATGTTTGAAATAAATATTTTATATTCGTGTTTATGTCTAGGTGTACAAGACGTACAATGTACATGTGCGAAGGCTGTTCTATAAAAATAATTTTTCTGCAACCATAATTTAACGCGCAAACATTTGATTTTACGTTATTTGTTAACTTAATGCGTCATGTAAACATGATACAAATTTCAAGGTCATCCCTCCCGGTTTCTGCCTCTGAGTAGTGTGCAAGTAGAGACATCTTCACTTCAGCCTATGGCTACAATAGAGGTGATCTAGAGTTTCTTTCAAAACTAATCACTGCTCACGAAACTTGGCGCTATATCATTTCGGTCACGAGAGCAAAGCTCCTTGTGAAAATTTATTTCATCCTCATGAAGTTCTTTTACGAGCCCGAAAATCTTTAGATTTGGGACCAACGCTTAAAGTCCCTGACGGAGGAATTGTCCTTTTGATTTTTCCATTCTAAAAATCCATCTACCCATGCCAGGTTTAAAACCGTGATCCTCAAAACCAGAGGCAATAAATTTAGCCCCTAGAACACCTAGGTCAATATGTAGAGAAATTTCTAGAGATTTACAAAATGAAAAAGGAATATGTGATCATTTGGAATATTTAATGTAAGACAAGAAATAAAATTGGACATAAAAAAGTAAAATGTAAAATCGACCACTATTGGCAACAAGAATCTAGGGGAAATATAACCGGGTATATCAACGATGAACAGGACATTTGACACGAATGGGGAATGGAAACTTTTTGTAGGAAAACTAGAGGAAAAAGCGCCCAATAGATAGGCCAAAAATGAGATGGAAGAATAACATTAACCAGATTTAAGGGAGATAAATTATACAGGGGATGGTTTGAAAACATTAGAGCTGGATATGGATATGTGGAGAGCTTATGTACGCCGGTCATAAACCTACAGGATCTATAGTACCAGTTAGTTGACTAAGTAAATGGCTCGACAAGCCAATAAGGTCCTTGTCCTACAAACCGGCTGCTGGCCTCACATACAGATGTGTTAAACAGGTGGATGATCATTCAGCCAGTAGAGGGGTGACATCTGGCTGTTAGAATTTATTTTCTCAACCTGGAGTCGTTACTTATTGTAGCTATCCAAATTCCTTATGATGCCAGGTGAGCACCGGTCCCATACTGGTCGAAATTCCATGTGGAAATTTCTTCCCCATGAAACTCTAACCAGGGCAAATTCCGTTTCTTTATATAAGACGACGAGCCTTATACCGCTCGGCTACGGCGGATGTCAACCTTATGGGTCAAAATTGGATATATGATAGATGAAAATAAACTGAACATTTTTATATAAGGAACAAATGAACGGAAATTAATAATGTATGTTTTATTCAAAAACGCATATTCCATAGATATCATATTATTTATTGAAGCGTACATTCCATAGCAAGATATTATTGTAACAAAAAGGTTGAAAACACCTTGTATATATAATATTTGCTGCATTTTTGTCATTCTGAGTATATATCGCAGGATAGATAAAGATTTATAGAGGAAATTTAAAACAAATGTTTCGCGAGAACAAATTCCTACGGAATTTGCTAAAAATGTAACTAGCTCATCAAGTAAGCGGATTATTGATGAAATTATATACATACAAGTTGTAATAAATTGTAAATTGCACTGGTTTGAGGATTAGAAGTTAAGTTGCGATGTTATTAGAAAGTTAATTCATTAAACTGTCGTGCACAAAGCAACAGTGTGCACAACAACACGCCACACGCAGATGTTACGCAAGTTGCCGCATGACATTCCACGTGCCCTGGCAGTCACATTGTAATTTCATACTTGTCTTGTCCGTGATTTATTATATCTGGTCTACAACTTTTACCATCATTGTCCAACAGGAAAAAAAGTTATTCCAATATTGTTAACACTATAAAATGGGGGGGGGATACATTCAGTTTTTATACAGCATGAGCCTACTACTACACTGGTTTAAAACTTTAACTTCTTAAATAGATCCAGGGGAAGAACCAACATTGCACAAACAATTCAGACTGGAAAATCAACTGTACTGTACAACGTGATAAGAATTTTAAATATTTAGGCCTAGCAACGTAATTAACTCATTGGCACTATCGAACTCGTAGGTTCATAGCCACGCGGACATAATCTATCCCTATCCTGAGCTAATATTTTCCAATCATCCCCTGTATAATTTTCTTCCGTCAAATCACGGTTAATTTTATTCTTCCACCTCATTCATTGCTTACCTATTTGGCGCTTTCCTCTGGTTTTCATATAAGGACTTACATTCCCCATTCGTGCCAAATGTTTTTCCCATCGCAATCTACGAGACTTAGGCCTAACTGTTCTTATTATATCTGGTTTACCATAAAGAGCATGTTGTGCACTGTAATATAGCATTCTCCAGTCCGTCTCCTTTTGGTCCAAAAACTTTCCTAAGAACTTTATACAAATACTCGTAATATTTTCTTCCTCCCTTAAAGTAAGAGTCCATGTTTCGCATCAATTTAATATATCTTTTATATATTTTCTGTTTAACTAGCATTTCTTTAATAAGGGCAGAAATGATGAAACTGCATAAACACGCGAAATTCTCACCAAGTCTAATGTCTCCCAATTTCGATAGTTTTATAGAATATTTTCTTTTGATAAATGAACCATAAATACCAATTACCAAGTATATTTGTATGAAAACATTAAAAATCTTCTTACTAAAATTTCAGCTTTTAAACCCCATTCATAATGCTCGATTTTCTGATTAATAAAATCGGCTGTACTTTTAATTACTGATTGCTATACCAAGTTTTGTTCCGAAAAAAAATTCGGCGGCTACACTGTTAACAAATACATATAAACCACTAGCACTATCCATCCATAGTAATTCTGCCCGAAGGCAGGTCCTTCACTGCAATCATAGCATTTTCATGCTATGCTTGCAGCTTTACTAGGGAATTGTAGGTGTGTTAGCTTCCCGTTGCTTTCCACACCGGTGAAGGATGATGATGATAATGATAAGGATGATGTTGATGATGATGGCCATATGATTTCGGGGACCGTTAGGGCCTTAAAGTTTTCCTGACATTTGTCTTACAGGTGAGAAAAAACCCCGATAAAAACCTCACCCAGAAAAACTGCCCCGACCGGGGATCGAACCCGGGCCCGCTGCGTGACCAAGCAGCACGCTACCTCGAGACCACAGCGGTGGACACTAGCCCTATCGAACTCGAATATTCATGGCCGCGCGAAATAAGCACTCCTGCATTTCTCCCTATTCTGGGTATATAGGTCTAACGCAGTCCGCTTTAAAATAAATAGGAAAAAAGGAAACATTCCGGTGACTCCTATAATGAATTTATTTTGCAAATACATATGTAGCGTGGAAGTTTGCTTCTCAACAATGTAAATAAATATCACCCACTTCACCCACTCTCATTATAAGGAGCAATTGATCAAACTGGCGGTTTCAGCAATAGGAAAGGCATAGCATCTTAACGAATATTAACCACAACTCTGAATTTGACCGCGTTGGGTTGAATTATGTGTCATTGATGTTTTGCCCCCCCCCCCGCAGTTAATCCGACCTTACACCATCCGACTTTTTCTTTTGGGGGTATGTGAAGGACATTTCTACAGGGCTTACAGCAGTTAGGGTAATGGGTAGTACATTCGATTAACTCGGTTGATCAGGCTATCCTGAAGGCAAGAAATGGAATATCCCATAGATATCTGTTGTCACAAATGGAGCGAAAAATACGTCCATTAAAGCTATTTTTAAATATTGGCTTCAGATTAACCACCACTTATAATGGTCCGATTTTGCTGTTAACGAACTCGACCTTGCTTTTCTGAATTTAAAAAAATTGCGGTCTCTCGAACATTGATATAATATATATTTACACAGTAAAGGTAATTTTCGGAGTCTAGTAAATATATTGATAAAGCTTTCTATTATAATTCCATAGCGGGACAGGCCTAGAAGGCCCTTAGCCTACCAGCCGGCTGCTGGCCTCACATCCACATGCGTCAATCACAGAGGTAGATGATCATCTAGCCAGTGTGGTTAGCATGTCGAGTCCCCCAGCCGTTATAGCTAGCTGGCTTTCTCAACCTGGAACCGCTACTTATTGTAGCTACCCAAATACCTCACCATGTTGGGTGGGTATCGGTCCCATACAGGCCGAAATACCATGAGAAAAGTTCTTCCCCATGGAGACTAGAACCAGCGCAAGTCCCGTAGCTCTGCGCCAAGGCTTCCTGCCTTAACCACTCGGCTACGGCGATAAACTTTCTAAAATGTTAAAATATATTGTCATGAAAAAAACCTTAAGAGTTACATAATTTCGGAATTCGCTGAAATATACTATATGGATGTGAAACATTGTATCTTACTTTGAGAGAGGAGAACATATTACGAAAATCTAAGAATAAAGTTAGGAACATTTTTTGGACCAAAGAGAGACAAACAGACACATTAGGCTACATATCGGTGAGCTACAAGATATTTATGGGAAACCAAATAATAATAGTTAAATCTCATACACTGCGACGGACAAGACATTCTGTATGTATGGGAAATGAAAGAGGAACATGGAAACGTTTCGTATGAAAATCAGAGGCAAAGCGCCTACTAAAATGAAGTAAGAAAATAACAATCATAATTTGAGGGTGGACAGGGATGATTGTAAAAGATTAACGCAGAATAGGGATTATGGAACGCTTTATGTCCGAGCGGCCATGATCATCTGGGGTCGATAGTGCCAGAGAGATACACGAAGTACATCAGCACTTTTAAATAAAGGTCAACAGATTGCTGGAGATTGCTATGCAGTTGGCTGGGTAGTCTACCCAGATTACTGCAGGCGATCTGGCGTGTCCAGTGTTCACGGAGTAGATTAAAATTCATCACGAACAGAACTTGGAATAACTCTGTTCACATGATTCAAATTTAGTTTATCATATTCGGAATACATTTAGGAAGCACTTCTAATGACAATAAAACATAAATATACGTTATTTTATTTTACTCCGTATCAGAGTTGGTGTGGATGCCGACCCTGTTCAATACCCAGCGGAATAGGGAATTTCGAACATCATACTGGGTCTAGATGTGTGTGAATGAGGTTTGTCCGTCACGAAGTACTGTACAGTAACTGCGTAAACTAAGCGAATTTCTTAGCAAGTCCAATTTGTGATTCTATTTGGTTAGTTTACGGAATATAGATCTTTCTTTGTTTTGTTAATTAAATAATATGTAGATCCACACTGTTTTGTAACGAGAAAAACATGGCAGCAGCTATAACGATTTTTAAATATCCGCTTTCAGGTAAACCCCCCTTATAACAGTCGGAAACTATTGATTCTCAATTCATTTCAATACCATATAGATAGTTTCTTGCGAAAAATCGAAAGTTGCGGCAGCTATAGCGACTTTTATATTTTTGCTCCAGGTTAATCATCAAAACATGATGGTCCAATTTTGAACTCGAATTTACTTTTCTTAATTGTTTGTTATATGCCGAGTTTGGTTGCGAAAAAAATTGCAGCCGCTAAAGAGTTGTATTTTTTTGCGATGGACATGTCGGTGGGGTACGTTTCCAAAAAAAAAACCATGGGTAAGCCTCAATAGCTTAATTCAATCCAAATTCACTAAAATCTATATTTCTATATATGGCCATTAAAAAAACACAATGAATACATATTATTATGTAGAATATAGCATGGGGAAGGGTGAACCCCCCTGATACGCGGTGAGTGCAAAGATCACGTGATCAGGGTATTGATGGAATCACATGAAGTCTCGTGCGGATTGGCTGAAATGCCACGAAGACAAGGAATGTAACCTGTTATACACAATGAAAAAATACACAATGTTTATAATGTTTTTACGTTAATGGCGTCCACTTCACTCATGTCCTATATTCTGACAACCCACAACTACGGTTTGTGATATTTCGCAAATGCGAAATAGCTCCAAATGCTCATAGACGCTTGTACTCTTCTATTTTTCATTTTTCACGACCTATAAACCACTTTTTAGAGTGTTTGGAAAGTATGAGAAAACGCAAAACTGGCTCAAAATGTGAAAATAATACCTAAATGCAATATGAATGCGAAATCGAGTATTTTCCAAACATTTTGTTTATCTTTTCTTCTAAAAACTTTAATAAACATAAATAATTAAATTGCCTGCAATTTGAATTGGCTGTTCAGCCTTGCAGTGTTTTTGGGGTCCTATAAACAGAATGGATGGGGAAAGATATTTGATAAAGTAGGTCCTACAATTGAATTGTAAGAGACAGGGGAACCCGAATGACATAACAAAATATTGAGGCATATTATATGATTTTATTCAAAAGTGTTACTTAACTTTCATGGCTTAGTTAATTGTTTAGTGAATTTTCAAATTTTGTGTAACATCCGTGAAGTTGATTTCAAGAAATTCCATATGAATCTGCACCAGATGGAGTAGTGCCTTGTGTACTCACTAGGATTCAACGATGGACCCCCCCCCCATTCTAATGAAATTATCTTCACAGATGTTTACACAAATTGTTGTGATGATTAATTTTTTTGTATTTCTTTATATTATTCTTGTTTTGTATCGGTTATAAATTTACCTTTTTATATGTTATGCCTCAAACTGCATCAATTTATTCTGTTTTTTAACCTATATTAATTTAAAATAAATTCACATTTTTTATAATCACTATCACACACTTTACAAACAAATGTGTTTTAATTTCACATACACGTCATTTTCACAGTACTTATTTGTCGTTCACATTCGCCCATCCACCTTTATATGATCCTCCCACAATGCTACCAAAACTTCAAATTAGCTACTGTATAAACGCTACAAAATGCTAAATGTATAAAACAAAATTCTGAACACCACCCTTCCTCATAAACATCTTAGAAGCAGCATGGCAATTTTTCACCATCGCCTTTAATTTTACCAACGCCCTCTATTGTCCCGTTCTCCGTGGATTTTTGGAGGGCCCCTCTACCTTTCCCTCTCTCTCTTCCCCCTTCAAATATTTCATCAAAATAACTATAACTAAAGACGTATACACGTTCATAAAAAAAGGAATGAATCAGTCTCGCATGTAAAGTATTAGATATCCGAGACTCGGCATGGCCGAGCTCTATAACCGAAGGATTAACAGAGTGCGTAATTCAATTGTCACTGTTTTCTAGACATTCACTTTGAAACGTGAAAAAACGCGCAGAAAAATATATTAAATATATTCAAAACCTAAAATTAAGTCATTTTAATTAATTTTATCAAGCAATGTGTCCTCAATTGTTTAATAATTGTGTTAACATGTGTTACAACACTAATTAAAAAAAACACAGTTGGGTTTTGAAGTCAGATATCTTGAGTCAGGGCCTCCGCGATTCATTACTTGATGTCTGAAAATGTAGTAGGGTGTCCAGCAAAGTACAAATATGAAATTCCCAACTATTTATCGGTTTTTTTCACGGCATAAAAATAATAATTCCCGATTTCTAAGTGCTAAATTGAATTAATTTTAGTAGAGCTAATTTTGTAAAAATATGTTTTCAATATGTGTAAGTAATAAAAACATAATTGATTTTATGATATGGTTTTAAATAATAGCAAAATAATTAATTAAAAATGGTATTATTTGAACATGCACTATACGTATTACTATACAACATTGTAATCAATCTTTATCCAGAGTTACGTTAAAAATGCGAGTGTTCAATAATCTTACTGCATAGAGTCTGAGTTGACCTGGCTTATAGAACTACGTGTGTCCAAGTATTGTTTTGTAACGCGATATCGTATTCGCAAGGGCCGGAATTACTTTAGTAGCGGCAGCTTGTTCCGCCAAACGTATGCTATAGTTTCATAAACATATCTTCCAAGAAATATTCCTATATCTGTACACATTTTTATAATGTGGTTTAACGATTGCGATTCTTTTGGTTTAAATGCAAGATAGATGTTCGTCGCTTTACGAATCCCCGTATATTTTCCTGGTTACGTTTTCCTGGTTTTCAAGATTTTATCGACTGCTGAACACCCTGTGTAGTATTACATAGTGATATCATAAGTCTTCCTGGTATGTTTACATTATGTAATTAGACTTATATTTTATTACATCAGCAACAACTGACCAAATTGAGTGTTCTATTATTCATGAATAACTTAATTTAGGATCAGTTTTTGTTTCTTTCATTTTTAATTTTTGTTTTTACGAATTTTGCTGTTTAAGAAAGTTTTATCCTGAGTACCGTATGCTTTTTTTTTCCCCCTCAAAGTTCAATCATAAATTATTAGTGCTTAAATAGACGACCACGTAAATAACAAAAATAGATACAAAATATTTCACATGTGACTGAACACCTAATGTCCCAGTTCCGGTTTCTCTAACCTGTACATTATGGCTTATGAGCTATGAAAAAGAGAAAGAAAGAAAGAGAAAGAGAGAGAGAGATAGAGAGAGAGAGAGAGAAGAGAGAGAGAGAAAGCTTCAATAACTTGCAATCAGATGCAAGTTGTTGAGTGAAAGAATATAAGAATATTACCTTGTGTGTGCGAGGAAACTGTCATTTGCATTAACAGTACTTGGCCCATTTTTATAGTAACTGTACACAGTGTTGCTTCTCGCTGATATTAAGATTCTCAGAACAGTATAGGAAAACATTCAGAGCTGAGATGATTTAGAAAATCCTATCCGCCGGAACAGAACCCGGATCGCCACGTTACAAGGTAATTACAACTCTACTAACCATGCCACGAGGACGCATGTTGAACGCACTGCACCACCTATCAGTTAACTATATTTGTTTGACATACAATGAAGAGGAGATGGATCGATTCCATATATCTTGCACAAGTTATCACTCATTTGGACATGTGAAAAGCGAATTTACTTCACCCCAAACTTACTCGTGTGCAGTGTTATCAGGCATCTGTACAGATATTACTTGCTGCATGCAGACTTCCTTATTTCAATTCATAGCTCTATGTCACACATAGCTTCCTACTTTATATCACTAAAATTAGTTTATTAAATTTATAAAAACTATTATCTATAGCTCTTATCATTTAAATACAAGAAAATATTTTAACTTTATTATTATTATTATTATTATTATTATTATTATTATTATTATTATTATTATTATTATTATTATTAGAATACGAGTATTTGACAATAAAGTTATTAGGAAAAATTTTGGACCAAAGAGAGACGAAAAGACAGCCGAGTGGAGAAGATTGCATAACAGTGAGTTATAGGGAACCAGATAAATAAGAAACACTTAAGTCTCGAAGACTGCGATGGGCAGAACATGTGGCACGAATGGGAAACGAAAGACGGGTATAGAAACTTCTTGTACCAAAACCAGAGGGAAAGCCTCCAGTAGGCATGTCAAGAATAAGGTGGGAAAATATTATACATGCTATTAGGGAGATAAATTATATAGATGATTGGAAAACATTAGCTCAGGAAAAGTATCTATGATGAGCTTATGTTCGGGCGACATGAAACTCTGGGTTAGATAGTGCCAGTTTTATTATTATTATTATTATTATTATTATTATTATTATTATTATTATTACTGTCGCCCTCGGTGTCCTGTTCGCGTCTTGGTCATTCCATGTGAGTACGTAGCTAGGGAAATATTTACAGGGAGTTTCTCCCATTTTCCCTGCCAAAAACTTCATTCCACTATTTCTCCTAACTGGTTTCATTCATTTCGTCCCATTCTATTTCATCTCCTCTTAATGATGGACCCAAACTCATGAATGTTGTGTCCGAACTAGAGTAGTGTTGCTCATTCAATGTTATCGGCTTTCTGACCCTCTGCTTGTCTACAGTCCTCTAGGGAGGCCACAACCTCACTTCATCCTAATCTCACACGGCTAAACACCAACGCCGTTAAATATGCGTGTTCTCTAACATAGAGAACTGTTCTCTAACGATGGCCACTACTGATTTTGCTATCAAGGAGCCTCAACTGGTTCCAGAATGCAGCGCAGTGGACGATGCTGGACATTGCCATAATCTAGTAGTAGTAGTAGTAGTAGTAATAGTAGCCTAGTAATGCAAGTCTGGTCGGTCAGCATTCCTGT
The DNA here is from genome assembly GCA_030220185.1 of Diploptera punctata. Classification (NCBI taxonomy): domain Eukaryota; kingdom Metazoa; phylum Arthropoda; class Insecta; order Blattodea; family Blaberidae; genus Diploptera; species Diploptera punctata. The sequence continues at coordinate 2,558,894 of JASPKZ010003046.1, read as the reverse complement.
ACATCAATAGCGACTTCGTTCTTCGACCCTGGCATTACGCCGGATGACGCAAGTTGGAAAAATCATAATTTTATAAACATAAGCAATCACTTTAAACATTTTTCTTCGGATGATGACGACGATAGGTTCTATTCTCTTTTATTTAGCAGAGACTTGTGTAATCCACATCCAGAACTTCTTGCAATCCGCTATCTAATGGTTAGCCCGAGGACTTTACTTCACAAAATGTTTAGGCAGCCTAAAAAGCACTAAAACTTTAAAATATGCACTTAAAATATTGACTTGTGTCAATTACTTAACTATATAAAATTCAAATTGTTTCCTGAACAACGTTAAATAGTGATCTTCCTGTATATCAAGCTCTAGTTACTCATTTAAATTCTGTGAAGATATGACTCATCCCAGTGACTTACTTATCAAATGATGCTTAATGGTAAAATGTATCATGGTAATGGGATTCTAAACCAGCACTTATCTTAATGGCTCGGGAGAACGTGGATAAAACTACACTAATTGGTCGTAGCAAAACATCGCCATGCAGCGAATATTTTCTACAGCGTTTGGCGCTCAGCCGGCCTGATTTTTACCTCCGAAATACACTGTGGACAGACACCGGGCGACGAGCAGGTTAACACGCTGTTCCAGTTTTTCACTTCGCGCATTGATCAACAGCGAGAGACTTTGCCAATACATTTGAAGTCTCACTTGGTGAGGTTTTAGGCCAATACGCGCGCACACTCACACACACACACACACACACACACACACACACACACACACATATATATATATATATATATATATATATAATAGAGAATTCCATGTGGGGAAAGGAAAATTAATGTCTGCACTGGGACACTGAATAGCGAAGTGGTATCGCGCTAACGAATAGAGTTAGAGGTCTTGGATTCAAATCAAATTCCGGTTAAGGTATTATTTTTTTAATTCAATCCATATAATAATAATAATAATAATAATAATAATAATAATAATAATAAATTAAAAAATAATTTTAGGTGCTTAATTAGACATTTATTGCAAAATAGGGACTAATTATCAAAATCTGCACATATATGCACTACCATCTTTATTAGTCATAATTTAACCCAAAACTGACTTTTAGTAACCAAATTAGCAGTCCCAGGAACAAATAGGGACTTTAGGAAATATCCTCACCTTAGTGATAGGCCTAACCTATGAAGAGGTAAAGTTAGTGAAGGGATTGACAATTGCCAGTGGTAATATCACAATCTGGTGTAAATGGTTTTAAGGTACTTGTATTGATTTCCAGACAGTTTTATCCAGAATACACTTGTAATTTGTGTGTCACGAGAGGGGGAAACATAATTACATGCTTTTCAAATAAAACATGTGGAATCACAATGTCAAACTATATATCTATAAAATAGCGGTTCCCAGACTTCTTACGTGCACGAAAACCCCCTTTCGAAATATATATATATATATATATATATATAGCTACCACACCTACAATTCCCTAGTAAAGCTGCAAGCATAGCATTAAAATGCTATGATTGCAGTGAAGGACATGCCTTCAGGCAGAATTACTATAGGCTATATATTGGTTATCCCTTCGTTCGCTTCCCTGAATAATGAATATTAATTTGCAAGTGCTCTCACGCGTTTCAACAATATGACAATTCATACAAAAAATTATTCTATCCAATAATACTAATTATTATTATTAACATTATCGTTATCATCAATGTAATATTGGAATGAATATACTCGGCTTCCTATTCGCATGCAATAGTTAATAAGTACTTTTTTTTGTCTAAACTAGGATTTGAATCCAAGATTTCCAGTTTTAACGAATAGAGAAAAAACTGTGTCTACTCCTGGATTGCCTAAGTAGCACAATGGCTAGTGTGGCAATGCGTAAAGCTGGAAATCTTCGGTTCAAATCTCGGTTTAGGAACAACTTTTCTCTTTAGATGCATTATCTTTATAATCGTCATTATTCTCCCATTATTTAACGTGTCCAAGCCAATTCAATTTTCGTTCAATTACCAAGAACATTTTATCCTCCGGGAGAGAATTTAAGCCATGGGTATGAAAGAGTGGCTTGGAAACTTCTTGTAAGAAATCCAAAGGGAAAGCGTCTAGTAGGTAGACCAATAATGAGGTGGGAGAATAATATTAACCATGATTTGAGGGAGGTGAATTATATAGGGGATGATTGGAAAACATTAGGGATGTATGAAGAGCTTATGTGCTCGCGGCCATGAATCTTGGGTCCGATAGGGTCAATAACTTATTTATTTAGATAGTAAATTAAACTAGGGGTAGTATCCCCTTCTCCGGGTCTTAATAAATGCACGCCACCGTATTCTGCTTTTAGCTACTCCCGAACGAATTAACCTATTGAGATTGTAACCATGAACTTTTTTTTTAATAACTGTATAATTATTTTCAACCCCCGCGCCATTGCTCAGCAGTATTAAGGGTGATGCCTTGGTGCAGAGTTGGTTCGATTCCAATGGGGGAAGAAATTTTCACGTGAAATTTCTACGCACCCAGCACCGTGAAGAATTTGGGTAGCTACAATCAGTAGCGTCTCCAGGTTTAGAAAACCAACATGCCAACATCAGATGCATCTGCATATTGGCTAGATAATCATCCTCTTCTGTGATTAACACATGTAGATGTGCGAGACCAGCAGCTGGCTGGTAGGCCAAGGACCTACTACACCTGTCGCGTCATGGAGTTACAGTAAAATATATATCTTCAGTGATCATACTTACAAGACATTAAAAATATAAGATTGATCACGTTAAAAAAAATGCAGTTAAACTAACGTCCCGCTACTCCTGATGATATATAGCCTATATATAAGTGTCCACCGCTGTGGTCTCGAGGTAGCGTGCTGCCTTGTAACGCAGCGGGCCCGGGTTCGATTCCCGGTCGGCACAGGCTCCTGGGTGAGGTTTTTTCGGAGTTTTTCCTCACCTGTAAGACAAATGTCAGGAAGCTTAGAGCCCAATAATCCCCGAAAATATCTGGCCATCATCATCATCCTTATCATTATCATCATCACCCTTTATCGGTGTGGAAAGCAACGGGAAACTACCAACCCATAATTCCCTAGTAAAGCTGCAAAGCACAGCATGAAAATGCTATGATTGCAGTGAAAGACCTGCTCTTGGGCAGAATTACTATGGATAAAGAAAAATGCATATTTGTGCTGGAATGTCCATCCAAGTGGCGAAGTTGGTATCACACTAACGTATAGAGTTAGAGGTCTCGGGTTCAAATCCCGGCTCAGCAGGCATTTATTTTTATTTTCATGTCATATATATAATACTTGGTGTGGAATTCGCTTAGCTTAAATTGTTTTTTTTTCTTCACTCTTTCATAACTCTGCTGCCCCATTTCTGACTGCACTGCATAATATGATTCTAGGCCTGTCTATTATTCATCTGGTCGATTTTTGGGGACTTCAATCAAAAGCCCCTCTAGTTTATGTTTCCATTTTCTTCCTCATCACGTGACCGATCCATTTCCATTATCTATATTTGACCTCTTTCCCAATTTCCCGTTGGTTGTTTTCCGTATATCCTAAGTATGTTAAACACTGGCCATTTATCTCAGATAATTAAGTGGAAGTGTAAACATAAAATACATTTACAGACTTATTTCAGATGTCATGCTTCTTTACTTGTCATAAATCTAAAACACATATTTCTGAGTATAACTTTACTCCGGAAGAAATTTTACGCTTTAAATGAAAGACAACATTTAAGTTAATTTTAGGTATCTTCAACGAACCTACCCACCAGAAACCGAAAATAACCATGATAAAAATTATACATAATAAGTCGCTCTGGCGGCAGCAATTTTTTTTAATCAAACTCGACATATGCAAATCAATTAAAAAGTAATATCGAATTAGATAATCAGCAAAACAAAACCATAAATTTGACTTTTTGAGGAACTCGCTTAGTGTATGCAGTTCCTGCGTTACAGACTTTAATTTTTAACTGGACAAGAAGGCATTTTGTTATTCAATCCTGAACTTAAGGTTGAAAAGGATTTGCTTTTTACCATTTGCCATTCTTTCATCATCTAACTAACTCACTTCCATTACTGAATTCGTAGGCTCATGCCCGCGCGGAAATAACCTCTCCACGCATCCCTATCCTCAGCTTTTTATTTTTTCCAATCACCTCTGTATAATTCACCTTCCTCAAATCATAGTTAATCTTATTCTCTCATCTCATTCTTGGCTTACGTATTGGGTTCTTTCCTTCTAGTTTACCTACATGTTTTCTCTTCAATTCCCCAATCGCGCCACATGTACTGTCCACCGCAGTCTATGAGATTTAACTGTTTCTCATTATATCTGGTTTCTCATAAAGATCATGTAGCTCACTGTTATGTAGTCTTCTCCATTCGCCTAACTATACTAAATTTTTTCCTAAGAATCTCATTCCCAAATACTCGTAATATCTTATCCTCCCTTAAAATAAAAGTCCGTGTTTCGCATCCATATAATATAAATGTGAGAATAACAGTTTGATGTATTTTCTTTTTAACGTTTTTGAGAGACTTTGGGGTGGCAAAGAGTAATTCCAATGCGGAATACCATGAATTTCTAAAATTAAATCTATGTTTAATTTCTTTGTACGCTTCAATCCTGTTTGTAAACATTGTTCCTAGTTATCTCCCTTAATTTAGTTATTATTAATTGTATTGCTAATGTAACGGTGTAAGGGATCATCCCTGTTGCGCTGGATTACTGTCACGTCCTGGAAAGGAACTTTTAACTTTAAAACAAGTAAATGGCATTTGATACTTCAAGATATGTGTGTCTTCCTGCAGAGACATCCAAAAGGGTGAGTTGAAATGAAAGGTCATAGATTTGGATGGTTGTACGCGGCCTACATTTTAATTACGCCCCGCATTCCCGGCGCGCACCAGTGACTTATTAATGTCATCTAATCGACTTCCTCACTCACAGATCGATTTCAGTTATTAACTTTAACCTATTAATAAAGTTATGCAATGAATATATCATGGACAATTTTTTAAAGTATTTGAATTTTAACATATTTCTTATAAGGTTAATTCAGAATTTACTTACTTACTCACTGGCACTATCGAACCCGTAGGTTCATGGCCGCGCGGACATAAGCTCTCCATACATCCCTATCCTGAGCTAATGCTTTCCAATCATTCCCTGTATAATCTACTTCCCTCAAATCAAAGTTAGTTATTCTCCCACCTCATTCTTGGTCTACCAACTGGGCGTTTTCCCTCTGGCTTTCCTACAAGAAGCTTCCATGCAAGTCTTTGATTCCCCATACGTGCAACATGTCGTGCCCATCGTAGTCTACGAGACTTAACTGTTCTTATTATATCTGGCTTCCTATAAAGACCATGTTATGTAGTCTTCTCCATTCACCTATCTGTTCATCTCTCTTTGGTCCAAACATTTTCCTAAGTACTTTATTGTCAAATACTTGTAATCTCCTTTTCTCCCTTAAATTAAGAGTCCATGTTTCGCACCCATATAATATAACTGGTAGAATAATAGTTTTGTATATTTTCAGTTTAACGTTTTTTGAAAGGAGTTGGGACATCAAGAGTCTCTGCAATGCATAATAGCACGCATTTCCAGAATTGAGCCTATGTTTAATTTCCTTGTGCATCTCATTCCTATTTGTGATTATTGTTCCTAGGTATTTGAATTCAGCAACTTCCTCAAAATTTCCCTAATTTGTCATTAGCTGTCCATTTCCATTATGTAATGAATTTCTACGTGTGACCATATATTTAGTTTTATTGATATTTACTTCCAGTCCTAATTTCTTAGTGTTACTCAATAGTGTGTGCGTATTGTCCTTTAGTATCTCCTCGCTATCGCCCAATAGTACTACATCATCAGCATAAACTAACAGCTTATTAATACCATTGAGTTGTAAGCCTTCCTTAGTCTCTAAAGATTTAATGGCATGCTCTAGTACAAAATTAAATAGTAGAGGAGATAGTGCATCTCCTTGCTTCAACCCATTCTGGATTTCAAAAGTGTCCAAAAACTGTTTGCCTACACACACCCTACTCTTTGTGCCATTTAGACACATTCGTATATGTCTAACTTTTTAGGAATTCCGAACTCCAGCAGGATACTATATAACTTCTCCCTCTTAACTGAATCATATGCTTTTTTGAAGTCTACATATAGTTTATGTACAGTATCATTATATTCCCATTTCTTTTCTAAAATCTGTCTTATACAGAATTTACAATTATAAATTCCAATTATAATTGGATTTCACGATTCCATATCGAAAATTAAAATAGGAGGAAAATTGTCACCTGGACTTAAGCTACCATAGGTCTTCACCAGGGATTTTCTTTGTCACGAACATTACTTAAAATTTATATTACAAAAGCTTTAGAACATCATCATCAACTTTAGGGCACAGCCCTTCTGGCCTGTTTCGGTTCTTAATTCCAATCACTTTCTTGGTCTTTATTGAGATCTCTTGCCTACATGTGTATATTTTCAGGCCCTTTTGGGTATTCTACTCTCTTTTATTCTATCTAGATGTTGAATCCGTTATTATAAGTTTTAACTTTATATCTAGGAGTGGTGTAATTTCTTTACGTATGCTATATTTTCACTTCTAATGAAGTATTTTAATGAGCATCCCTTTTACCGCTCTTAAAAATTCCATTTCAGAAGAATTTATTCTGCTTTTATTCAACGCCCAACATTCGCTGCCATACAAAAATTATGGCAAGCCATTACTTTATAAATTTTAATTGGGCGTCCATTCTGGGTTTGTTTCCTAAAGTTATTCCAATTGTTCGACACATAATTTGAAAAGGCGAGATTTGTATTTAAGTGTCTTTATCATAATTGTAATAAATGTGATTTCCATGACAGTTTAAATGTGAAATTTGCTTCAATATTAGAACACTGGAAAAGATAATGTAAATATGTGGGTGTTAACATAGGAGAAGATGCATATATTCATTACAGTTTTGTGACAATCAGTTAATACTTGCACAGTGTTTTGAAGACTTGGAATAGCCTATTCATGTCAAGAAAAATAAGTTTTTTGACTGTCAACACGAAAAAAATCAAATTACACGGCTACAGAGGATCACACTCGAGACTTTTATGAGGAAAGATTTAAAAGAAAATTAAACTCCATGGAGCGACAGGCCTAGAAGGACCTTGGCCTATCAACCAGCCACATGCATTGTGTTAATCACAGATGTGCAGGATCATATAGCCAGCATAGGGATGAAATGTGATCAGAATGTCATGTTCCCCAGCAATTATAGCTGGTTTTCTCAACTTGGAGCCACTACTTGTTGTAACTAACCAAATTCATAACGATACTGGGAGAGCACCGGTTCTATACTGGTTGAAAATCTACTAGGGAATTTCTTCCCCCTCGAACCAGCGCAAGGCCATCAAGGCACCATGCCTTAAGCCGCTCGGCTGTGGTGCGAAACAAAAGGCAATAACATTGGAAAAATCAGCAGTATCTTTTTTAAATAACATTCTTTTGGAGAAAACATTACAAAAGAAAATAAATCAAGAATCTGTAAAACAGTATCAAAAAGCATAGCAAGATATGAGTTTGGAATTTGGCAGTTGAAGTTTCAAACAAATCCTAAATTATTATCTATGGAAATGGACTTTTGGAAAAGATCAGCTTTAACATAAAAAGAGGCAAGATTCGAAACAATCTTATAAAAACTAACATGTGAATAAAACATTCTATATTTGATTATGTTCAACAAAAACAGCTGCAATTGCTTTAACCAAATAGGCGTATGCTACGGCTGCCCCCTTAACCTAAATTTCAGATCACGTATGACCACTGGAATAATTCCCTTTAAGGAAAAAAAAAACTTGTGGTCTGGTAGGGAATCGAATCCGAAAGATCATGAACCATAATCAGACCTTCTGAAGAGAAGACCACGAGAATGGTCAAGAAGAACATTTTTCTAACTCGGATTTAGTCAGTCTAATTAAACCTACTACATTATTGAATTCAGATTCTGCTAAAAATAATGATATGGCGATTTGTTTAACTTTTGTGTTCAGTATGAGTGAATAATTTCATTCAATTAATTATGCATCTGAGGGGAAATGAGTAACAAAACCAGGGGTGTGGTCTGTTTCAGATTGTAGTCTAGCCAACCTCTCTGTGAGTTTAAACACTGATATATGATCTCATGCTGATGTATCTTTCTTTGTTAATTAAATCGCATGTATAGTTTCGTTGAGAGAAAACGAACATGGTGGCAGATAGAGCGATTTCTAAATTATCGCCTTTATATAAGACCCCACTCCTAATTACACATTGTCACTATTATGGTAAAGAGAATCCTAATGTTATTGAAGAGACACGTTTAAGACGCGGCAAACTCACTGTTTGGGCTATGATCGGATGGAAAGGACTGTTAAGAATGCGAATTTTGGATGAGAATGTTAATGGTGATCGGTATAGTGATATCCTTAGAGTTTGTCCTGCCGGTAATGCAAAGTGCTGAACATGAACAATGTTTATTCCAGCAGGATGGTGCGCCTCCTCACTAAGCAATTGCGGCGAGGGAAATTTTGGATGATCATTTGCAAAACAGGTGGGTGGGAAGAAGAGGCCCATTGAATGGCCAGCCCGTTCCCCTGACCTCACAGCATGTGACTATTGGTTGTGGGGTTATATGAAGGAGAAAGTTTATGCCCGGAAACCTCAAGACGTCGACATGCTGAAATTAGTGATTGAGGAAGAAATTAGAGTTATTCCTCTAAATATATATCATAACGCAATGAATGACTTCCCAAAGCGTTGCCAATTATGCTTGGATGTAAACGGCGAACAGTTTGAAGCAATAAAGTGACTTGCTTAGTGTTGTTGTAAGTGATTTGTTTTGTTCTTTGTTGTAATATGAAGGATTCCCTTTCCAATGATAACATCATATTTCCTTTAATAATAATATTTTCGTCACAAAATGCCATATTTCTCAATCACACTACATACATACCCTGATTCAACGTTTTCCATTAAAGTGGTAAAAAGGAAGCCGTTGGAAATTTAGGAATTTTTTTGCTATACTAGCAACAATTCCTTGTATAATTATTCATGACGCAACAGACCTGGAAAGCCCTCAGAATTCACCTTCCTCAAACCAAGGTAAACATTATTCTCCCATCTCATTTTTGATCTACCTATTGGATGCATTCTCTAGATCCATGCCTCTCTTTCATTTTCCATTCGTGCTACATGTTCTGCCCTTCGCAGTCCACGAGACAACTGTTATTTTATCTGCTTTCTCAAGAATATAAAGTATCTCATGTTCTGTAAGAGCGAATGGTGTGTTTTGTCGTACATTTTTGGGCTATCTCGAATGCCTTATTCGAGGAGCCATCCATGTTCTCGTGTGGTCAAAAGAGTATATAGGTGATTAATCCTTTGAGCCACGAATTAATATATTTGTTTTGTCTATTTAATTAACTGTGTACCATCACTACTATAGCTAACGAACATAAAGAACATTCTGCATTATTAATTCGCCTATATGCTTGTCCCTCTTTGGTACAAAACTTTTCTGGGAACTTTATTCTAAAATACCTGCAATATTTTTTCTTTCATTAAGGTAAGAGTCCATGTTTCTCATCCATATAACTGGAAGAATAACAGCTATATACATATTTTTAGCAAGTCTTTTGAAAGAAATTGGAATGACCCAATATGTAACGTATAATAGCACACGTTTCCAGAGTTGAACACATGTTTACTTCTGCAACTCATTCATATTTGTAATTATTGTCCATAGGTATGAATTCATATCTTGCTGGAGATCGGAATTCCTAAAAAACAAGTTAGACTTATTCGAATGTGTCTAAATGGCACAAAGAGTAAGGTGCGTGTAGACAAAGAGTTTCCAGATACTTTTGAAATTTACAATTGGTTAAAGCAAGGAAATATTCCTCTATTATTCAATTTTGTAGTAGAACATCCCATCAAATCTTTCGAGGATGAAGAGGGCCTATAACATAATGGTGTTAATAAGCTGTTAGTTTATGCTGACGTAGTATTATTAGACAATAGCGAGGAGATACTAAGGGCCAACAAGCACACTCTGCTGAGTAACACTAAGAAATTGGGACTCGCAGTAAACGTCAATAAAACTAAATATATGGTCAAACATAAAAATGTATTATATAATGGAAATGGACAGTTAATGACAAATGACATAAATCTTGAAGAAGTAGCTGAATTCAAATACCTAGGAACAATAATTGCAAACAACAATGAGGTGCAGAAAGAATTTAACATAGGCTCAATTCTGGAAATGCATGCTATTACGCATTTCAGAGCCCTCAACTTCTCTAAAAAAAACCTTAAACTGAAAATATATAAAAATGTTATTCTCCCAGTTATATTATATGGATGCAAAACATATACTCTTTACTTTAAGGGTGGAGAATAGATTCAGAGTATTTGAGAATAAAGTTCTTGGAAAATTTTTGGAACAAAGAGATCTCAACATACAGGTGAATGGAGAACTACATAACAGTGAGCTATATGATCTTTATGGGAGCCAAAGGGGTAGTATGTGGTCTCGAGGGTATATAACTTTTTGGCGGGTATATACTACTAAAACTCGGGAAATGCCATTAATTCCTACCAAGTCCGATGCACACACGTCCTCGTCGTGGCTCCTGGTTAAAGCTAAGTGGTGCAAGGGCGAAAAGTGAGTTTCCGACGCTTGAAAATCGGGACTGGCCAACTAAGGGAGACAACCCTGACAGAAAACATCGGTCCTCCAGGATAGCTGGGGGTTGGGCATAGGGTTGACACCCCTATACCGTAAAAATATAACTGTCCCGAAACCAGAAGAACAGTATGCCGGACGGAACTTTCTACGACGACATAGCAAATACATAAAGGATATGAGAATTGGAACATGGAATGTTTTATCTTTATATAGACCTGGTGCCTTGAAAGTGCTACTGGAACAATTAGATTTATATAAACTAGATTTACTAGCATTGCAAGAAGTGAGGTGGATAGGGAATGGGATTTTAGAAAAGAAAAGCAACACAATGTTTTATAGTTGTCACAAAAAAGACCATGTTTTTGGAACAGGATTTGTAGTTCATAAGAGGATAAAACATCTAATAATGGATTTTAAGGCAAAGTCACCTAGAAGCTGTATCCTAAGGATTAAAGGACGTTTCTTTAATTATAATTTTATATGTGTGCATGCACCTACAAATGAGAAGAACGAAGAGGAGAAAGAAAGATGTTATGATGAGCTTGACAAAATCTATGACGAATGTCCTAAAAGATACATTAAAATTATTTTAGGTGATTTGAATGCACAAATAGGCAAGGAAGGCATGTACTGTATAAACCTACAATAGGAACAAATAGTCTACATACAGTATCTAATGACAATGGCATTAGATTAATTAATTTTGCCTCATCTAGAAGTATGGTGATTGCTAGTACGGTATTTCCGCATAAGGATATCCACAAGAGAACTTGGAAGTCACCCGATGGAAAAACGTTTAATCAAATTGACCATGTAGTCATAGACACTAGACATTTTTCAAATTTTACTGATATTAGGACCTATCGGGGGGGCAAATGTGGACTCGGATCATTACTTAGTCATTGCATGTATAAGAAGCCGCATCTCAAATGCAAAAAGGATCCATGGAGAACAGATGAGAAAATTTAACTGTGGAAAACTAGTAGATGCCGACATTAAATCTAGATATATACAAAGAATTGATGAGAGCCTAAAGGACATCACTGATAGTGAGAGTGTTAGTGAATGCTGGAAGGCTTTGGAAAGGATAGTAACAGAAACGGCAACTGAGTTGTTAGGCAAAGCTGAGACAATCAAATACAATCATTGGTTTGATGCTGACTGTGAAAATGTGACTAATATTAAAAATGTGGTTTACAGGAAAATGCTGCAAAAAAGAAATACTCGCAAAGCCATTGATGAATATCGTCTGGCAAGACTTGAAGAAAAAAGAATTCACAAGAAGAAGAAACGATAGTTCTTTGATAAGGAATTGAAAGAGATGTAAGAGCTGCGAAATAAAAATGAAAGCAGAGCATTTTATAGGAAACTAAATAAAAACAAGAATATCTTTCAGCCAAGATCCACACTATGTAGAGATAAAGCAGGCAATATTTTAAGTGATGATAGAGGAATTTTAAAAAGATGGACTGAATATTTTAATGAGCTTCTGAATGAAGAAGTACCTGACCAGTATATATCAACAATCTCTACGGCCTCTACAGCTTCAATAACTAACTATGAAATTACCGAAATTGTAGAATATCCTCCAACTCTTGAAGAGGTTGAATATGCCATTAGTAGGTTGAAGAACAATAAAGCACCAGGAAAGGATCTGATACAGGCAGAATTGATTAAACAGTCAGGGACAAAGTATGTAGAAAAACTACATCAACTAATCGTTGAAATATGGAATGAGGAGAGTCTACCAGAGGATTGGAATTTGAGCATAATATGCCTTATACTGACGAAATGTGATATATTGAATTGTTCCAATTATAGGGGAATCAGCCTTTTGTGTATTGCTTATAAAGTATTCTCGAACATCTTATTTAAAAAGTTGGTACCATATGTAGAAAATGTGGTTGGTGATTATCAATGTGGTTTCCGGCAGGGACAGTCCACCGTGGATCAAATCCATAACCTTCGCAGAATGCTTGAAAAATGCAATGAATATGGAATAGAAACACACCACCTCTTCATAGATTTTAAGGCGGCATATGATAGTATAGACAGGGCGCAATTATTTGCAGCAATGCAAGAATTTAAAATACCTATGAAACTTATTGCATTGGTTAAAATAACAATGAATAATACTAAATGTCAGATTAAGATTAATAATGCATTAACTGAGCCTATTGATACAAAAAATGGAGTACGACAAGGAGATTCTCTTGCATGTCTACTTTTTAATATTGCCCTTGAAAAGGTGGTAAGAAACGCAGGTCTTAATATAAGGGGAACCATCTTTCATAAATCTGTGCAAATTCTTGCATATGCCGACGATATAGATATAATAGGAAGAAGTCAATTAGCCATGAAGGATGCATTTATTAGCCTAGAGAAGGCACCGAAAAGAATGAATCTTAAAATTAACCAGGCCAAGACAAAATATATGCCTGTGATTAAAGGTAAATGTGAAGCCTGCCCATCTAGTTTGGAAGTTGGCACATATAAATTTGAACTGGATCATAGCTTTATTTATCTAGGATCTGAAGTAAGTTGTAGAAATGACAATTCGGCTGAAATACATCTACGGATCATGGCTGCAAACAAATGCTTTTTTGGACTCAGGAAAATGTTTAGATCTCAGTTTATAGGTATCTAGAAAGACAAAAATACTCATGTATAAAGTTCTCCTTAGACCAGTGTTAACTTACGCATCAGAAACTTGGACCATGTTGAAATCTGATGAGGAATTATTAGGGCGTTTTGAAAGGAAGATACTGAGATCCATTTTTGGTGCCGTGAAAGAAAATAATGCATGGAGAAAGAGATACAATAATGAATTATATAAATTGTACAATCAGCCAGATATTTTGAATTTTGTTAAAGTTAATAGATTGGCATGGGCTGGACACATTATTCGCATGGACAACAAAAGGATTACAAAAAGAATTTACAATGAACAACCACTATTGGCAGAAAAGTTGGAAGACCTAAATTAAGATGGAAGGATGGTATAATTCAAGACATTAAAATTTTAAAAATAAAAAACTGGAAGAATGAAGCGCAGAACAGGGAAGTCTGGCATAAGCTTCTGAAGGCGGCCAAGGCCCACATATGGCTGTCGAGCCAATTATGATGATGATGATATGATCTTTATGGGAAACCAGATATAATAAGAACAGTTAAGTCTCATAGATTACGGTGGGCAGCACATGTGGCACGAGTTGGGAATTAAAGAGGGGCATGGGAGCTTCTTTTAGGAAAACGAAAGGAAAAGCTCCCAATAGGCAGGCCTAGAATGAGGTGGGAGAATATTAACTATGATTTGAGGGAAATAGATTATACAGGGGATGATTGGAAAACATTAGCTCAAAATAGAGATGTGTGGAGAACTCATGTCCTCGCGGCCATGAACCTACGGGTTCGATAGTGCCAGTGAGTTAGGTATATGAACTCACCCACTTCTTCAAAATTTCCTACATTTGTTACTGACTGTCCACTTTCATTATAATTAACGTATTTCTACACGTAACCATTTATTTGATTTTATTGATATTTGCTTCCATGCCCAGTTTCTTAGTGTTATCAACGCCCAAGCAAATTAAATACACATATAACAGTCTCCCGGAATTTAATTATTTGGCAGGATTGAGCAGCCGCCCGCCCGAACAGACGGGAATCGATTGTAGTGGAGGCGTGGGTCCAGACTGCAGACGAGCAAAATTTCTGCGCGTTTCGCTCGCTCATCTTCTCCGTGTTTTATTACACGCATTAACCTAGGCAGTGCCTATTCTCCAATCAAGGGATGAGAGATCAACTGTCTTTATATTATATTCAATATTAACAGAACCACGTGTTGTCATCTATTTGCCACCAACAATATGGAAAACGCTTTAATAAAGGGTTCTTGACCTTTTTAAACTCACATCCTCTTAAAGTCATCTTAAAATTTACATTAAGTTATCTTAAAATTCACACTTCCTTTTTCCTTTCAAAAAGCAATACGATACCGTATGTGATTTTACAAAACCAGATGGTTGTTGCACATCAATTTTGTGATGTGAAGCAATTTATTAACATATAATGTTGAAGATTCTAAATATATTGCATTTAACATCAGCATGAATGTCATAATAAATTTGTAGGAATGCAACTTGTTAAGGCATCTGCAAAATCGGATATCTATAGCAGAATGAAGATATATGGTTCTGAAAAAGCAACTCAATAATGGATGGATTTTATGCAATAATATATATATATATATATATATATATATATATATATATATATATATATATATCGACATTCTCAGATACACAAAAATATTGGATTTTTTCTCTTGAGGCACAACGACAAAACAGTTGTTACTAAGCTTTGAATGTTGAGTAGGGTCTACATATTAAAGAATTGAATATTAATCCGCCTTGTAAAATGCATATTGCAGTAATTCAGATCCCCATATTATTAAAGCTTTACAGAGACTCTTCTCCTCCCAGCTTATCTAAAAAAAAATAAAACTAAAGTAGCTTATTTAAAATTGTCATTCTCCAGTTACATGAATGTGAAGTGAATGGTCTCTTACTTAAGGGAAGAGAAAAGTTTACTACAAACTCTTAGGAAAATTAAGTTCTTAGCAACTTTTCTGGAACAAAGAGAGAGAGACAAACAAAAAGATAAATGGAAACTACATAACAATTATCTACATGATCTTCATGGTTAACCGGATGTAATTAAAAGAGCTAAGTCACCTAGAATAGGATATGCTGGGCATATGGCATGGATGCAGAATGAAACAGGGGCATGGTTATTTCTTGTAGGAAAACCAGAGGATAACACCTGTAAATCTCAGACAACAATGATATAGAATAATATTAATAATGGCTTGAGGGAGGTCAATTATACAGGGAATTATTGGAAAATATTAGCTCAGGATAGATATATAAGGAGAGCTTTTTCCTGCGCGGCCATGGACATGCGGTTTCGTTAGTGCCAGTGAGCAAGTTGTAAATACTAAAAGTAATGGTGCAAGAATTTTTATATAGGACAGTAACGCCTCCTCACGAACTTCTTTGCACCCTTCAGGGGCCCACGCATCACAGGTTAAGAACCCTTTATTTAAATTAATAATACCAATGGTACTGAAATTAAAATCAATTAAGCAGATTCCACTGTTTTTTTAGAGTTCCCGCCCAACATCTGGTACAATTCGCATGGCAACCTCGCAAACTGGAGCCAACATCTCAGACACGAGAGAAGGGGGTAGGGGGTAAATTACAAGGGCGGGGGTTAATATTGCGTGACAATCGGAAATGAAGAGTGTTCACAAAATTACCCAATTCCATCAACCTCTTACACTCTATTATTCCACCATTCTCGATTCCCAAAAAAAAAAAATCACTAAAAAAAGGGATGGTCTCCCTCATGGAGTATCACAAATCGATACGAACCTTATGTCTGACGCAACTCGTATATTATATGTATATAAAACACTGCACTCGATATATCAAAATATTTCGAATATAAAAATCACAACAAAATACTGAGATCACAGCTATTTTTTACTTTGAGCCACACTCCAGCCACCCAGTTTTTCGGAGGTTCTCGTCCGACGGTTCGAGGCGTTTTGAATGAGATTTAGCGCGGCGCCAATGCAGGCCCATCTTTAGCGCACCCCCCGCGCTTGCGTCGACTGCAGACATATGTGTGCATCCTAATAATAACACGTTAAGTTTACTGGTCTCTTGTCCAGTTATCTATAGAGATGACCTACTTCTCTTCTTAAAAATTCTGTTCAGATTATCTATCACCTGCTTAAGCTAAGAGTGACATGTAATGAATTCAAAATTTTGGAATCTATCTGCTTCATATTCACCTTCTAGATACGAAGAAAGATAATATATCTATCACGCCATATTTCAATATCAAACACACACACACACATGCGCAGAAAAATTATAATATTTTACGCAAATTCTGAAGATAATGGTTAATATTTTACCACATCATCATTAGCCTACCTACTAGGCTATTTCCCATATGTTAGCATGCTCTTTCTTCGTTCCCATTCGTGCCACACATCCTACCCATTGAACTTAACTGTATTTATTAATTGCATCTGGTGAATGGAGAACACTAATAACAGTGAGCTGCATGATCTTTATGGTAAACCAGATATAATAACAGTTAAATCTCACAGAGTGCGATGGGCATGAAATGGGGCATGGGAAATCTGTAAACCAGAGGGTAAGTGCTTAGAAGGTAGATCAACAATGAGGTGGATGAATAACATTAACCATGATTTGAGAGAGGTAAATTATACAGAGGATGATTGCAAAACATTACATCAGGATAGGGATATAGCCTATGTAGAGATTATTTCTGCGCAGCTATGAACCCAATAGAAATAATTTTAATTAATTTATTTTTTTATTGTGTTATAATAAACTGATTTTAAGTTAAGTTTAATATAAGAATAGTGCCAGTTAGTTCCCATAGAAATCATGTAGCATAGAGAATCGTGTACAGTAGGTCGCTAATCATCTGTCTATTCACCTCCCTTGTTCCAAAAATGTTCAACAACACTTTGCTGCAAATAGTCTTAATATTTTCTCCTCCCTTAAAGAAACCATGATTCATATCCATATAACTGCAACAAGTGCTGTTCTATATATGTTTAGTTTAACATGTTTTAGACAAAATATCCCTATAACCATAATAGTATCCATTTCCAGATTTGAGAATTCACTATTGTAAACATTAGAATATTAAAATGAATGTAAATCAACCAAACCGATAAATTTATCTGATTGCAGACAACCTACTTGAGATAATCTAATCATGTTTTTAGAAAAAAATCTCAGCTATTACTTTCTTTATAACCCTTAAGGCAGGATAGATATAAAATAAGGATATAAATTGCGATGAGATGGATTCGGACCTTCACTGCAGATAGGAAGAAGTCCAATTATTAAGAATAAACACACACATTTTCTCAATTTAACTCTAAAGAATATGTGAAAATATTTAGACCTGATTTATTATATAATCGTATTATAACATAGTACTAGATGAATATTAGGTAAGAAGAATGCGGTTATTCTTCCAATTACATTATATGGACGCTAAACGTGGTCACTCACTTTAAGAGAAGAGAAAATATTACGAGTATTTGGAATATAGTTCTCTAGAAAACTTTTGGTCAAAAGAAAGATGAACAGACAGGTAAATGGATTAAGACTTACATAATACCGAGTTGCATGATCTTTATGGTAAACCAGATGTAATAAGAAGTTAAGTCTCGTAGACTCCAAGGGGCAGGGCATGTAACAAGAATGTAAGAAAACTAGAGGGATAGGGCCCAGTAAATAGGTAAAAAATGAAAGGGAAATATACATCATGACAGAGATGTATGGAGCGCGGGCTTAAACCTCCAGGTTAGTTAGTGCCTATGAGTAAATAACATAAAAAATAAGTTTAGAAAAATTAGATATATATATATACATATAGAGGAACTTACGATAATTTGGACCCTTGTTTTGAATTTGTTGTTTTCTTCCTTTAATTAAGGGATTTGAATTTTGTTTATTTACAGTGATTATCATAGTGTTGTAACTATGAAATAGCATTATTTTATTCAAATATGGAAACATTTTCATAATTTACAAACTTTTTTCATTAGAAGAAAGGTCCGCTTTAACCTCCATATTCGGATAAAGTGGACCCAAGAGTCCGCCTTAGCTTTTAGTCCATTTTTAAGTCTATTTACTCTATTAATTTAAACGAACAGGTACAGATTAATCTGAAAATATTTATGACTGATCATAATTAAAAAGCGCTGATGTTGTAAAATGGACCCAAGTCCTCGTAGAGGGTCCACATTAACAGAATTCCTTTGTTATGTTTAATTATTTTATACAGCCACCATGTAACATAATATCAAACCAAACCCGTCAGTATATTTAAGCAACATCTACATAATATAATATATTTAGGAGTGTTATCAAACATTTGTAATATTCAATAGCAGAAATGTAGAATTGATTATTAGTTTGAAAAACTTTTAAAGTGGTAATTTTCATAAATATCACAAATAAACCCTTCTTCGCACAAATAATGGAAGAAACTGGCCTTGAACCCGTCAAACAAAATTGATGAGGGGAAGAAGTTAAACATATTCTGATCGAGGGCAGCATCAATTAAAAATATATATTAACAGGGCCCACTCAAACAGAAGGGTCCACATTACCTGAACTTCCCTATATATATATATATATATATATATATATATAATACCTACAGTACATTCAGAGTAGGCCTACATACAACTTTACAACTTGGCAAGACAAACTACAAGATTACACAAATAACACACAAGTTATACAATTTTTGGAGTCCCAAAGGATCTAAAAGGAACTAATCTCTGAGACTGACGATTAATACCTTTATTATTATTATTATTATTATTATTATTATTATTATTATTATTATTATTTCCATCTCTGTGGACTCGAGATAGCATAATTACCTCATGCGCAGGCCCGGGTTCGATGCCTGGTCGGGACTAGTTTCCTGGGTTATTTTTTTCGGGGATTTTTCCTCACCTGTAAGACAATTGTCAGGAAACTATAAGGCCCTAGCTGCCCCCGAACATCAACTGGCCATCACAATCATCATTATATTATTCGCCATGTTTAGTATGAACGAGTGTGTGAATGGTATCTTTCGTTTTATTGTTTGTATAATCTCGGAGGAGGCCCTGACATTGTACATTGGACTCCTCGTGTAGTCAGAAAAGTATGTAGGCCTATGTGATCCATAGTTTAAATCTCTCTCCCGACAGGTCGTATCTCTATAAGGCCCTGGTGGCGTCTGGCATGTAAAAAGTACATATAAGGCGAGATGTTAAAGTAACTTAATGGAATTGAATTATTATTATTATTATTATTATTATTATTATTATCATCATCATCATCATCATTATTATTATCATCATCATCATCATCATTATTAATTATGGTGCGGGAAAGCACACAGTTTTCAGACACTTTTGAAATTCTTTTGGGTGATCTCTCGTGGTTGTTAAAACTTCACGTGTTGTACAAAACAGTTTATCAAAGCAAAAAATAAAACAAGAGGGAGGATAGCACTCAAGTATATTCACAAAGAGCATGAAACGCCAATTTACTGTTCAAAAGGCTATAATTTACTACTGTTTGTTTCTAGGACTTCCCTGAACACGATAAATATCACAAAGCAATCTATTTTTTAAATATTTAAAAACAGGATACATCGAATTGGAGATATAAATTAACCTCCTGAAGTTCTTAGGAAAAATGTTGGACCAAAGAAAGGCCAACAGACAGATGAATAAGGATGACTACGTAACAGTACGCTACACGATCTTTATGGGAAACCAGATGTAAAAAGAACTGTTAAATCTCATAGACCGAGATAGGCAGGGCGTGTGGCACGAATGGAAAGTTCTTGCAGAAAACCCAGAGGGAAAGCGTTCAATAGGTAGGCGAAGAATGAGAAGGGGCAAAACAATAACCATGCAATTGAGGGAGGTAAGTTATGCAGGGGATGATTGGAAAACAATAGCTCAGGAAAGTGATATATGGAGAACTTATGTCATGATCCATGATCCTCCGGTTAGATAGAACCAGTGAATTAATTGGTTATGTATACCAAAAAAAATCGAGCAAGGAAACTTTCAATACTGTAGGGGTAAGAAGTGCCCTTAAATTGTGTAAAGTATTGTTTATTTAAAATGTACCAAAGGCAATATTTGTAAAAACAAGTTTGTCACGTAGAACCTGCGTATACTAAACGAATTATATCTCCATGGCGCAACAAGCCTAAAAGGCTTCACGTCCACATGTATTAAAACAGGAAGTAGACGATCATTCAGCCAGTATAGGGGTGACGAGGTCAGGATGTCGGGTCTATAAGATTTTATAGTTAGTGCTTTTGTTCTAATCTGGAGTCAGAAATTATTGCAGCTACCAAATTTCTCATGATGCAGGGTGGGCATTTACGATAGTCCATGAAAAAATTTCTTCTCCCATGGGGACTCGAACTAGCGCAGGGATGGAGGTTACGTACTCTCAGAACGCCGGTGTGCTCACGTAAACATTGTCGCACTGACTTCAGATTAAAAAAAGTACAAGCTAGTTCAGTGCCGTGTCTTTCAAAATGCGTATCTGTATCTTACAGTAGAAATGTACTGGTGACGTAAAATGCATTGTACCCCACTGATCAAACTTGCATGCCGTTTATGTATGCAACTAAGGGATTGAAAACTGTACACAAAGAGAGGCGTGCTCACATTGAGCATCTAGACACCATGGCCTGAACAAGTATAAATCCCACGCCTTGGGCAATAATATGATGCCTTAAACCACTCGGCTATTGCGCGGCACAAGCCATTTTCCATCAAATCGAATTTATGGTCCGATTTTGTTATTCTGCAGAATATATATTTCATTTATATTCAGTTTAAGATTAAACAAATTTAGGTCGCTAGACCAATTTTCAAATTTTGGTCCGAGTGTGTTGGCTTATTGAATGCATTTATTAGCGAATTCCAAAGAAATGAAGCTATCGACTTTTTCTCATTAAATTATTATTTTTTATTTTACAAATCTTCACCTATACTATCTAATAGGCACCGAAAATTACCACGAACATTATATATATATATATATATATATATATATATATATATATACTTATCCTCTCGCTCCCATCCCCTATCCTCCAAACACAATTAGATACACGATCACACCATAAGCCCCTACTTCACATTCCACAACACAGAACCTCCCATTTTCTAATTTATATACTGTATTTAATGCGACTCCTTATCTAAAAAAAAATCAGAGACTTTCTTTAAAATAAATTTAAAACTCTTTCTTTTGTAACTAGTATTGCAGTGGATCAATTGATGGTTCCTGATGGTTTGCTTTCCTAACAATATTGACTTGATTAATCATAATTTTAGTTTAATTTGTGTAAATATTTACTATATATATAGCCTATAGCATTGGACAGTAGACAGCAAACGAAGGGCATTTAAGGGAAAAGAGCCAGTGAAAAGTAAGATTTGTATATAAAATTTCACACCGGATCAGGTCAATTCTTTCAAATATATAGCTTACACACAAACCTATCTTGAAGAAATTGATATTTATAATAAAATCCAAACTTAGTACATGTCTTTCCCGTTACAAAAGCACAAAAACATAAAATACTTCAACTATATAAAATGTTGACATGTTCAGTTCTCTGTTAAGGCAGCAAAATGCCTGGATCGATAGACTCCAAGACAAATGACGGTAAACAGGCGCAGAAATGGGATTTATTCGAAAAACGTCTGGCTGTAGTCTTCTGGATCATAAGAGAAATAATGATACTACCTACAGCAACATTAACAAGACTGACTTGGGCATGTGAAAAGAATGAAACGTGCCAGAATATCCCGATGATGTTTTTCATTACATACCCCAGGAGAAAACACCTTCTGGGAGACCTCACAAAAGATTATTTGTGGCTGTTAAAAGGCCAGTAGGCTTATTATTAGACAGGATAATGATCCCAGGGGACAAGATCTATGAAAGACCTCACAAGAGATGGCTGGAGAACGTAATAAACCACTATGCTTACTACTTGACCAGATGATGATGATGATCCTAAAGGAAGAGATCTATTGGAAGATCTCACAAGAAATGGTTGGAGACTGTTAACAGGCCACAAGCCTACTAATTGACAGAAATATGAATTCTATAAAGTTTTCCAGATTACTTCAGTAGAACTCGTGTTCTTCTTTCTTGAAGGCTGTGATTTTACAGTAAAAATTGTCACTCTTTCGACCAAGATATATCTTTTAGTCTGGTTTGTCGCCTTTGACCTGTCCGGAGTGGGTAACATTTCTTTAAATAATGATATCGCTAGCATTGCTCGTAGGGCCATTAAAATATGCAAATATATCCACCACAGACAAGGTATATACACCACAGGGAAGACGCATGTTACAGGGAAAGGCAGAGAATCATTAGGTAGTAAAGTAATCCTCTCAATGCATAGAAAGGCAAAGTTTGCTAAATTTCAGAATACTCAATAAAAATCGCGCCACGAGACTTCACAAAACTCGACTTATTAAATTAGATCTAGTTATTAACCTAATATTAAATCCCAACGCTGCTAAATTAACACAAAACTGCAAAATTATTTTCATGACCTACTTTATACAGTCAATTCTTAACTCATAGCATAATCTATTGGTATGGCTGAATTCAGCTAACATTTCTCTGGACTGTTATATTTTAGGCATGGATACAGAGTGTCCTAATATAAAAATTTGAACTAATCCCAGTGTCAGTAGAGGTGAACCACGATTTGTATTATTATATTCTATTTATTTAACAACTTACATAACGTTTCGCATATTCCTGCACCCAATTAATCTACTATCATTCTCCTCACATTTTTCTCTCATTCTCCATTTAATTATATCATAGAGTAGATAATACTTCACATTCTATCACGAAGAGATGTCTTTTTATAAACAGGCGAGTAAATATTTGCCTAATTCCTTAAAACCCTGAAAACGTAAGCTATTACACTTTACAGGCAGTTTTGTCAACGCAACTTATCTTAAAAAACGTTAAACTAAAAATAATTGAAACTATTATTCTTATAATTATTTAGATTCAAAACACGGACTCTAAGGAGGAGAAAAGATTTTAAGTATTTGAAAATGAAGTTCTGATAAAAAAATTGTCCAAAGAGAGGCTAACAATAGGTGAATGGAGAAGATTACATAACAGTTAGTTACACCATCTTTATGTAATAAGAATAATTAAGTCTCATAGACTCCGATGGGCATCACATATGGCATGTGTGAAGAATGAAAGAATGATATGGAAATTCCTTGTAGGAAAACCAGAGAGAAAACTTCCAACAGGCAGGCTAAGAATGAAGCAAATAAAATTAACCATGACTTGAGAGAGGTAAATTAAACAGGAGATAATCTGAAAACATTTGCTCAGAATAGGGATGTACGCGGCCGTGAAGCTCTGGATTCTACAGTGTCAATGAGTTAGTTTATTATTGGCAATTTGGGCGTTTCGGAGCTCCTTAACACGTGTGCGACATCGCAGGATGGGAATTTATCAACTATTTCAGTTTGAAGAGACATTCTGGCAAGTTGCATTCATGACATAATAAATGATGTCATGCTGAGTTATTTTCTCGTATTCTACGGAATTAATTCAGAGAATTACACTTATAATTAGCACATGTAAGTGAACTAATATAATGAACCGGGTTCAAGTCCCGGTCTGAGCGTACAATTTTTCTCTTCAAATATAACATAATGAAGTTTTACATCAAAATTCTGAATCATATCTCTATTAAAATAAACATTCATTTCGCTTTCCTGAATCCTATAGGGTATGTACAGTAAACAAAGTTGATTATTTAAAAAAAAAATCCAGCCAGTGTTTCACCGCAGCCGAGCAGCTAAATTCATCATCCATTGGTACAGTCCTACGGAAAATGTGATGGTTGGAGTTTCAATGATGGAATTTCGACCAGTACGGGACAATTGACCATCCTCACTGCATCGTGAGGAATTAGGGTAGCTACAATAAGTAGATGATCCAGGTTGAGAGAACCAGTTATATCCACGTCACGCCCACACTGGCTAGATAATCGTCTACCTCTGAAAATGCAACGTGTGTATATGATACCAGCGCCGGCTTGTAGATCTTTCCAGCCATAAAGTTGAGTTTAGTTTAGGATTCAAGTGAAACGGTTCAAGTATTTCGGCAATACCATTTCACAAGAAAATTAAATGGATATAAATCACAAGTTAGTTGCCAGTGTGTTTAAATCAAAATAAAATTTATATAACTAATTCGTTAGCTCTCCCGACATTATTATACTGTTGTGAAAATTGGACGATCGGGACCAAAGATAAAGCAAAAATAACTGCAGCAAAGATGAGAACATCAAATTACAACAAGGATGATTTTAAAACGAATTAGACATTTTAGAAGAATTCGAGTATATCCAGTATTCAATGAAATACAAAAGTATAAATCACGATAGATACAAGTGAACTCAATAAACAACTTGAAAATTAGACCCCATCAAGTACAAGAAACCAAGCAAGACCACTGATTGACTCCACGACATCTGATTTGAAATCAGAAAAGGTCAAAAATGGCATAATGAACCAGTGTTTGGGCATTCTATAAGCTTTTGTAAATAATGTAGTTAATTTAAAACTTTTCATTTTTTATTTGTATGTAGGCCTACATATAAAACTGACATGTAGGCCCTATGTATGTATAACGCTGCAATCCTGGAAAAAATTCAACAAATTGTATACACATAAATTGCTATCTGAAAAAAAAGAAATCCTGTAAGAGATCCTTAATAACCCTTGTGGGTAAAAGAGCGGGACATGTAAAAATAATGGGGGGGAAATAACCTATGTATATGTGTTCTGCATAACTCTAAAACACATGGGACAACAAACAAACTCGATACATATATAACTTACAATCTGGAAAAGATACATTGGGAGGTAAGAGATCACTAGCACCCCTAAGCGGAGAGGATAAGATGATGGTGTCGTGTAAAAATAACCAAACATACTTATATTAGTGTCCAATTCATAATTTTCGAAGTTGATAATCTAATTAGTAACAGTCAAGACGATATTTATGCGCAAATTTGGCCTATAGTACTCATAAGAATTTATAAATCGAAAACTACCAATATTACGGTCGAACTCATAGTTTCCGGTGTTTCTGAGAATAATAGTGATACTCCCAATGACGTTTAAGTCCAAGTACCGGCCCCATCGGTATGGGAGGGCAAGAAGGAGTTCTTCTTCACTTCACGGGCTAGGCAAATTGCCTGTTCTGCCTCACAGTTGTTCTGTCCATCTTTTCACTGGCCTTCCTATATTCCTTGAATCTCTTGGTCTGTAGTTAAATGCTGCTTTAAATGCCCAAAGTGATCGATATGTGTCAAATCCATAGTTTCAAAGAGTCGCTTAAGTTGATAAGAAGATCGGATTATCAGCTATATACTATATAAACCACGTTATTTGAGACAAGGATGACGTGTCCATAAATTAATTGGGAACAATCTGGTGAACTCGTTTGGTCATATCGTCACAAAACACTCAAAATGACTAGCGTTGTTTGATTAATTAGCGAACTATTTAATATTGTTCTGAGGTGTTTTCTTTTTGTATTAATCAAATCCGTATTTTTAATTCTAAATGTATTCTTGTGTCCACCGCTGTGGTCTCGAGGCAACGAATCTGGGTTCGATCTCCGGTTGGAACAAGTTTCCTGGGTGATTTTATTAGGGGTTTTTCCTCACTTCTAAGACACTTCTCAGCCCAAACAGTTTCCGATCATCATCTGACCGTCATAATTATCTTTATCATATTTTATCTGTTTAGTATGAATGTGTGGGTAAATTAATTAATTCGTCTTGAATGTTCGTGTTATTTCGGAGGAGGCCCAGGATTAAGCTGACCAGTCATTCGGGGAGGTCCTCCATGTTCTTGTGTGGTCAAAAAATATAGGTGTGATCCAAAGTTTAAATTCCTCTCCCGACAGGTCATATCACTGTAAGACCCATGTGGCGTGAGGCACGTAAAAGTACCTATAAGGGAAGAGGATAAACTACGATGGAGAAGAAAAATGTAATCTGCGTTTTATGTACCTTTCTTAATAAAATTTTTACTGATTGACTATAATGATGGATACATTCCTCTTTGCATAAATATTCCAATTTATCTCTGAAATGTATACAGAACTCCATCACTGTTTCTGAAAGGAAGTGTTTATCCTTGCGTATTCTACCCTTTAATTAAAATGACTTTCCACTGAATAGGTGTACTGGCATTTATTTCTATAGAATACTACAAAATTAACCCAAAATAAAGTGGTATGTTTTTGAAGGAATAATATTGTTTTTATTTTCTTATATTTCAAAACTACTTCAAAATAATAGTAATTTATTTATTTAATGATAATTCTATAACTACGATACATAAATATGTTAGGTTTAACTTTGGTTGTGCCAAAATAAAAACCAGTTAACTCACCCACTGACACCATCGAACCCGTAGATTTATGACAGCGCAGATATAAACTCTCCATACATTCCTATCCAAGGTTAATGTTTTCCAAAAAGTATCCTGTATAATCTACTTTCCTCAAATTCTGGTTAACATTATTCTCCCACATCATTTCTTAGCCTGCCTGGGCGCTTTCCCTCTGGTTTTCCTACAAGGAGTTCCCATGCCTTTCACTCCCCATTCGTGTCACATGTCCTGCCATCGCAGTCTACGTGACATATTTTTTTTTTACCAATGCCACCAGATTGTCTTTATGACATTTCTGGTATTCTCTCCTGGGATTGATAGAATTGTAACCTAGGCTACTTCTTATATTGGCGCATGGAAGCCGAAGTTACGTTACCCCGATGATATGATAGGTTACGAACGAAAATGAAGCGCCAGGAGAGTCCATAAATCTAAATGTAGAGACTTCACTGTTCTTATTATTCCCATACAGATTATATAGCTTCCATTACATAGGCTTCTCCATTTGCCTGTCTGTTCATCTCTTTTTGTCCAAAATAAAAATTGCAATAAAATTATATTTTCCACAATAGAAAGTTAATATATAACGCAGAAATATATTTCTTTACTTTGGGGGTCCGCATAAACCCCCATGCAGGAAAAGGTCGTAGGTTATCGCCGATATTAAAGTTGGTAGGTATTTTACGATTAATCTAACTTCATCCTATTTATCAGAAACATCGGCCTAGCGATTAGGTGAATCTGATGGCAATCGAGTGATTCTAACAAATTTCAATCGGGAATCAAAAGATGACTGACTTGACGAATGTAAGAAGTATTTCATATTTCTTTTTATGAACGTTTTGCTTAATGTTCGATTTAATCGATGGATCCATCGAAGTATTTATGAACATTCCCTACTCTCCTTGTAAACCAATCCAAGCAGCCCAATGAAGTGCAAGGTACGTTTTTAAACTACAAAAAAAATTGGAACATTTTAAATTGGACACATTGCCTGCCTCTCTTCAGGTTTTTAATCCATTTGGCTGGAAAATTGAAACTATAATAAAGTGTTATACCACAATATTTATGTGAGTAGTGACTCAAGTAGATGATTAATAAACCGAACTTTGATACTGAGTCATCAAAACACACACAATTTGGCAAGAGGCCAACTGTAAATCATATGAAATCCAAATAAAATTGAACTTTTCTTAGCAATAAACCTAATTCATTCAACACCTTTTAAGAACGCTGAAATGTTAGTAATTAGATGTAAGAAAACATTGACCAGGAAGCCTGTGATTTGAAACGAATCTATCCAAACCTGGGAGTTCTATGCGACATGCTCTCCTACGTTAGCGAATAAAAATTACCTCGGCAATATACGTGTTCAACATACTCTAAAATACGTCATATTAACGTTGGAACGTGTCCATAATATTACTAAAACAGAGTCGCCAACTCATAAAAAACGCTAACTAAAATAATGAAGGTTGCTCGATATCTATTTAACCTCTACCTTCGTAACCTGAAAAAATAATGTTGACAATTGGCTGTAGCAGAAACGTGAATAAACATGCTGGAAAGTATCTATAACTATCGATATAGTTCGTAACTAGTTATCCGTAACAAGATGCATAGGTGGGCATCTCATATAGAATAGCTCAAACTTTAAGGCCCATATTCACTGAACGAACAAGGATCAAAAGAAAACTATAGGCCTAATTTTATAATTATATAATTGATGTTGGATCTTAATTGGGGATTGTATGAAGTTCAACAATATAGATTAAACATTTTTCAAAATTCAGCTTCTAAAAAAATGCCAAACTCTCGGATAATTATGAGCAAGTTTAAAGAGTCTGTGAGAGCTATTTTTTTAATTAGGCTGATTAGTTTTAAAAAGCTGCATCTTCTAATCTCTCATTAATGGTTGAAGCCATTCCATACTACATTTAGGGAATTCTAAAGGAATGTGGATGCTGAGGTTGTTCTCATTGAAAGTTTTTCTTAAAGATTAAAAAAATAATCCTCATCAAGTCTACTTGTAGATACCTAAATTACCATGACGGATAAAATATAAATGTGTGGGTGTGTGTACAGTTAAGTCATTTGGGGGAAACTCCTCTTGTAGAAAAGTGCCCAATAGGTAGACCAAGAATGAGTTACGAGAATAACATTTAATAATTTTGAGGGAAGTAGAATATACAGAAGACTGTAAAACTTTAGTTCAGGATAGGGATGTATGGAGAGCTTATCCTTCGCGGCTATGAACCTATGGGTTCGATAGTGCCAGTTAATTATATATATATATATGCGTGTTTTTAACGCTCCACCGGTCGCAATTTTTGTTCTCTGGAAGGAAAGTCGACAGCAATCAATTAAGAAACGTTATGTAGAGTTCATTAATTATTATAGCAAAATTGTACAATTATGAATAGGTTCATCTGAAGAGAAAATATAAAAATCACTCTAGCGGTCGATATTTTTTCGATTGCTTATAACGAAACTCGGTAAATGCCAATGAAATAAAACGAGTAAGATATTGACCAAAATTCAGCAAAAAAAAAAAACCACTAGCAACGGGGATTCACCTGAAAACCGTAACTTAAAAAAATTGCTCTAACGGTCTCAAAGTTTGTTTTTTCACAACATTACTGGATAAAAACAAATACAATATATTTACAAAAGAAATATAACGTAAACCAGCAAAATTGGACTTTGATTCGACTTGCTGTGGAATTCAATAATTTAATTGAAACTAATTATTTGTTTAAGCGGTTCCTGCGTGACGGAAATGTTTTTAACTTTTAATAGTGGTCTTGACGTAAATAATCTTAACAAGTGGTAACTCAGGTAGTTAGTGAAGATAATATATCAGAGAATGTGAAAAATTATAAGTAATGTCACGAGTGATTTCCAATTTATCTATAGGATTTGGAAATCAAGAGTGGCATTTGTTAGGACTATTTAACGAACAAAATTAAAAGCCATTATTTAAATATAGTTATCGGTATTTTAACATATTTATATATTTAGTGTAAACGATGATTTTTGAAAACATATCAGAAATGTGAGGTTATGTACATTCACTGCAACTTGATCATATTTATTTATTGCCAAATAGGATCGCAATATTGTAAGAATGCACCCTAGTGGAGAAATAATGAAACAGATCAAACTGTATATTATAATCAATATCATAGGTTATTAATTATTTTTTTAGTAAACAACTCAGTAAAATCAAGGAATCTGTTCATTATTTGCTATATTCTATGTATTTGTTGGAGAAAAATAATGCTCTGAGCTGATCTGAATATTAAAAAGGAGGAGCTTTCTTTATCACAAAAGCTGGAGCTGATAAAGAGAAATCGATAAAGAGCGAGGTGAAACACGACTGTCATTGGTTTGAAAAGCAAAATTCATTTAAACGTGATTGGTAACTGACTACCGTTTGGGGCATGAGTTAGCGTAACTTCTCAGTAGATTACTATTATAGTAAGGCTAGAGGTTTTATGCACTAAAAGTTAAGATTGTAACAGTATAAAGAGAAGACTAACAAACTTCATGGCGCGACAGGCCTAGATGACCCTCGACCTACCATCCGGCTGCTGGCCTCACATCCACACGTGTTAATCACGAAGATAAAAGATCATCCATCCAGTGCAGGTGTCACATATCAGCATGTTGGGTTCCCCAGCCGTTACAGCTTGTTTTCTCAACCTGGAGTCGCTACTTATTGTATTATCGCCTCACTATGATGGTTGTCCGTTTATATAATAGCGGGTGCCGCGCGACAAAGCTTGACAATGATTAACATGCGGAATTATTATAGTGGCGGTAATCGGAATCTTTGTATTTAATTATATATAACAGCTGCGGGGAAACAACGCGAGCCGCTGGACAACCATCATAGTGAGGCTATAATAGCTACCAAATATCTCACGATGCTGGGTGGGCACCGGTCCCATACTGGCCGAAATTCCATGAGAAAATTTCTTCCCCCATGGAGACTCGACCAACGCATGTCCCGTTACTCTGCGCCAAGGCACCTTGGCCTAACCACTCGGTTATGGTGCGAGACATAAATGAGAAGACTAGATTGTTTTTTTTTTTTGTCTTGGTTCCACATACAAAAAGTTGAATAACATAAGCTACCTGTGTTGCAAATCTTAATTTTTAGTACCTAATTTTTTTAACCATAATAAATTATTAGTTATTTACATATATATTTACATATACATATATATATATATACCATAGCCTACACCTTGCTAATTTTTAAAAGGCTGTACTGTAGAATTGAGTTTTCACATAAATGAATGTTCTTGTTACTTTTCGACATTTAAAATGTTATGTAACCAGCCCTTTTTACTTTTACTATCGAAAATACATATCAAGGATTATAACACTCCCTGCCAGCATGTACATATTTTATAATTGACGTTACAGAAACCCTAGAAAAGTGTATAAAGACAAATTCCTTTACTAAATATTTCTGATGTTAACTATGATGATGCATCTTTTAATTCCGATTGACACATTATTTCGCCCATTGAAATACAGAGACAAAACTACCGGAAAAAAAAAAAAGATACGGGGTGCTAAATAAATTACATAAGACCATTTTTCGTAAACACACTATAGTTTTCAGTTTGAAATGATTTAATAATGCAGTGCTAAACTAGTTGCCAAGTTTCAAAACTAAAATAAGATTGTATAAATGCGTCTGAAATACCTCAATGTCTTGTCCACCACGTGCCAAGCTATGTCTAATGATGACTAAATAACTCCCACCTCTGTGATTCCGTCATCTCTTACTATGCACACGTTTCCTTCATCACAAAATATAACTTCACATTTATATTGATAAACGATAAATATTTACGCTAACCATATCATTGCTTCACTCCCAAGCCTTGTATGAAACGGGACATGCGCACAAATTAATATCGCGATTCGCGTTATGCAAGCGAAGCTTCAACAAGTTCTGGAACATGACATCACCAGTCATGTGATAAGAGTTATTTCCCATAAAGTAATGGCTACCAACACTTCAAAATTTAAAATATATAGCCCCTACAATAATTTCTCAAATAAATACAAATCCAAATTTGCATCTTAAAAAAGGAAGCTCTGTGACAGTTAACGCAATGGATCTGGGTAAATCAAGAAAATTCCTCAGCCAGTCAAATTTATAGTCCAATTTTGATGATTTGCGGAATATGTATTAAACTAACTAACTCACTGGCTCTATCGAACCCGTAGGTTCATGGCCGCGCGGACATAAGCTCTCCATACAGCCATACCCTGAGCTGATGTTTTCCAATCATCTTCTGTATAATGTACTTCCCTCAATTTATGTATTATGTAATCATGCGGAATATATATTTCTTTTGTTAATTCCTACGTTTCGGTTACGTTACGAAAAAAAAACATGGGGCCACGTGCCATTTTTGAATTACCACTATTAATGGTCGATTTCCCTGATTTCGAGAATATCTTTCCCGTTTTATTTCAATGGCATATACCGAGTTTTGTTTCAAAATTTGCAACCGCTAGGGCGGTTTTTTTTTTAATTTCACTTTCCTTTTTTCCTGGTTAACTAACTCAAGGTTAGATTTTTTAATTGACTGCTCTGAGGCGAGATTAGTTCAGGAAAAACAACTGTTGTCACTCAAGCGTTAACATATATACACACACATAACATGTATGTATATAAATGTTAATGTATTATATTGCCATATATGTACATATAGGCAATTTTCAATGTCTAATAAGTTGGAAAGATATATAAAAAAATTCAAAATTCTTTAAATATTTTCATAACTTCATTCTATCGTATTTCGCTTAAAAAGTGGCATAATTTATATTATAAATCCACTTTTCATATGGCTTGATACTAGTGCGTTATCTTTCTCCCTCTACCTTAATGTCAACCTCTGCCTTCGAGTCCAAGCTCTGTGTGTTTGCGGAGGGAAGTGTGGGGAGTGGGACAAGGTACACTTCTCTGCTTCTCATAGTACTAACAGCTGAGACAGTAAATTCCTTTCAGACACACGGAGCTGGGTCCCGAGCAGTAGGTACCCCTTGTCGTAACAGAACTGTTTACGGCATCGTTCCTTAATGCAAAACCATGGGACTTGCACGTGTTCGAGTCCCTGTGGGAAATACATTTTTTTCATTGCATTTGGGCCAATATGGGACCGCGAGAAATATAGATAGCTACGATAAGTAGCGGCTCAGGTTGAGAAAACCAGCTATAAAGACTGGGTACCCGAAATGCTGACCATGTCTCCCTAATATAATCTTTGTGATTAACAAATAAGGATGTGAGGCAAGCAGCAGGATTGTAGATCGAGGAAATTCTAGGACTGTTGCGCCGTGGAGTCTCTTTTTAGATACGTTAGTGTGTCCCAGTCGTGCATCAATGAACACAACCTGTCGAGACAGCATTTATAACTCTAGATCACATACGTATTATTTTGACCATAGAAAGTCTCCAAATAAGAGATCAACTACCCGCAAGACAACACGAATATTCAAGACAAGACACGCCATTCATACTCAACAATGGAAATAAGATATAGATGATTATGATGGCCACACGTTTTCGGAAATTATTTGGGATATAATATTTCACGACATTTATCTTTCAAATGATAAAAACCCAAAAAAAAAAAAAAATCCTCACCTTGGAAATTGTTTCGACTGAGAATGAATCATGATCCGCCATGAACGAGGCAAATACGTTATTACGAAACAAATCGATGAAGAAATCGTTGATTAATATCGAAGTTACATAACTCAAAGCGAAAATGCACTAAGGTGTAAAATAGATAGCTTATTTTAATACATGTACAGTTATGAATGTATTGGCAACACTTTTTTCGATTACATGCTGAAACAACAGCTCTAGACGTCCTCCCTCCGCAAACGCCTACGTACATAGAATAAAAAATGATGACGCTATGCACGTTAAACAAGTTTCAACTTGTTCAGAAGGATTGCACAAATACACTTCAGTATTTTTTGTCACGTGACACTTAGAATCCCCTTTATACGTGTACTGTATATTCTGATTTATTCAATAGTGTATAATAATGATAATCATTCTTCTTCACGGATTGAATTGCAAAATATCTATTCCGGTCTCATGCAGAAAACTTATCTCTCAACCGTGTTCTTGGCCATCCCACACATCTTACCCCTCTGGCTTATATGTGATAAGTTATCACTGATATCTGGTTTGTTATACGTTCTTGATCCATTCTTTGAATGTGGTCGAACCAATTTTGTTTTTATTCTTGATTCTGTCTGTTAACCCTCTATTGCATGAATAATTTTTATTTGTTAATTTTTTTTTGCTGTAAAAATTAAGGAATGGCAATTACAAACACCGTATTCATATGAACTAGTTCTTTTATTGAAATAATTACGCAAATCTGAAAAATTTTACTTTTTCTGTGCGTTGCTCTCAGGCAATACTATGAACTACATATTAAGTACAATCATGGTTTTACACGAAAGTTCAAAAAACAGTTTGATGCAGGAGTAAAGCACAAGTTTACCTTGCATTTCGTGCACTTTTGGTGCCCCCTTACAGCCTGGAAGTTTACATCTTCCTTTCTTCTCAGTAAATGAAGGGAAATGTCCAACTTCATCTAGACGTACGTCATCGATGGGAATGGCGACTGCAGGTCCTTTCTTGCACTTTTCCCCGTACTGTCTTCTGAGAGAAATTGAACTTGGCCTGCCTACTTTATGTGAATGTGTCTCACTCTTGTGTGCTAGTATGAGGGCTTGTATGAAAGAAATCTTGAA
Source organism: Diploptera punctata (assembly GCA_030220185.1). Lineage (NCBI taxonomy): Eukaryota > Metazoa > Arthropoda > Insecta > Blattodea > Blaberidae > Diploptera > Diploptera punctata. Next base: position 2,524,198 of record JASPKZ010003046.1, on the reverse strand, counting down.
ATCCAGCAGTGGAATTTCATCTGTCTCTGTTCCATCTCTCCTACAGAGAAACCAGGCATTCACACACATGAGGTCCATCATGTGGAAAAATATCAGTAGGTAATACTTCTTCGACCGAATGGGAATCCTGTAGAGCGCAACCATAGCATCCACTAGGTCTACCCCACCCATGAATTAGTTGTACGTAATAACAGCATTCGGGCACTGAATCCTCATATCCTCCCTTTTCTTCTTGTCATACCTTTTCACAGTCTGTAATGGTTTGGCACCAACAAAGTTGCTAAGGAGATGTACACAACGGTTGTCGTACCATTTTACACTTGCATATGTGATGTTATTTACAGTACACCTCTTCTCATCAATGGATCTCCTCCCCCCTTTTCTTCATGTCACTATCGGATTCGTGATAACATCGTTTCAGTCGGTTCTGCCTAATTGTTCCAAGACTCCAAATTTGTCTTTCTGCCAGTGCAACTTGGAGAGGAATACTACAAAACCATTGCGTTAAATGTGGGGATCACGGAGGCTTTATTTCATTAAAAAGAAAAGCATTGTCAATAGTTCATATTCCAACGTTCTGATAGCACCCGATTACGTTAGTTGCGAACCTGACAATGAGTGAGGGGATGCTCCATCTTGCTGGAACAGATAATAATCTAAATTTCCATACAGTTGTGATATTAACAAGTTGAGCATGTCAAACTAAGATATGTCATTGATGACAGTCATAAAGAAAAACTGACCATACAGCTTGCGATGTGACGTGGCGCAGAAAACATTCAGCTTGGGGTGCATTTTGTTCAAACTTAATGATTCTGCCTGGATTCTCGGTCTCCCAAATTCGATAGTTATGATTATTCACCAGAAAAAGACATTGTTGCAATGTTCCTGAGGGGGGAAAAATTCATAAAAACGACCTTTGGATCCTGTCTTGTCGAGACCGAAACAGGTCAACATGAATGGTGTACGATGATGAAATATAATTTAAGAAAAGATACTGAGAATAAATGGAGCTGTTTGTGAAGATGTTATGAAATTGAAAGAATACAAGGAAATACTGTTAAGATATATCAAAATAAGAAGATTAAGAAAACCAGGACATGTTGAAATAATGTCAGAAGAGCGTATACCAAGATTTATGGAAAGAGAAATAAAGGCGTCCACGAAGTATGTGGATCGATAAGTATATCAGAGTAATGTGAAGTAAACAGGAACCTTCAGATCATGGTATGTGGAATGTTTTTGTTAAGGACCTCACGCTGACTTGTAGCACCAGGAATATTGACCACCCCTGGCATACGTGAATAATTTTATCGCATGACGTCGGTTCATTCAGTATTCGAGAGCAGTTAAATCAAGAGTCAAGTAAGTGAAATACTATAAACATCCGATGTGACCTTCGTTTTCAAGATGCGAGAGCTTTCAGTAAAATCAGTGTTTATAAACCCATGGGAGGGGGAAGTAGGGTTGTCGGTTCCGGAGGCCAACCTCCTCTCTAAAAACGATGACATCTTTAACATTGAAGGGAAAAGGTTTCTGGACCCAGAATTCAGTGACGAAAGGAGCCCGGATATAATGTAACTTCTTACATGGTTATGTAGGATATTATGTGAAAGATTAAAATTATAAAATCCTAAACTAAAACATCGGTTAAAAGAACTTCACTAAGGGCCTTTCAGAATACATTCCGTTATCAGTTGTAATAAGTACCCAACTATTACGCCTGATTAAAACCAGATTGTTCTAACTCCATTTTTTTTGTACAGAGTGCGCCATGCATATTAGCATTATAAATGAGAGGACAAAAAGTCAGTCAGTCATGGGGCTCTAGCGGGAAAAATATGACTGTAGAAGAAAATGTCATCAATACTTTTTTGTTACCTGTGTGCCGATAACGTAGTATCCAATTTTAATCCATCAATTATTGTGTTGTGTACAGTAAATGTTATACGTTTTCCGTGACTGACTGACTGACCATAGCTTACAGTTAACAATTATAGGACACATTTAAGGTATATAGAATATTAGACTGCAATTAATATTACCTATTACATTTACGACTAGGGAGGATCAAAGTATGGTTTAGCAAAAGAGTTTGTGAAATAAAACGAATTAATACGTCCAAACCATTACACAACAAATTGGTAAAATTCTGCGTGTTTTTACAGGTTTGGAATAAGACGAAGTTCTACCACTAATATTAGATTAAAAGAATACACATTTGAAACATTATCTTATAGAATCAGAAAATGTGATCCTTAAATATATATAGTCCACCGCTGTGGTCTCGAGGTAGCGTGCTGCCTTGTCACGCAGCGGGCCCGGGTTCGATCCCCGGTCGGGGCAGTTTTTCTGGGTGAGGTTTTTATCGGGGTTTTTCCTCACCTGTAAGGCAAATGTCAGGAAAACTTTAAGGCCCAAGCGGTCCCCGAAATCATATGGCCCTTATCATTATCATCCTTACCATTATCATTATCATCATCATCCTTCACCGGTGTGGAAAGCAACGGGAAGCTACCACACCTACACAATTCCCTAGTAAAGCTGCAAGCATAGCATGAAAATGCTATGATTGCAGTGAAGGACCTGCCTTCGGGCAGAATTACTATGGATGGAAATATATATATATTACGTCAACAAAATTATTCCTGCGTCAATTTCAAAATGTTCACCTCGGTATGATATTTTCATGGAATCGCTCAATTTTTAATCAGTCGTTTGGCATAATGTAAATGCAATAAACATTTTCAATAAATGCAAGATATAGGCCTATATCCGTAAACCAGTAAAATCGAACCGAAAATTCGACTTGCTGAGCAATTCGCCTATTTTGAGCAGTTTCTGTGTGACGAAGTTTTATAAAAGTTGACTTATAGCTGATTTAATCCACAAGAGATAAATACAAAACATGATTTTAACAACCCTGAGATTCTCTCCTCTCTCTCGCACCGAGTGAGTTAAGAGGCAAGCATAAAAATAGTTTCGTTGTAAACAGTGCCTCCTGCCTTGCAGAATCTCATATGGCCAATTCATTTTTTATAGCTCGCAGGAGGAAAAAAATCTCAATACATATGGATGTAGCAGGATAAAATATAAATCTAATCGGATAGTATTGTTTTCAAAAATATATCAGATTCGTCTTCAAAAACTTTTCATGTAAAACAGCAAAACAGCGAATCCTTGAGCGAATCCGATTTTGCTGATTAAAGAACTCGATCTCAATCTTCTTATACAAATGTTACGCCGTCCCATAAAAAGATGCTAAATAGATTTTCAAATTCCGGCACTCTAGCTAAACCACTACTTCTAATTCTTGAATTTCATTAAGTTTTTGAAAATACATTTCCCGTTTTATTTGAATGCCATACATCGAGTTTCGTTACGAAAAATCGGAAATTGCGGCTGCCAAAGATAAACCCCAATTCCTAATGGTCTGATTTTACTGACTATTTAACTCATGCCCCAAATGGGAGTCAATGACCAATCACGTTTCAATGATTTCTGTATTACAACCAATCAGAGACGTGTTTCACGAAATAATTATCAACGTTAGGATTATCATATATTAAGCAAAGCTCCTCCTTTTTAATATTCTGAACAGGTCTGACCGTTATTTTGCAGTGACTGAGCCTATAACAAATACGGCTACCAGATTGTATATAATAGTGCTTACATGTCAACATTTGTAGCAATTGATTATACCACCAAAAAAAGAAACCACTGTTTGCACTTTCTTAAATGTATACGACATCAAAAATGAATTAATATACAGATTGATGTGTTTCATTTTTTCTCCACTAGAGAGCATTCTTACAATATTGCGTTCCTTTGGCAATAAATAGTATGATCTGGTTGCAGTGATAAACAAAAGAAGCAGTAGAAGCGTAGGCTACCTATCGTTTCTCATTAGTTTTCAAACATCACCGTTTACTTTAAATATAAAAATATTTTTAAATAACTGTAGTTAAATAATGATTTGTGAGTAAACAGCTTTATTTTATTCGTTAAATAGTCCTAACAAATGCCACTCTTGATTTCCAAATTCTCTAGATAAATTCACTCCTCACTTCGTGAGTCGTGAATTTATCGATAATTTGGAAATCACTCGTGGCATTACTTATGATTAACAGACTCGAACTTATGTTTCCTAATTGATCGTAAAATGTCGAGTTTAATAGCGAATAAAATTGCGACCGTCGGAGCGTATATATATTTTTTGTATTATTAGTTATTATTATTATTATTATTATTATTATTATTATTATTATTATTATTATTATTAGCATCATCATCATTATTATTATTTGGTAGGCCTACAGCCATTTTTTGTTTCTAGTCACTAGGATCGATGATTTGTAATTCCTTTCCATTTTAGATAATAACAAGAAGAATAAATAGTTATCTCTGTCAAAAAATTAATTTAAGTCGACGTTTTAAATCTCCTTGTATGAGATAATTTTCAAGACAACTGACACGGTTATTTATAATACATAGTTACCATCACCAAGATATTTTTTTATTTACGAATTTAAATGTAAATAATATGCTGATTGATAATTAAAAAAACAAATATTCTATTGTACTTTCAATTTATTGAGTTTTTTTATGTTTAAATAGAAAGAAGTCGTACATACTCGACTGCATTAGTGAAAATAAAAAAAAATGTCTTGGTGATGGTAACTATGTATTATAAACAATCATGTCAAATGTCTTGAAAATGATCTCACGTATGGAAATTGAAACGTTGACTTCAATAAATTAATTTTTTGACTGAGATAACGATTAGTTCTTGTTAGTATTATTAATTACTCTCAGGGAATAAGATTTATAAAAACATATTAAACATTTTCCTTTTTTTCGAAAATCCTTTCATGCGCACAACGTAAATAGCTACATTCCTTCGGAAATCGTTAAAATGTATGTAAGCAGATACGTGTGCAGGTATGTGCCAGCATAACTCTGGAACACCTGGGGCAATTTCATCCAAACTTGTTTATATATGAATTACAATATAGAAAAGATGATGTAAGGGATAAGAGATCCCAAGCACGACCAATAAGTTGGAACTCACAGTTTCCAGGATCGCTAAGATGGATAGTGAACTCTCCCGATGTCTCAAAGTCCATGTTTAGCATATATCTGCAGAGAGATTAGGATAGGGGGAAAAAAAGTGTCCAAAATGACCGAGGTTAGTGTCGAATTCATATTGTACAGGACTCAGCTTTTCGGCCCTGTAAGGCATGCATGGGGGAACTTATCCACTTCTAAGTTAATTGATATACGCAACCGAAAAGAAATCTAGGTAAAATTGGATTCTGTTTTAAATTGGGAAGGCAAAACTGCCATAGCAACTGAGACCTGAAACATCTAATGCACTTTTTCCAACTATGGATTGAAATATACTCTACGGTATTAAGTATTCTGTTCTGTTATGGTATTCATGGTGTCGGCATACATCAAGCATTCACACATGACACATACCGTCATTTTTTATTTGGGCCGGGCGCAGGGCCTCGAGGAGAGGTTTACTAACACCTCTTTTGGAGCTTTCCTAACCTACGTTGACACAAACTAAATGAGAAAGAACATGAGTGTGGTCCTGTTACATGGGGTATTTTAAACACGTGTGGTTTGCTAAACTAGGTTATTTTTACTTAACATGAAGTGAAGTAAGGGGTGATTTGAAATGAATTAATGGAAGATAAAATGGTCTGGTTGGGAAGGGAAGAGGATCGGAGAATATTGGTGGGATGAAATTCGGGAAACGGGAGAACCCCAAGAAAACACGAAAATTCCAGGTTTGCCCATCACCAATACCCCTCCGGAATAGCCATGATTCGAACCTGAGATGAGAGTCGTAGCAGCTACGATGTACTACATGTGCTAACCACATAAAAATACTGCCCTAACACAATAAAACAATCTAGAATAAAATGCAGAACGTTTGATTTATTGGATTACAGAAAATAAAATGTAGGCCTATATATGTCTTTTTTTTAAGTATTGGTAACACACGTGTTCAATAATACTGTGGTATTATGTAATCATGACTTTTAAGATCCCGCGCCGTAGCCGAGCGGTTAAGGTAGGAAGCCTTGGCGCAGAGCTACGGGACTTGCGCTGGTTCGAGTCTCCATGGGGGAAGAAATTTTCTCATGGTATTTCGGCCAGTATGGGACCGGTGCCCACCCAGCATCGTGAGGCAATTGGGTAGCTACAATAAGTAGCGGCTCCAGGTTGAGGAACCAGCTATAACGGCTGGGGGGCTCGACATGCTAACCACATGTCACCCCTACACTGGCTGTTGATCATCTACCTCTGTGATTGACACATGTGGATGTGAAGGGCCAGCAGCCGGCTGGTAAAAGGGCAACCGCTGAAAAGTGGAAAGACCCTCAATCGGATGACTTTTAAGAATTTGATCTCGAGTCAACCCGACTACAACCTCCCACCTCTACTGTAACAACACTTTATTTTCTATGTTCTAGGGAAACACATCTGAATCTCGCATAGAAATTTTCGGGTTGCTAACCTTATTGGTAACAAGAGGTTTGGAAGAGACAACTATCGAAGCAACACCAGTTAATCAGCAAGTTATGAATAATTATGATGTAGCAATTAAATTATCATATCCTGCAAGGAAGTGTTTATCTTGATATCGACAGGATGTTACTAAGAATAACGGGATTTCAAGTCCGCTCTCTTTCAATTATTTGTGTGTGTTTAATTTTGCCAAAATTCACAACCAAGTCACAGGACAATATCCTACGACACACATTGTATACCAAATATAATTTATAAAGCTTCATAAATATATGACTCCAAAAAAATGGATCGATGTTCGTATGGTTGGGATCTACGGGCAGTCTCGTTACCCTAGACAACCAAGATCGACAGAAATACGAAGTAGTAGTCTCTTAACAAGGAACACCTCAGCTGCAGTAAACTGGATGAAAATATTGTAAACAGAAAATTGGAAACTTTGAATTTCTTTATTGGGGAGCAAGGAAAAAAATGACTTGGATCAACAATTCCGGAAGCCACTAGCAACAGCAGCAACAAAGTAGACTATTGACTATCACTGAAATATTATCGAAATTAAATTGTTAGAAGTCTTATGCAATTCTTCGGAAATTGTCGAACATGACTCGCAAATGTATGTGATTTGTAAGCTATAGAACACAGTCTTTCTACTGAAACCTTGTTACACAATAATTCAATTAAATATTATATATAAAATACGTAACTTATTTCCATTTTATTAACATTCTTTATTAAAATATCATTCTATAACTACTATTTTAGGTGATTGTGTAGAAAGTTACAATTTCTGAAGGAAAGTAGTTAATTTTAGTGAATGATTTCAAGATGGGTATCTCGTTTTACGAATTTTAGAATAACATATGATTTGATTTATATGCCTACATAATATCTTGAGTTTCGCTTGACATATTATACAAACATCTGTAATTAATTCAAATAACCTAACTAAAATAACTGCACTAACTGCATATTTGTCATTTTGCCGAGTGTATGTTATTAATTATTTATTGAATTTCCATCGGTTATTTTTAAGATTTATCACTCTTGATAAATGACAATTTATTAAAACTTGAAGCTCGCCGTGGTAATGATTGTCGTCGCTTCAATAATATAATATCAAGGATAATTATTATAGTATACAAGTATGGAAGACGATGTTTTACGCATGAGTTGAAATGTTCATGTCTGAGTCGAAAGAAGGTATAATTTTTTCAACGAATACATAAAATATTTCCATATATGTACTCGTATTATTTTTTTATTTCATACTACGATGAATTTCTTAACTTGGTTAATTAAATTAATAAATAAAACATTGAATGTACGTATTATTATGATGTTCACTTCAGGGCCCCCATTTAGAATGTCATATCAAATATATTATAATCGATTTGAGTAATTTACTACAATCGTTCGCTGAATTATTTCCAATATCAGAAAGGGATAACTGAAATATTGAGCACATTTTAGATAACAATTATCGTGATGTCAAGTTAATTATTGCCGGCGCGCCACATTCAATTTTTTCCTCGGGAAAATGTCGCCAATTTGAAGCATATGAGCAATTTCATGTACATACAATTTTGTATTTATAGTATAATCTGCCGTGAACGGGCTTTAATTCTAAGCAACGCCTATTTAAGAGTAACGGGTCTGCAGTTACTGTTACGGGACCTTATTTAAACATTGGAAATTGATCATCACACTTGGAAACTACTTGGGCAGTGAAGATGTCACCCGCAGCCGGAGACAAAACGACTAACGATCACGGAATATGTTCATTGTGCAACCATCCGTAAAAGCCTTCATTTTATTATAATGATAAAGACTGCATGAAAAAAAATTACCTAATTGTGACAAATTCCTAGAAGCCGGTAGTTTGCATGTAGTGTGTGAATAACCTCCTCTAGCTGAATTAATAATTCGAACTTCATATTGAACACTTAACTAGTTCACTAATGTAAAAAAAGAGACCACAAACTTCACACTATTCACTTGATTACATGCGAATATGAATATCGGTACTGGATACATCTGAGCCTTTCACAATACAATCCAAGTGTTTGTTTCATTACGTCATATTATTTTAAAGGCTGCGATTGAGTCATGTTGAGTGAGGTTGCTTCTTTCAATATTTCATGTGTGTAAACCACATTAACTGCATACAATATAATTACATCACTGCCAAAACCAATCATCTGACTCTAGTTTATGTGACGAGCTTGTCCACCTTGTAACAAAACTGACTTCTTGTGGATCTGCATTTTTCTTATACTGTATTGCTTATTATATAAGCCGTCTCGGTGGATGCGCGGCTGCCCCCAAAGGAATACAGGTTCGGATCCCTGGCGGTTCCGGAGGAGTATTGGTGGTGGTCCATAGCCGGGTTTTTCGAGTTTTCGGGGTTCTCCCGTTTCTCGAATGCCATACCACCAACACTCTCCACTCCTCTTTCCTCCCATCATGTACTTTCGTCTTCATTCATTCATTTCATCTCACGTTAGGTAAAAGTAGCCTGGTTCAGCAAACCACAACACAGGTGTTTAAAGTGGTGATCTAATGGGAGGCACACTCATGTAAGCGCTTACTTCTTCGTGACTCTGACCCTGAGTGTAAACTTACGGCAGAATAGGGCCAAAGGGAGGGTTGTAGCACTCCTTGAGGCCCTAGTCCCAGCTCAAATAAAAATTGCCATATGAGTCATGCCTGAATGTTTGATGTGTGTCGGCGTCAGCAACACCATAACAGGCTACAAACACCTAACAAACTAACTCACTGGCACTATCGAACCCGTAGGTTTATGGCCGCGCAGACATAAGCTCTCCATACATCCCTATCCACAGCCAATGTTTTCCAATCATCCCCTGTATAATCTACTTCCCTTAAATCATCATCGAGTAAATTTCATTCCATTCATTTTATAGATGGGAAAGCGCAATAGATGATTCAGGTCGAAATGCTAGGGCAGTTTGCCCTCCCAGTTTCAATATAATAGAATAGAAATATTATGTGTAGGCCTACAAATGTTACCATTTGTTTTCAGAACATCCTTTAAATCACTACAAACTTGTGTTAAAATTGGTATTGTAATCAAAATTACTTTTGTCCACAGCAAAATAGCGACCTTATATTACTTCCGTCCACCGCTGTGGTCTCGTGGTAGCGTGCTGCCTTGTCACGCAGCGGACCCGGGTTCGATCCCCGGTCGGGGCAGTTTTTCTGGGTGAGGTTTTATCGGGGGTTTTCCTAACCTGTAAAACAAATGTCAGGAAAACTTTAAGGCCCAAACGGTCCCCGAAATCATATGGCCATCATCATCATCATCATCCTTCACCGGTGTGGAAAGCAACGGGAAGCTACCACACCTACAATTCCCTAGTAAGGCTGCAAGCATATTACTATGGATGGATGGATGGATATTACTTCCCACCAATTTATGAAAATTGACAAGAAAGTGAGCTCCTCAATTACTCGATTAATATAAACCGGTAATAGACCTTTCAGTAGGAGAATGACATTATCCATGATTTGCGGAAGGTAAATTGTAGGTATTCAGGCGAAAATTTGAAAACCTTAGCTGAGGATATGAAAGTATACATAACTTATGTCTGCGCGGCCATGAAGGTGAGTTAGTTTAGCATCTCCTCTGCTATTCAATCTTGTGCTAGAACATGCAGTGAAACCATTAAAGGATATAGAAGGTGTACATCTGCACAACTCGAAGACATTAATCCGCTATTGGAATAGTTCATGAGGTTGTATTACCATGCGAGAACACGCCGAAGGTTGTTTGGTTAAGATAATGTGCCATAAACCGAAAGTTTGTGAGTTCGATTCCATTTAGCGTAAGGATTTTTAATGCTGGTCCAAGCCTTCTGGCAGCACTATGGCCCTGGGATCGATTAAGTCTCTAACGAAAATGAGTACCAAACGCATGTTTTGCGGGTAAAGGCGGCTGTCATTTGGACTAACAATCCGGCTGATATATCGTGCCAATTGTCTAGAAAGGTGGGATCTTTAACCTCCTACTATCCGAAGGGCCTCCTAAGGCCTGTACTTTCTTTATAGTATCATCAGGCGATAGCGAAGAAGTACTAAAAATCAACAGACATTCTATTTAAATAACACTAAAAAACAGGGGATGAAACTATACGCCAATCCAACTAAATATAGGATCACCCGTAGAAATCCATTATTAAATGGAAATGAACACTTAACAAATGAGGGAGAATTTGAAGTGTCAGAATTTAAATATCTATGAACAATAGTTACAAACAGGAATAAAATACAGAGAGAAATTAAACGAATGAGTTCATGCATTATAGGTATTCAACTCCTTTAAAAAAAATGTTAAACTAAAAATGTATAACACTATGATTTTTCTACTTACATGATTGCGAAAAATGGACTCTTACTTAAAGGGAGGAAAAAATATCACCAGTATTTGAAAATAAAGTTCTTAGGAGAATGTTGGACCAAAGACAGACGAACAGACAGATGAATGGAGAAGACTACGAAACAGTGAGTTACATTATCTTTATGGGAAACCAGATAAAATAAGAAAAATTAAGGCTCACAGACTGCGATGTGTAGATCATATGGCATGAATGGGGAATGAAACTGGCGTATGAAGACTTGTAGGAAAACTAGAGGGAAAGCGTTCACTAAGTAAGCCAAGAATGAGGTGGGAGAATAACATTAACCGTAATTTTAGAGAGGTAAATTATACCAGGAATAATTGGAAAATATCATCTCAGTATATGGATTATGGGGAGCTGATGTCCACACGGCCATCTATTATGAGATAGTATTCAGTCATGGCCTTTTTCATGAACGTTGTAGATTATAGGTTAGAAAGAACAGATGTGGCGGGGTAGGAGGTCAATGTTACAGATGGAGCATTAACATAATATTGTAAGAGTTGCTTGCCTCGTCCAACATTACATATTCTTATGATGAAAGTACACTCATTTTAACTTACTGCATTAATATATAACTAACTCACTACCACTATCGAATCCAGAGGTTCATGGCCGTACGGACATATGCTCTCCATACATCCCTACCCTGAAATTTGATGTTTACCCAATCATCATCTGTATAATGTATCTCTCTCAAATGATGGTTAATGCTATTCGCCCAACTCATTCTTGGCCTACCTACTGTGCACTATCCTTCTGCTTTTCCTACAAGAATTTCCTTGTCCCCTTTCATTTCCCATTCGTGCCACATGTCCTGCTCATCAATGTCTAAGAGACTTAACTGATATTATTACATCTGGTTTCCTATGAAGATCACGTAATTTTTTTTTATTTACCTGTCACTATTTGGTAAAAAAAAATCCTAAAACTTTTATTCTCAAATATCCGTTATCCAAAAGTATCGTATACCTTGTCGTGGTGGGAAGGGGCTTGCATGTTCTTAAATAATCGCGAGACGCTATGCCGGCGCGGCGGTGGTAGCATTGCTGCCAGGATGACCCAGACCGGATAGGTCAAAGAGGATAAGCCAGACCTTTTCGAAAGAGTAACGATTTTTCACTGTAAAAATACAACCTTCAAGGAACGTAGACATAGGTTCTACTGAGGTAAAATAAACCCCCATTCGTGTCCCTTTCAGTGGATTCATAGCAAATACATTAATATATAAACATATAATGTATAAAATCGGCCTCGGAGATCTAGGTATTAAGTTCCTTGCCTCTGGTCCCTAGAGTCCCGAGTTCAAACCGGGCCGGGGTCGATGAATTTTTTAGGATGGAAAAATCCAAAGGACAAGTCCCTGCAGGACGGACTTCAAGTCGTGTGTCCAGAGAATTAATATATTCAGGCTCGTAAAAGAACCTCATATCTAAATTAGAGCCTTTGAGCAAAATTTAATTAGTTTTCCCCATCCAAGTAATATCTAGTTGTCTCTTCAAGGCAATGTGCTAAACACGTGTCACTCACTGACATTTTTAGGAAAACAACCATAACTAAATTAACTTGGTTAAGTAACTCCTGACAGAGTGCACCCTTGTTCCCATATGGGGAGGTACTATAATAATATAATAATAATATAAAACATAATTTAAACTCATTTATTTAAGAAGTCAAAATATGGACAGTAACAAAAAATAATTTAAGGAACAGAGATGAAGTTTTTAAGAAGCATGCTTGAAAAACCAGATGTGTAGATTCTGATAAGGTACACATAGGGAAAATATACAGAAATTTAACCATTAGAACTAAATAACACATAAGAAATGTAAAAAAAAAAGAGGAAGTAGAAACATCTGCAGTAGCTACTCACATTTGGTCAGAAAAACACATAATAGTTGTAAACACAAAAATTATTAAAACAGTTAGAAAACACAAATGAACTCAACATATGGGGAAAAATCTACATAGAGAAGAACAAGGAGAAAATTACGAATTTTGAAATTCCCGGGGAATTCATTGCAAATTCATTGGACCACAGCAAGAGGAGCCGGAGTAAATAATCAGGACCGACAACTTGAGAAAAATCAGTCTGTAATAGCCAAAGATGGGGCTAACAAACCTTGAAACATATGTTCAATAAAAATATACAGACCAAAAAAATACAAATAAGAATATACAGACCAAATAACTAGACCTTATCTTTTTTTTATTGATTGCTATATAACAAGTTTGGTTTTGATAAAACAAAAACACCAGCTGCTAGAACATTAAATGGTACTGTAATTTTTTTTGTTCATAGTTATTTTAGGTCTCATAGAGATAGGATAGGTAAAGATCTGTAATTTTTTTAAATCTTTTCATGAGAATAAATAATATTTAAAGAGCTTCGTTTTTTCAGAATTTTATAAAAATCTAAAACAAAAGTAAATAACAGATTCCAGAAGTAGGTCTATATTAAATAGATGGAAAAGTTACTTTAATCAGCTATTAAATGTGCATGCAGAACAGGATATTAAAGAGGATCATTTACAGACAGAGAAATGTTAGTCACAGAACCAAGTGCATTAGAGGTTGAAATGGTGATAGAAAAATTGAAAATATATAAAGATCAGATTCAGATGGAATCCCAGCAGAACTGATAATCGGGGGAGAAAAATTGTTGGACAAGATATGCCAGTTGTTTAGTATGATTTGGGAAAAAGAGGTTCATCCAAACAAATGAAAAAGGAGATAAAATGTTGTACTATAGAATGCCATCAAATCTTTAGAGGATGAAAGAGGCCTACAACTCAATGGTATTAATAAGCTTAGTATAATAATATAGTATTATAAGACAAGAGCGAGAAGATACTTAGGGCCAAAAAGCACACTGTATAGAAGAACAATAAGAAATTGAGACTGGAAGTACACATCAATAAAACTAAATATATGGTCACACATAGAAATACAATATATAATAGAAATGGACAGTTAATGATAAATGAGGAAAATGTTGAAGTCGTTCAATTCAAATACCTATGACAATAATTACAAATAGGTATGAGATTCACAAAGGAATTAAACATAGGCTGGAAATGTGTGCTATTAAGCATTTACACGGACTCTTGTCGTCCCAACTACTCTCAAAAAATGTTAAACTTAATATATATAAAATGTTTTATTTTTATTTAATTAATAATATATAAAACTTTTATTCTTTCAGTTGTGTTATAAGTATTTGAAATGTGGACTCTTACTTTAAGGGAGGAGGAAAGATTACAAGTATTTATGAATAAAGTTCTTAGGAAAATTTTTGGACCAAAGAGAGATGAACAGACAGGCAAATGGAGAAGGTTAGGTAATAATGAGCTACATGATATTTGTAGGAAACCAGATATAATAAGAACAGGTTGCAATGGGCAGGACATGTGGCATGAATGGGGAATGAAAGAGGAGCATGGAAATATTGTAGGAAAAACAGGGGGGAAATGCCCAGTTGGTATACCAAGAATCAGGTAAAGTGTAACATTAACCATGATTTGAGGGAAGCAGATTATACAGGAGTTGATTGGAAAATATTTGCTCAGGATAGGAATGTATGAAGAGCTTATGACCCATGAACCTATGGGTTTTATACTGCCCGTGAGTTAGTTACCCTTACAACCCCATGTGGGTCACTGGTTCATTCTCACAGGAATTACTTTACCATGTTAATTTAGTTACACTTATTTTCTTACAGATGTCAGAGAGTGACAAGTGGTTCGCTCATTGCCTCAAGCAGACACCTACTAGGCAACTAAGGTATTATTTGAATGGGAAACGGAGATTAAATTTTGCACAGAGACTCTAATTTAGAAATGAAGTTCCTACGTTCAGTAGCAGGTGTGACAATTTTGGACAAGAAAAGAAGTGAGGATATTAGGAAGGACTTAAATAATTTCAATTTAACAAATAGAATTGACAACTTGAGAAACAACTGGTATGAACATGTCAAGAGAATGCCTACAGATAGAATCCCTCAGCTGTTACTAAAGTACAAACCAATAGGACATAGAAATGTTGGACGCCCATTTACTAGATGGGAGGATTCATTAAATCCCACTTGACGTGAAAACAGGTCAAAAGGCCTAATTTCATGAAGCAGAAGAAGAAGAAGACTCTAATTTAGACTTGATTTTCTTTTACGAGCCCAAAAATTTTCAGTCGGGGCCCATTGTTATTAAATCTATCCCAAAGGACTTTTCCCTTGAATTTTTCCATTCCAAAAATCACCCTGGTCAGGTTTGAACCTGTGATCTTTATCCATGACGTTATAAATAGTGATCTTTTACAAATTAATTAATTTTTTGACCATCAAATATCTGAAGTGTTATGCATAAAGTAATGTCTTTACTATGTCACTAACACTACTGAACCTGAGGTTCAGGCTGCATAAACCCCAGTTCAATAGTGTTTCCATACATCCCAATTGTGAAGTAATCATTCAATATATTTTCATCTACCTCTAATAATGGTTAACATTATTCTTCTACCTCATTCTGTAACTATAACATTTAAATATCTTTGACGAGCTAGAAAATCAAGGAAAGAAAAAAATAAGGAATGAAGAAATAAGATGTTTAATGAATATAGAAAAAAGGTCTACTACACTGCATATCAGACATGATGGGAAAGAGGGTAAATGGACCTTCAATTGAATGTTGCTACCCCATTGGTTCTCAAGCGGGGAGTTGCCATGGAGGTCACTTTGTCTTTCCAACAGATGTTTTAATAGATTGAGGTAAAATAAATGTTGTCTATTATTGTTATTTATAAGAAATTGTATACGAGTGCCAATTATTTGCATCAGATACTGAATTCTCTGTTAAAATTTCAGACACTATACATTAATAATTTGTGAAGTTAGTTTAGTAGCTTATGAATTTGGTTTTTGCCTCTGTGTACTTCTATTCGGTCGGCTGCGGTGGACTAGTGGTAATGCTCCTTGCTTCTGGTCCCAAGGGTCGATGGTTCAAGCCCAGCCAGGGTTGATAGACTTTTTTTAGGATGGAAAAATCCAAGGAGCAAGTCCTCTGGGAGGGAATTTAAGCCATGGGTCCTCAGTTTGAAGATTTTCTGGCTCGTAAAAGATCCTTGAATCTGAATAAAAAGACCTCCAAGCAAAATTTACCAACATCATCATCCTAGTAATACCTTAGTTACCTGCTAGATGACTCATTGAGTCGGTATGTTGACTGAATGCCATTCATGGCATCTGTGGGCAAATAAGGTAACTAAATTAACTTGGTCTAGTAACTCCTAACAAAGGAGAGGCTATGGCTTAACATTGGGCTATGCCATTATAGATAGATTACTTCTATTCCCAATACATCTGGAATGCACTTAGAAGTGATATATGAAAAAAATATTACAATGATTTGGCATGTAATGGAAAATGGAAGATTGCCAAATGAAGTAAAGCAATGGAACTGGAAGGGAGGAACAATGAAGGAACACCAAATGGAAACTGGATAAGATAAATAGAGCAAAAAGATGTATGGAACTGAAAGTCCTACAAGATACATATACTTTGAATAAGAAACGATGGAAAAAGAAAATAAATAATGGACATTTTATGTACTATTTTTTAACTTTGTTTGATTCACAAAATTAGTCGTATCTTTGTTCACTGTGGAAACAGTTACTGTCAAAATGATATTTCCAGAATAAATGTTCATGATCTAATAAGAAATAACATTTATTCATTCCAATCAGTCAGAAATAGCTCAACTAAATTTATAAACAATTGGTTGGCCTGGCTAAATGAATACACAATGACATCAGCTGTATAACAGAACTTCTGCTCAAAGTGATTTCATGGGTAAACAGAAAGCAATGACAAAGGTCAAACACGAAACCAATTAATTTCATGATACAATACTAACATTTACTTCCAAAGGTCTTTTGAGAATTAATTAATCTGAAAAATTATCAAGATTATAACCCGAATTTCCCTCCAGATTGTTTTAGTTTCAAAATACTAATTATTTAATTAAATCTAAATTATTTAAATATAGGCCCATAATTTGAGATAAAGATATAATATATATAAACATATTGAGTTTGGACTTTAATTACTCAGAAATTTATTTGCAATCAAATGATCATATTAATGAATCACTTTTATTAATTATATAAAAGTTGATTTCCTTTCTTTTTATAAATGACTAAGACAACTCCTTTTGTTAAATTTGGGTTATTCCAATATAGTTGAAGCCAGAAAGTCTAGAAGACATGTGATATAACAAAGGTAGACCCAGGTACCTGAATACAATAAAAACCTATAGATACCAAACCTTGTGTTAATAGAAATGTGTCAGAACGTCTATTTGAAAACGGACTAAAATGGCAGTCAAGATAATATTTATGAATGACGAGTATAACAAAATGTTTACAAGGGGAATGTCACTATGAAGTTTCAAATTAAAATTTGGATACATCAGTTAAAAGATAACTACGAACTACACATTAAAATTAATTGAAACTACCGTTTTTTTTAAATAAGCTGTTAGGCCCTTAATAAAAGACCCAAAGGCCTAACTAGGAACAACTTGGCAACATTGTCAATAAATAGCACGAGAAAGACACACCTATTATTAGTTACATCACTAACTGAAACAAAGGAATGTCACACCCTTTATATATATGTAATATATGTCCACATATGTTTAAACCAATAGGAATAAATTGTATCCCTTCTCCTATAGCGATCTGAACGATCGAAGGAATACTGAGGTTTTCAATATAAATCAAATTTGAGACAGGTACAGAAGAGAAGCCTCCCAGCCAACAAAGGGAGAACTTCAATAAGTTTCAGATACCGAAGGGGAGAACATCGACTAAGTTATATTGAGGATACTGATCCATAATTTTTATATTACTATATTAATAGTAATAATACTTCATTATTAATTTGAGAAGTCAGATTGCTATATACACAATGTATCTTCAAGTGTCTTCATTTTATTAAGTAATATGTATTTTGAATCATATTCAAAATAAATCACGTGAATTTTGAACTTCAATTATTGATAAAACTTTAGCTGCCCATACGAAGTTCCTTCGTTATCCCTGTGATAAGTTATCCTCATCGCTCATCGAACCCAACCTGACTAGACCGTGAGCATAAAATTCCCACATTAAAGGAATTCCTTGTAATAAATCCCACATCCTGTGATAAATCCATCACCCTTTTACCTACCCCTAATTAATACTCTCTCAAGATATAAATCTAATACCCACATCACATTCTAATAGTGCAAGTTTGTACTTTTGCAACAATCCTTCCAGTATACTTCACTGTAATCAATCCATAATAAAAAAAAATGTATTTTCCGATAAGCTATCAACTATGAGCTCCTGCCTAAATTAACTGGGGGTTAACTACATTACTTTTAAAATTATATTTAAATTAATTTAATAGGATGCATAAACAAACTGAGTTATGTGCTACAGTCGAGCAGTTTAAGGCATCATGCCTTGCTGTAGAGCTACAGGACTTGCTCTGGTTCAAGTCCCCACGGGGGAAGAAATTTTCTCACGAAATTTCAGCCAGAATAAGAGCATCATGAGGAATTTTAGAAGTTACAATGAGTAGCAAATCCACGTTGAGAAAACCAGGTATTATGGCTGAAGAACCCAATAAGCTGACTACATGTGACCCCTATACTGACTGAATGATCATCAATCTCTGTGATTAACACATGTGGATGTGAAGCTAACAGCCAGCTGGTAAGCCAGTGGCTTTCTAGCACTGTTGCACCATGGATGAGATAAACAAATTGAAACCTTCAACAAGTACCACTGGACTAACTTAAATATAGTCAATTTTTCTCCTCACAACTTATTTCTGCAGCTATAACTCCACTTGGAACACAAAATTTTTATAGATTGACTCATTACTTTCTGCCTTATTTACGTTTTTCTACTGGATGTTTAAGCTTTAAAGGATGAATGTCACATATACATGACACAGGTATACTTCCTCTACTGCCGAAAGATAGATAAATCTAGGGGATATATACCCATCAATAGGAACCTCAAACTCGATGCTATAAATACGAAGAAAGCTTTTGATAGAGTACAGCTTGAAGATGTACATATCTTGAGATTACAACTATTCACTGTTTTTAATTAATTAAAAATTTTCTTGAGAATTCAGTGAACCACTGAACATATACGACATATAGGCAACTGCTATCCACACATGTACATAAAAGAATGCTTGGTTTTTAATTATGTAATGAGGGGAAAGATATTTGCAACACTGCAAATGCTACTA
The DNA here is from genome assembly GCA_030220185.1 of Diploptera punctata. Taxonomy (NCBI): domain Eukaryota; kingdom Metazoa; phylum Arthropoda; class Insecta; order Blattodea; family Blaberidae; genus Diploptera; species Diploptera punctata. The sequence goes on along the minus strand of JASPKZ010003046.1, from coordinate 2,504,935 downwards.
TATATTCTAGTCTCTTTAATGATCTCATTATATTGTATATTATGACATCACAGTCAAGTCTAAAATATTACTGACCTTATAATTATACCATTGTTAAATAAGATCTACATTTACTGGATATATCAAACAGATTATACTCCTATGTATAAGATATTTAAATAAATTTTCTAGAAAAACTTAAACTTGGGTTTGATGAAATGGTAACACCATGACACACCACCTTGAAAATCTCTGATGTTATGTTTTAAAAGCTACTTTGAGTGCAGAGATACAAATTATTTTTATTGAAAAGGCAATGCCATTTTGCTGATTTTCTTGCACCTATTTCAAAACTTTGGTCTCTAGTTCTGGCATCTTTGAACTTTTCCCACGTAACATCTTCTCCTGACAACATTACATTCTAATAACTTTTTTTTTGTAGGCAGAAGCCCAAAATGTCTTTCAACTTCCCTATTCCAGGACAACACTGAATTACTGATCTAGAGGCTGGAGATCAATTGGATGCCCAATGAAGATAAAAGCTGAAAACTTTTGTGTTCAAAAACAGTCCTTTTAGGGCTATAAGCTGTATGGATAAAGTTGATGAAAAAAATTAATTACAACATACAAATATCAAATCTTAACAAAACTACTGCAAACGAAGATGGTTCAAAATGGATATTATAAAACCAAATTGTAAAAAAATATTATGATTCTTAAAATATATACATATTATATAAAAAGTGAATTTGGAAGAGTAGGGGTCTCCACCATTTTTACTATAAAATGTGTCAGGGTTACATAAAATAAAACTAATTTTCAATAAACTATGTTTATTAAAGGATTAGAAACTTAACTATTAAGAACTAGTCAACCATTAGAAGCATAGGGAGGAGGTGTGCCCAGGCCCAGCCAAAGAATTGAGCATGGCTTTGGCTTTCCAAGTTTTATGAATTATAATGATGTGTCCCATTACAACTGCATCCACAATTTATTGGTCTCAACTACTTTTCTCCATTCAGATCTATTCTGAATATAGACGGGCCAATTTTTAATTTTCACTTCTGTTATATCTCTTATGATGTCATCCTGCCATCTGTTTTTTTTTTGGGAATCTACCTGTTCAGTGCATATTGGTTTCCATTTGTATATTCTTTTTACATGTCCAAACCAATGTAGCTTTTTAGTTTTAATATGGTGTACTATATTTTTACTTTGTATTAAATTATTTAATTTAGAGTTCATTCGTATATGTCATGTGCCATCTTTTTCTCTAATTGGCCCAAAAATTCTCCGTAAGATTTTCCATTCAAAGATTATTTTTTATCCAATTCTTTCTGTACCCATATTTCACAGCCGTAAGTTAAAACTGGTCTTATTATTGTATTATATAGCTTAATTTTAGCTAGTCTGGAGACAAGTTTACTTTTAAAAAACATTCTATTTAAGATTTTAAGTTACTGAAGATGAAGCTGCCCAAGCTTTGAAAACAGGTATAATTAGAAGACTGGATATGAGATGGGGTAAAAAGCATTTTAATTTAAATCTTAAATTAAACCTCATAGTGATTTTCTTCTATAAAAGTTCAGCATTCTATTCGCATAGTAGACTTTATTGCCCAGGCAAATTCTTTCACTTTTATTTTATTCATTTCCTCAAATAATGGTAAATGTATTTCTCCCATCTCATTCTTGATCTACCTACTGGGTGCTTTCTCTTCTGTTTTACTACAAGAAGTTTCTATGCCCCTCTTTCATTCCCATTCAAATCAACTTTGAACTACTAGTTAAAATAAGGTATTGAACAAATTTAATTGATTAACATTTTCAAAGCTGTCATTATTTGTATGAATGACAATAATTTATAATTCCATTTTGAATCATCAGAAAAAATAATTTTTTTTACTCACTTTTTGTAAGAGTCAGTCAATTGGTCCAGTTTGCCTTTGAGCACCTGTGACGATATTTCATTGAAAGCCTTAAGATAAGTGAGGACAGTCCCAGATAAAAACAGCACCTCTTCATGTAGTGATCTTTGTCCTTCAACCTCCGATAACAAATCCTGTAAAATTAATATTAAGTTATTATCAGTTTGATGGTCAATGTAAATTTCCAAGTTTTGTAGCTTTTATTTACATCTATTCTTTATTTGAAAGGAGAACTACAGGTCTGGGTTAATACAAAACACAGATGAACATTTCCAGCCTCAGTACCAGATTGTGCTACACTCCGTACATAGCTTGTACATCATGACCTTGTGATACTTCACATTTTTTTAAGGTTTGATGCACAAATCAATTGATTTAATGTTTACTTGATGAAAATCCATGATGTTACTTATTAGATAAAACTTTGATAGTTTTATTTAATGAGTAAAAATCCACTATCATTTATCGAGGGTTATAGTTCAATGAATAAATTACAAAAGCTGATATTCTTGTTCTGGCAACTATTTTTAACCAATATATAGCATACTAGTAAGTTTCTCGGTTTATAGGCCTTTCATATAGATCACCATTGCATATCTGTTCTCACCAATGTGGAAGCCATTGGATACTTTTGGTATTGCTAATCTATTGATGGCGTGAATAGAATAACTGGTTGTCTGTAAAACATCTTCAACTGTTCAGAAGCTAATTTAGTGTAGTGATTCTTTCATCTTATGGATTAGATTGAAGTTTCAGGAACTTAAAACCAGTGAATATGAGAGGTGATGGAGAACTTCCAGCCCCAGTGAATGAACAATGTAGAAATCTCCTGCTATATGTTCCCTAGCATTATCATGCAGAACAATGGGTGGGTTATCCATAAAGTGTCATTGTTTTCTGATAGCAGAATATTTTGCAATAACAAACAGTAGTACTCCACATTAATGTTCTGCCTTGGGGGGAAATGGTAAGTTTGAGATCACACCATCCCAATCATAGGCAAGAATGTGCAGTCTTCACTTTGGTGGGGGTCTGCAAAATTTTGTTTTCATGGTGATCCGTGATGATGACATTCATGTGATTGGCATTTCCGCTGTGATTCATAATATCTAACCCAGGTCTCATCAATTATAATGATACACCATAAGAAGGTCTCTCCTTCATGCTCATAGTGTTGCAAGAGAGTACAACAAGATCAAATCACTGCCATTCCTTCATGTCCATTAAGAAATGCAGAACCCATTTTGAGACAATTTTTTGCATTTTCAGGTAGTCCTGCGTGATATGAAGCAAATTAAAATCCTGTATCTTGTGATAAATCATGAATTATTACATTACAATCCATTTTCACTAATGCAGACGCAATATGTAATCTTTGTCACTTACTGGTGGGTGACCAGATCAAGGTATGTCCAAGTATACTTTTGCATCCTTATCTGAAAGAGCCTAACATACCTTGTTATTATTTGGTAAGGTAATGAAGCTGTACTGTAAGCCTCTTGCAGTCCTTGACAACATCATCATATCATGAGACTTCTAGCACATTGCATTTTTAACCAGCTTCTCTGTTCCTCCTTTGAAAACATTGCAACTGTATTACATGATTGCTTGCTCACAACTACTAGTCTTATTGTTGTCACTGTGAATGGACATGGAGGGAGAGAGCTAGTTCAGTTCCTCTGATGGAGGGGAAGCGTGTGGTATAAACAACTTTGGATGGCATTGCTGTAGCATAGCTGCCACTACTAAAAAAAATCATTCCTTGCAAAAGGAAAAATATCAGAATATAAAGCAAAAATAAAACCTAAATGCAATTATGAAATTAAATTACTTTGAAAGATAATAAAATTCCATTATGCATGAACTATATATATTAAGTTAATCCTCACCAATTCGAATATATGATATAATTTTGTTGGTTTATGGAATATATCTTTCTTTTGTTAATTAAATAAGTTTAGGTAACATATAAGCACGTTTATTTTTGAAGTTTTTATTATTAACTTAACACTTCTCACTGAAGGATAAATTATATTTGAAGAGAAAAATTTTTCGCCTAGACCAAGACTCGAACCCGGGACCTTTGGCTTTCCGGGCCAAATGCTCTACCAACTGAGCTACCGAGGCGAGTTGCAATCTAGACGCAATTTTTTCTCTTTATACATTGTAATTCCCTCGTGCCAAATGCTTTGAAACCGTTACTTGCAAAGATAGAAGTAACGGTTTCAAAGCATTTGGCACGAGGGAATTACAACGCATAAAGAGAAAATATTGCATCTAGATCGCAACTCGCCTCGGTAGCTCAGTTGGTAGAGCATTTGGCCCGGAAAGCCAAAGGTCCCGGGTTCGAGTCTCGGTCTAGGCGAAAAATTTTTCTCTTCAAATATAATTTTCCTTCAGTGAGAAGTGTTAAGTTAATAATAAAAACTTCAATAGAAGCCCTACTGGCTTTATAAAGTAGTGTTAAATTCCCAATTAATGTCTTCTTAACTAAGAGACCGCCATATGCAAAGATAGAAGTAACGGTTTCAAAGCATTTGGCGCGAGGGAATTACAACGTATAAAGAGAAAAAATTGCATCTAGATCGCAACTTGCCTCAGTAGCTCAGTTGGTAGAGCATTTGGCCCGGAAAGCCAAAGGTCCCGGGTTCGAGTCTCGGTCTAGTCGAAAAATTTTTCTCTTCAAATATAACATTTATTTTTGTTGTGAAATGAAAACAAAATAGAACTCTATTAATTATACCTTGTAAATGGACAGAAATTTCATCTTCATTATGTGTACCCAGCCATAGCTGACAACACGAATCCATTGCATACTTATGCTTTAAGATGCAATGGGGCTGCACTTGAACATGCATCTTATGTGGGCATTCAAGGTAAGTGTCCATGAAGTTAATGGAAAGACATATAGGAAAGACAGAAATTAACCCTTTGGCCTCGAATACTCTAATACCATCAGGGTCGAAGTAACCAAGAGGTTAGACAAGGAAGAATGGATAGGAAAGTAAAAAGAGGGATCTGGTACTAGAAAGGAAGAAATACCGGATTGATTAAAGATAAAAATAAGGAGCAAAACACAAGTAAGTGGAAGCAATGTTTTGCTCAGCTTGGGCACTTTGTGTTTGCCATCCACATATGGACAGAAATTAAAAAAATATAACCTTTTTGGTGATTTGGTTTACCAAAGTTCAGTTACGGTTTACTTTAATTTAATGAGAATTACCATTCTTTTGTTAATTATAATTATTTATAGTTAATTACCTGAATTGTGTGTTTAGATTCCTTAAGTTGTGCCTTGGAACGAACAACTGTGTCAATATGTCGAGCTTTCTCTTCATTTCCAGATATTAGAGATTCAAAGGCTTGCCATTTTGATACAAATTCCTAAAAAAAAATGAAAATCAAATACTTAAATTAAAATCTTAGGGTCGAATGTTTGAATGCATTAGACAGTAAAAGGCGTTCTCTGCTGATAAAGTTTTATTCAAACACATTTTTCTTACTCAGAAATCTATTCACACGGTAATAATTGTAAAGCTACCTGACAAGGTACCTTAAGATCGTAGCTCAAGATATAAACTTATGTGAAAATCCCGAAGGGAACCGATGGTAACCGATGTAGTTTGAAACTTATCCAAGATGTCGGACCTTGAAGACTTTGATCATGTTTTCGGTATACGCGGAGAAGAGGAATTTGATAGAGTCTACCAAAGAATTCAACTGGAAGAACAGGAGAATCGGCGTAATATTGCGCGTTGCAGACATGCTTGTATACGGTATTATTTGCGGGATGCAAGCATAAATGCATTCCTCTATAGCAGACGAAAATAACAGAAGTGGTTTTATCGCTGAGAATTCTGGGTAATTCGTTGCCAATATTACGAAAACGTCAACATTCATGCATGACCGGTTAAGGCGGCCGTTAATTCGATCTCAGCTCACCAGTGATTGGAAGTAATTTGAGTAGAGAGTAATGTATTTGCATACGACCCTTAATCACCAACAGCAGCACAGTGTAGAAATTTCTTAGATTTTGTCAGTTTGAAAAATATTATATCCTCGAGAAGATGAGAGAAGAAAAATATTTACTTTTGAGTCTAACTGCAGCACAGTCTCACAATTTCACTGAAGGTCACTGACATCTAACCTGAATGTGATATGTGATGTAAATTGAAAACATTGATTTTTATAAAATAATTGATTACATTGATTTTTGTTATTTTGTGTCCAATGCCATGATATTATCTTCAAACATTATTTGCTATCTCCCTTGTACTGGCAGAATTGTAACCGACTCTGAGGTTGGGGCATCTTGAAGATGAAGTTACTGTATCCCAGTAATATTACAGGTGATAAATGACAATGAAACCAGGACAGCCCTTAACCTAAACTCCAGACCATAGGAATAATTCCTTTTAAGGAACAATTTCTGAGCTTTGATAGGGCAATGAGGCTGGTCAAAAAGGAAACACTCTAGTAATATTCATAGTTAAATATGGGAAATAACATTATAAGGTTCTTAATGAGTCATAATGTTGGCTGAAGATAAGAGGGACTCCTCTTGAAAACTGCATTCCCGTGTTTAAAAAAATAAATTATGAGGTAAGATAACAAGTGACTCATTCATTCACTGAAGTAATAGTTTAATTCAATGCAAAATGGCAGTCATATAATTAATTTATGACATGTTTTACGGGAAAATGATGGATTTATATTGTTTATAAAAACAAAAATCATATAATAAGTAATATAATTAATTTTTTTAAGAGACAATTTTTTACCTGAACCAGGATTTGAACTCGAGACCTCGAATTTCAATGCATTGGTGCACTAATACTTGTGCTACTCTAACTAACTAACTAACTGGCACTATCGAACATGTAGGTTCATGGCCGTGCGGACATAAGCTCTCCAGTTGAACCCATGTCTGCATTTCTTGAAGGTTGTATTTTTACGGTGAAAGATCGTCACTCTTTCGACCTAGGTACTTTTTTGTCTGGCTTATCACCTTTGACCAGTCCAGCATGGGTAACCCTATCGGCAGCAATGCTACCGCCGGCATAGCTCTCGGGGCCATTTAAGCATGCAAGCCACTCCACGACAAGGTAAAGATACCATGGAGGGACTTGTGCTACTCAAGCATCTTTATTCAGACAATAATTTTTCTCTCTTATTCTCTTATAATCTCATTCCCCATAGCAGTGAATATTCACAACACAATCGGGTTGTTTTCAGCTTAAAATGTAGTGTCAAAATCCCATTACAAAACCTTCTTGATGTAGAAGCAACCCAATTGTATTGTGAACAATGGTTCACTGCTCCTCGGAAGCAGGATTATACAAGAATAAAAGAGAGAAAAATTAATGTATGGATAAGAATGTCTAGTTTAAAAAACAAATTATGAGGTAAGTAATTAATGCACCAGTAGGTAAAACTGGACTTCTTTGATTCATAAATACGGGAACTGCAGTTTTCAAGAGGAGTCCCTCTTATCTTCAGCCAACATTATGACTCATTAAGAACCTTATA